>BTPG01000006.1:70494057-70691907 GCA_036245525.1 Semisulcospira habei
TATTTTATAATCATTTGCAATTCTTCAAAAAAAGAATTGTTAGTTACGAGGTTGTATGTCAACACAAGCGAAAACACTCTATTTTTACTTAATGGAACAATCGAATAAAAGCCAGTGAACAACAACAACAACAACAACAACAACAAAAAAAAACAATTTTGGGGTGACTTTATTGTTGCTGTTGTTGTTTGGCGGGTGAAAAAAAGAATTGACATCTATCGTGGAGACACACACACACGATCTTTGGACATTGTGCGATCAAAACAAAAGTGTTATTTAATGCGTGAGTGTACATTTCCAGCATTATTAAACGAAAGCTGGTAATTTCCAGCGGCGAAGTTTTCTTTCACCAGATTTTGTCTTGTCAACAGCAACATAAATCGATATGATATGTAGGGGAGGGAAGTGTGGGAGTGCAGTAGCAGGAAAGCTGCCGTCTGAAAGCAAAAGACAGCAAGTCCGTTTTGCGAAAAGAGAGATTTTCATTGTAATTCAATAAAAATCTTGCTGTACACAAAACTGGACTTACAGTCATTTGCCTTAGGCAGAAGAATTGAAAATCTAACGTCGGGAATGTTTCTACCCTTTCATTTCGGTTCACACCGGCTGACGTAGATCGAAGAATTAAACACACGATGATTAAACTTCTTTCCCTGTCACAACCAGCAACACCCTCGCGCAAGAGGTATAGATCCTCATGAGCCCCCACAGTTCCGGGGGCTCATGAGGATCTATACCTCTTGCTGGCCGCATTTACATCCGAATACCTCAGGCAAATAAAGTCATATCCGTCAGTGAATCAAAGCTTCGATGCTTTCCAGAGACATAATTAATTGTCTAGAGATTCTCAACGACGGCCAGTACTAAAGGAAAAAAAAAATACAATATGAGAGCGCAAGGGTAGTGTCTGGTCAACTTGGCGCCTCAAGGCGCCAAGTTGACCAGACACTACCCTTGCGTTAGAAGAGCCGGAGACCTCCACGAACTTCAGGCACTAACCCTGAATTGCAAAAACGTTTTCATCTTCTTTTTCCAGACGTCAAGAGGATATATTGACGCGCAGGGTCTTTAACAGTCAGTGGGCATAACAGGCCTCCGAATCCAGTGCTGTCTGTACAGAACACAAAAAAGAGGATCCCAAGCACTGGCAACGCAAGGGACTGGTTCCCAGAAAAGGCGAGTCTTCAATCTGGTGCAATTTTGCCAGACACAGCTTTGCTTTTTATCTGAGTCACTCGCGGCTGTGCACCTGACGCCGCGCTAATGTAACGACAACAAAAACGCATATTATTCGTCAGTGCCTGGTACAGTGTCAGCCCACAGCCTGTCCAGGCGCCCAGCTAACTAGATACACTATTGAACAAACTACAGTAGACCCGTCGCCCGCTGTATTTTTTTTTTTTCAGGACCGATTGGTCGGCGAAAAATCAGCCCGCATCCAATAGCGTAAACCACTCTGATAAGTTCCACGTCCGTACGAAAAGTTTGACAAGTTATATTAAAAAAGCGACCAAGCGAGTAAATCTCTCATGCACAGGGACAATGGAGCCCTTTTTGTAATATCCACAAATGAAGCAAAAGCGTCTCGAGAAGAGAGGAAAAGGGCAAGGGAAAGTAATTTTGCAAAGGCATTCATGTAGAAAATAACAACCTTAGTGCACATAAAAGTCCTCGGGCCGACATAGGCCGCAGTTGGCCCGCGCACGTACGTGCGCGGACCAACTGCGGCCGTCGTCGGCCCGAGGACCTTTTTTTTATCGCACTGGGAACCCTTACGAACCTTAGTTCCTCGGGCACAAACCCCACCCCACCCCACCCCACCACCCCTTATCCCCCGTCCCCGTTAACTTCATATTCCCATCTTCTGTGAATGTTGAATTTTTTCCCCTTTCTCAACGGTTGTTGCACGTTCCTGCATAAAAAGGCAGCGTGCAATTTACAAGCTGTATTTTCATTTTCTCACAAATCTTGCACTTTCCAAACAAACTAACTCCACTGAAAAAGAACTGTTACATATTTTTATTTTCTCAAAAATTGTCGCACGTTCCAGTATTTAAAAAAAGGCATCGTGCAATTTAAAAATTGTATTTTACTTTTCTCGCAAATTTTGTACGTTCCAAACAAACTCCACTCAAGAAGAACTGTTACGTATTTTTATTTTCTCAAAAGTTGCTGCACGTTCCTGCATAAATAGGCAACATGCAATTTAAAAATGTAGGCACCTATTTTCCTGTTCTCAAAATTCGTGCATTTTCCAAAACAAAGTAAGACCTCTGAAAAGAACTGTCAAACGTTTAGCTTCTTATCCGTTCTACTGTTCAGTTCAGTTCAGTTCAGTTCGGTCCAGGTGGGGTCTCCGCGCTCGGAAAGGCTCATACGCGCTCCACCCAACTCATGAGAAATCTCCCGTCTGTCGTATAAATTTTGCGCAGTTTACCAAGTACACAAATTCGTCCCCTGCCAAGAAATCCCGACCTGTGTATATAAAAATGGTAGAGTTTTTTTCTTTAAGTGAAAAAACGACCAGCAGCACCGTTTCTGTGTGAAGCGCATGGACAATTAACGTTTCATGAAAGTGACATATCAGTTCTCCAATAGAAACAAGAATATTCAATCAAAGCAATTTTGCCAAACACCATTTTAAAAAAATCATATTATTGCTTTAAGAGAGAGAAAGCATGGAGAAGGATCACCCACAGTAGCTCTTGGGTAGTGTTCGGTCGGCTTGGCGCCAAGCTGATCGGACACTACCCAAGAGCTCGGAAGATTCAGTCCATCCCCCGCGACCTTGACGCGCCAGGTTAACCAGGCAATACTACTGAACTGTACAAAAGTCCATCTCATTCGCTCTGCAGGTTTTCATCTTGCTCTGTCTGCACATATCACAAACAGAAGATTCCCAGCTCGAGCGGAGCCTCTGGCGATGCAAAATGACTGGCGACCAGAAAAAGTGAATCTTCAATCTGATGCAATTTTGCCAGACACAGCTTCGCTTTTTATCTCAGCCATTCGCGGCCACCTGACGCCATGCCAATAAAACAAAAATAAAATAGAGGGGAATGAAAAGGGGTGGGGATGTGGATGGGTGGGGATGGGAGATGGGGAAGGGAGGGGGGCAGGAAGGGAGGTGAGTACTAACGCGGAAGATTTGTTTTTATATCAGAGGGAGGGAGGCGAGGTACATGGAAGAGTGCACCAGAAATATTACAATACACTAGACATCGTCTGTCGGGTATCGATTGTCTTTTTGGGCGGCAATATTTTTCGTTGCCCAGTCTTTCGTATCGGCTTTGTGGTAGCAAAACCCATTAACCCTGTCTCTCCGTAGCGCGTTTTGTCGAGGTCGTCCCTCCAGGAATCACCTTGACAAAAAAAGCTCTATGGACAGCCAAAGGGTTAAAATCCTTTATGTAGTCGCTGTATCGATCGGCGTGAGATGCCCTTAGACGCCTCATCGGCCTTAAAACCCCAAGATCCAGACCAAAGAGGTGTCTCGCAAGCGTGTAAAATGCAACCATCCCCCCCCCAAAAAAAAAAAAAAAAAAAATAAATAAATAAAATAAAATAAAATAAATAAAATAAAATAAATAAATAAATAAAAAAAAATAAATAAAAAAATATAAAAAATAAATAAATAAATAAATAAAATAAATAAATAAAAATAAAATAAAATAACACAACGAAGACACACGGAAACAGAAAGAAGCTTAAAAAAGAAAATTACAACAGAATTTCCTAATATTTCGGACAATGTGTTTTTTTGTGTTTTTTTCTTCTTCTTCAAAATAGACAAACAAACAAGTATGCAATTAGCTACTTATCTTGTCAGTGTGAAGAAGCTTCTAGACAAACAAACAAGTATACAATTCGTTGCTTATCTTGTCAGTGTGAAGAAGCGAAGCTTCTTCACACTGACAAGATCAGTAGCGAATTGCATACTTGTTTGTTTGTCTATTTTTAAATATTAATAAATTGTGTTCGTACATTTGTATCTGCATAGCTGTTGGATGGACTCTGCGAGCATGGTACACTCCTAAGGAGGTGGCGTGGCATATTACTGTGGATGTGTTACTGAACCCTCCTGTGCATGCATCCACCAATACTGGTACCGTTTCTGGTGACTGCATGCACACCAGGATTAAAAGGAAAATGGGAAAAGCGGTTTTAAAGCCTGTATTCCGTTAAGACGTACCCAACGGAGAAAGAAACACGCTTAGAAAGACGGGTACAACACAATTTATTAATATTTTGGGTAAATACCCTTTGTCAAAATAGACAAACAAACAAACAGAGAGATTAGCCGCTACTTATCTTCATTAGCAGAAGGAATGTGGCAACTCACATATTTTGACAAAGGGTATTTACCCGAAATATTAATAAATTGTGTTGTACCCGTCTTTTCTAAGCGTGTTTCTTTCTCCGTTGGGTACTTCTTTGCATTTTACACGCTTGGCAGTCACCGTTTTGGTCTGGATTTCTGTATTCCGTTGTTTTGTGCTTGTAGGTTTGCAGAATTCCTCGTGTGTGCGCGCACGTGCCACGTGTTTGCTTCACGAGACTTTTTTTCTGACATATCTTGAGGTTTTTACTCTCATTTATCCTCATAAATCGTCTGGTCACGCAGCTTCCCTGTAATGTGTCATATGTAAACAAAATGTTTGTTTTTTTGTGTGTGTGTTTGTTTCATGCGTTACAGACTGCTTGCCTGCATGCATGTTTGCTTGCTTGATTGGCTGGTTGGTAGGTTAGTTGATTGCTTGATTGATTGGTTGCCTGTTTGGTTGATTGGTTGGCTGGTTGATTGATTGATTAATTGATTGATTGATTGATTGATTGATTGATGTACTGATTATCTGATTGATTGATTGACTTGTTTACCTATATTTTTGTAGATGGCTTTGTTTAAACATGACGAGGCAACAATAGATCGAAGAATCATTTGTAAGCATGATGCACACTGGTTGTCTCCCTCGATTCGCTGCCGCTGATTAGCGGCAGCAAATCGAGAGAGACACCCAGTATGAAAAATTATGCTGAGTGTTTTTCTCTTTCAAATTACCGTCTCGTCCCATTTAGAGTCCGATATAGCTCAGGCGGTTAAGCGTCGGAGCAAGAAAGCGAAGGGAATCGCCGGGTCATGGGTTCGAGTCCCCTTTCCTGCCCCGGTAGCTGGGAAAAAAGACGGGCTTGTTCCTTAGCATGTCCGTTGAAAGGTCCTGGTAAATCAAAGTGGCACAGTTGCAGTGCGCCTGAATTGATCAGTGTTCAGGTCGTACTCCATAGGCAATCGATTTCCCTGTCCCCATAACTCGCCCGTCAGGGCCGTCCATTATCACTTCGTTGCCGTGGACGTTAAACCCCGAACTAACCAACCAACCGTCTCATAAGTTATTTTCCAGAGGCAGATGTTACTGTCACCTGCAGCGTGTCTGGTTAGTTTGAACACAAATCCAACACCACTGACTTATGCTCGCCAACCGAGCGTCTCCGCGCAAGGAAGACGGTCGTAAATGGTGTTTACAGGAGGTATAAATCCTCTTGAGACCCCACAGGCTGCGTGGAATCATGAGGATCTATGTCTCTTGGAAATCGCTTTGGAGACTTCCAGTTGCCTTATCAACAACACATAAGTCTGAAAGCAACTGTTCTGCGTTTTTGGAGACAGGTCCCGTCACTGAAGCAATTTATTGACTGCGTTGTTTTAGGAAAGTTAACTTTAGGACTAGTGTTCTTGTCCAAACTGTTTGTTAGCTTACACGTTTCTGCGAAGTTGTCCTCTCGTGCTGACTTTTTCGGCCTCTTCCTGTCCCAGTCACTTTCGAGTAAACGTAAACACGATCCATCTGCAAGCGACATAGATCCTCAAGAGCCCCCGCAATTTCAGAGGTTCATGGGTTCTTGCTGAGGCCGATATGTATCCATGCTGTTTGGGCGGTTGTGGCTTTTGGTCGCTAATGAGCAAAGTAATAAATGTGCCCAGTCGCAGGAAAGAGTTTAATTGTTTCAGAACAGGCCTTAAATTCCAGAGATTTGATGAATTGTGAATGGTTTTAATATACATACTCCTTTAACCGAGTTTGGCTTTTTATCGTCGCCGTCGAGTTCAAGTGATTGCTTTTACTCATTGTCGCTGTTCTGTTTTTTTGCGTGTGCTTTAAAGAAAAGAACCTTTGCGACGTTGTCAGTGTTATGTCCTTCTTAACTCATTTTCATCAAACAATACATTACTTTACCTTGTAAACTGCAGACTTGCCGCCTCTTGGGCGACAGGGTGCCCACTGCTGTTGCAAATGTGCAACATCTGTGAGTACTCTGTGGCCCAAGAGTCGCCAAGCTAATCTACCACTTTCATAACCGATCTCACCCACGTGTCTTCTCGTGAGTTAGAACGCGGGTTCAAAGAACTGAGAAATTTCTTTGCCATCGATCAAGCAGAGAGGGGGAAGAATGAAGGGGGATTGTAGTCAATACCATGGTCCAATCTGGATTGACTGCGGCTTAGCACGCTCTCTCGCCAGTCTCAGCCCGCGACTCTCACTCAATTAACCTGTCAGTTAAGTGTCTGCCGTGTCTGTGGGTCCAGTGGTGGTGGACAAAGACACAATTTAGCGCTAGAAAACGAAAGAATGGTGCAACATGAAATAGCCTAGCCTAGCCTGGGTCTCAGCTAGACATTTTGACTGCAAGTTTAGCAGTTGATCCGTCAGAGTAAAGATCGTCGGTCACCCAACGCTGATTGATTGTATGAGCTCCATAACCAAATCCAGTCCATTCGTCTATTTATCGCTACAGTTTCACCCCATCCCTTCCGATGGATGCATCCATCCATCCATCCATCCATCCATCCATCCATCCATCCATCCATCCATCCATCCATCCATCCATCCATCCATCCATCCATCTATCCATCCATCCATCCATCCATCCATCCATCCATCCATCCATCCATCCATCCATCCATCCATCCATCCATCCATCCATCCATCCATCCATCCGTCCCTCCGTCCGTCCGTCCGTCCGTCCATCCATCCATCCATCCATCCATCCATCCATCCATCCATCCATCCATCATCCTTTCATTCACTCAGCCATTCTTCCAGCCATCCAGCATCGATTATTTTTTTCATTTTCAGCTCATAAAAAGAAATGTTATATGAGTACTGCGGATCTTCTGTCCTTTGCAAAACCACAGACCGGCGCGACAAAACATAGTCCTGCTGTGCGATATATGTTTCTTTCGAAGTGGATGCCGGGTTATCTTCACTTCCGAGAAAAATTGAACACCATGGCACCAAACTGCAAGAAGAATATTGCATGAGCAGTTGAGAAGGCTCACGATGATCTGTGTCTCGTGCTGAAACCACTTAGCACCCACGTTCCTTTGACGACTGAGACGTTGAATTTACCGTGATTTCAAAAACAGTTTCTGCGTCCACTGGCAGTGAGGGGGTAATCTTTAGCGTGTCGGTAGCGGTTTTAGTCGAGATGATTCCTACAGGAATCATCGCGATAAAACCGCTAACGACACGCAAAGATAGATTTCTACCTCATCAGCGCCCACACCAACCCATCCCTTACCTTCTCATGTACCTTCTCGCCCGTCCCCCATGTGGGTCATAAAGAGTTCAATAAGCTACATATACTAACAGCCAAGCTCTTGTTTTCGGGAAGTCTCCATCCCTAGCGTGCGAACGAGCAACCTGTCCTGACGTGAAGAGTGCGGACCAGGAACTACCAGAAGCGCTTCGAGTCTCCCAACAGGACGTCTGTCTGTTTGCAAAAGGCACAGATTCTCATGGGCCCCTGCTTCGCAGGGTCCCATGAAAATCTGTACCTTTTGCTGGTAGGGACGAGCCCAGTTTACATCTTCCAACGATGTCGAAGGCTGGGCAAATTGACATTTCCAGATAGTGAAGGAAGCATGGAGAGAGGAATCAGGCTTAGCCATAGCTATCGTGAGTTCCTCAATCAGTCCCTCAGGGCATGCCCACTTCCATAGGTCTGCATGAAGCACAGACTCTCATGGACCCTTGCCGCTCCAGAAGCTCACGAGAACCTAAGCCTCATGCGGATGAAATTAGGATCTTTGTCTCTCGCTGGCGGGAAATGTTGCTTGAGCGTGATGGCGAGAAAGTTATTCTGACAAGGAAAAGTCAGCCAGAAGCTGTCTTGAACGTCCCGTCAATAACATTCCATACGCAAGACCAGATCAGTCTGCAAACGGTTACAGGCTCTTATGAGCTCCTGCACCAAAACAGTCCTTGCCTCATAGAAAAAAAGTACATGATTGTAGTTTATTAAATATGAGCATAGTTGACTGTAGTTATATTCTTCTAAATAGACATACGGACAAAAATTGTCTGTCCGTATGTCTATTTAGAAAAATATGTCTACTGTCAACTTCGCTAATAACAGGGTCGGATATAACAAAAGTCGGATATTACAACACGCATTCAGAGGTCCTGATAAATTCTTTCATAACAACAACCCCCCCCCCCATCCCCCCCAAAAAAAAATAAATAAATAAATAAATAAATAAATTTAAAAAAACGGGTCCTGTGTCATTTGTTATATCCGAAGTTTATTGTATTCAGAAACTTAAGTTGTGTTGAACTTAACCTTTCTCAGCAAGTTTCTTTCTTTCGTAGGGAATTTCTATGCCTCGACCGACAGCTTGAATAGCAAGCAGTTCGTAGATACATAGTAAATTTTGGGTCTAACCAATCGCCAAGGGGTCCAATGTTTCTTTTTGTAACAGACGAAGTTCGTTATATGCGAGATAATTTACATAGAGTGCTCAAGGAACTCTCCAAAAGTGTTGTAATATCCGACTTTTGTTATATCCAACCTTATAAGGGAATTAACTCCTTCCTTGCCAACATACATGCATTATTGTTTCTGAAATCTGTGTTGGTTCAACGACCAAAAAGCCCGAACCGTACAAAAATCATAGATAAAAATTGGTCTCAGCAAGAGGCATAGATCCTCAGGAGCCCCCGCAGTCGCGGGGGCTCATGATGATTATGTCTGTTGCAGCTGGATCATGTTGTTGTTGTTTTTCTCGGCAGTGAAGGGGTTACGTAGGCTGTAAGCGGAAAGCTGTTAAGGCCCCGCCACACATGCCCGATTTTGAGGCCGATTCTCGAGCAGTTTCGAATCGGAGTGTGATCGGACCGGACTACAAAAAAGTGTGCACTGCCACACATTCCCCGACATATTTTAGCCGACCGGTTTGAACCGAAGACCAAGGTCGTACCTGTTCAGCGAAAGGGCTGCTAGTTTCGACAGTGATGATGATGTGCTTGCATTATTAGCAGTTTTGCATCATATTCGGGACGAAGCGGGCGAAACATCGGTAACGAAGGTGGTACTGATCTTCCGCCAATTTAAAACTGAAACGACATGCTTTGCGAGACGCGCTCTGATTGGTTGAAGCTTACAATCGGGGCCGATTCGGATCGGAAAAATAGAGCTGGTTCTAGACACCCGATTCCCAGCCGATTGGGATCGGATCGGATATATGACGTCATCCGATCGCAATCAGATCGGAATCGGCTTCAAAATCGGGGCACAACCGGCATGTGGCGGGGCCTTTAGAGAAACGAACGCACGCGACGGTTCTAAGAGGTTCCAGTTTGTCGTTCTGTGCGCTATATGACTGTTTGAGACTAGTAGGACCCCGCAGCACGCAGGAGCTCACGACATGTGAATAGTGCGTGCTGGTCTGTGATGTTGGACCTTACGGCTTTCAGCCGTAAGGTCCAACATCAAAGACCAGCACGCCATTGCATGACTCTTATGGAAGCCGTGAAGTCAAAAGTATTCCAATTTATACCAGTTCGAGGTTAGCTGTTGAGAGTACAATCTCTCTCTCTCTCTCTCTCTCTCTCTCTCTCTCTCTCTCTCTCTCTCTCTCTCTCTCTCTCTCTGGAATTTTATAAGGTAGGCATTGCTATGCCTAAAACTTTTTATCCTGAATAAATACTTTTCATCATCATCTCTCTCTCACACACACACACATACAAACATGCACAGTTTCTTGCTCTCTTTCTTCTTATTTTTAGTTTGATATTACTTGTTTTCTATTATAAAGAAATTGCCTTATGGTATCAATGTTTGTGATTTATGTACGTATTTATGTATGTCCTTTGTGTATTAGATGTAACAACGGCTAGTTTGAAAACCGGTCTTGTAATCAAGAACTTCTACCGTTGAAAAAATAAATAATATATGTTCATTGTTCATTGCTCCTTCTCTCTCTCTCTCTCTCTCTCTCTCTCTCTCTCTCTCTCTCTCTCTCTCTCTCTCTCTCTCTCTCTCTCTCTCTCTCTCTCTCTCTCTCTCACTTACTTCCTACTAGTGCGAAAAGGATGGGCATTATCACAAAGGGAACTTAAAGGTCAGTCCATTTTCGTCGCGTCTAGGACGAAGGCTGTCTGTCACGAGACTGTGTCCCCATATCTCAGCGCGGCCATCTGCAAACCCAGTCAACCATGCCAGTCTACTGGTCGTGGGTCGACCATGACAGTTGAGGGATGGTGCCAAGCTATTCTGGCACCACCCCTGAACTGTCATGGTCAGGACAGTCCCCACTATTGGAGAATTTAAATTTAGGGCTCCAGACCTGTTTAAATTTGTGTCTGTAGCTCTTATTCTCTCTGCTTGTAATTTGATTCTTGTATACTGACGAGTGCTTCCAATGACCCCATTGACGTTGCATTTGTTTTGCTCGTCAGTATATATATATATATATATATATATATATATATATATATATATATATATATATATATATATATATATATATATATATATATATATATATATATATATATATATATAATAGCATGGAAGATCGTGGAACAATGGGCACTCACTTTCTTTGCAGCACCGCAAAAAATCAGAACAAACACATTTAATCTGTCACAATGTATATAATATTTCCATGGAGACAGACCTGATCTTTGCATTCTCTACGAAGAAAGCGAATACATAACCTTTTAGCGCGTCTGTCCCAACTCAGTACTCACAAAAATAACTATTGTCAGTAGCGCTAAGAAAATCCCAAAGGAGAACGGAACATACTTACAAAGACAATTACAAAGCAGCTGTCCTTTATAAGCGTGTAACTTTGTTGGGATTTACCTTTCGATTTACACGCTTGGTCGTCACCTTATTGCTCATGATTTTGTCAGTAGTGGGTTAGTCCTTTTCTGGCAGTGGATGCAGATGGCGTAATACATTACAATACAATACAATACAATACAATGCAATACAATACAATATAATACAATACAATACAACTTTATTGTCTGCCGTTCGAGTCAAAGCACGAAAAAAGTTTACCTTTTGACTCGTTATAAAACAACAAAACAAGACACAATAAACACTATTAGAACATTCCATTAAAATTATTATTGCAACAATCCAACACAAGCAATCTATCACAAGCAATCTATCACAAGATGGGAGGTAATGTTAAGTAGATCGCACATTATATTATCACGTCGTTATAAACAAGAGTTCAAAATCGAGACAGCAGTTGGAATAAAAGACTTCTCAGTAAAAAAAACATTCTTTTTGGCAAGTGGCATGTTGAAACGTCTGCTTGATGGTAGCATTTGAAACTGATCAAATAGTGGGTGACGAGGATTGCTAGCAGCTTTCCTTCGGACAGCCCTATGATACAGATCATCTAATGGGTACTGTCTTAGGCCAATGATCTTCCCAGATGTTCTGATGATACGTGACAGTCTGCCCCTGTTTTTCATACTGAGGTTGCCATGCCAAGCAATGATGTTAAAAGTCAGTATGCTTTCAATCAGGCTTTTATAAACGGATACTAAAACATTGGAGCCGACCTCAAAACTTCTCAGTTTCCTAAGAAGGTACAGACGTTGGTTTGCTTTTTTCACAATCAGATCTGTGTTTCCAGTAAAAGACATCCTACTATCCACAACTGTGTCAAGGTATTTAAATTCAGTGACCACTTCTACAGGTTGATTATTAATTGAGACAGGTACAAAAATATCATCAACTTTCCTGTCATCAATGACGATTTCCTTGGTTTTCTGTACATTCATTTCCAGAAAACTGTTTTTGCACCATGACTCTAATACTGCTATCTGTGCTGTCAATTCAACGTCAACGATCCCTAACCGACAAAGGGACATAGATAGAAAGTGGTCTCAGCAAGAAGTGTAGATTCTCATGAGACCCCGCAACTGCGGGGTCGCATGAGGATCTGTACCTCTTGCATATGGTTGGTGTTCCAGTTATCGCGGCAGTGAAAGATGAACTTATGGCAGACGTGTTAAAAGCTGTTGTCTACGGAACTTTGACAGACGGATTTCCATGATGCGTCTCAGTTTGCGACAGGCAGCACTGGTTGTCTCCCTCGATTCGCTACCGCTGATAAGCGGTAGCGAATCGAGGGAGGCAACCAGTGTAACCTCAAGCTAGAATGCCAGAAATGATATTTGTGAAACAATTGCAGATTCCGAGCTGGAAAACGCTCCTTGATTGAGACACACGTAAGCAAATAAGCTCAGTTAAACAAAAATAGATCCTCCATGAACCCCCCACATCCGCGTCTATGTTCTTCGCTGTGTTCCGGCAGTTACGGGGTTAAAACCTCTTTATTTCTCATTTCCGTTGTGTCAAAAAAAAAATCGTTAAAAAGTGATTACTTTGAAGGCGTTTTAAATTTCCCGGACACCCCCTATTTCTGCCTACAAAGATCAAGGATCAGAGGCAAAGCCGTCCCTCCTCCAGCTCTACTGGTCTGCATAAAAAACATAGATTCACATGAGTCCCTGCAGACGCAGGGACTCATGAGAACCAATGTTTCTTATTGATCGGGATCATTTCCAGATATGCCTTAAATTGAGGGCTGGTGTCGGGTTAAGCGCGCGATTATAAATGAAGCAATTATGCTGAGTGCATTGGCATCAGTTTAAAGACTAACTTCTTGGCGATCTGCTAGCACTACAAAAACAACACTTCCGCAGCGAAAGATAACGACTTTGCTAAAGATATAGAGCTTCATGGGCCTTGCCAAGTTGCGGGACCATTAGGATGTATGCCTCTTTTGCGTTGATTTCCATCAGACATTTTATGTGTAACCATGCCCTGGGAGGTTCATTGCTGTTGTGATGGGAAGGAAGGTTATTGAGTACGTACGCAAACCATCCGCAGCGTTATTGTTGTTTTTATTTTTGGTGAGGTTTTTCCTCGTTGTTGTTTTGACGACTGAATGTTCTTCTCGGACTTCAGAAGACACATCAAAGCATTGCATGATCATCCATCCTTTGCAAGATGTGGACTTAACTCCTCCGCAATCAAGGGATTGCTGGTACAGTCATTATTAACTCCTCCGCAATCAAGGGATTCCTGGTACAGTCATTATTAACTCCTCCGCAATCAAGGGATTCCTGGTACAGTCATGATTAACTCCTCCGCAATCAAGGGATTCCTGGTACAGTCATTATTAACTCCTTTACTGTCGAAAAAACAGAACGCCTTCCCGTTGCCAGAGACATAGATTCTCTTGAGCCCCCGCATTTTCGGGGGCTCAAGAGGATCTATGCCTCTTGTATTGCTGACACGACGTTTGTATCCATGTTCACTTTGGTGCTGAATTCACAAAACTATTTTTAAAAGTAAATATGCAACCACGGGCAGAGAAGCGGTTGTGAACAGTGTACATATCGAAGGGAATCCGTAATCTTGAAAGATCAATATAATAATATTTTGTTAAAAATCCCTTTATCCTTTCCTTTATTCTTTCCCTATGTGCACAAAGTACGCTGCGTACGGTGGGGAGATTTGTAGGAACAGTGTACACCTAACATGGATAATCTCTAGACGCTGGGCAAGGAATCACACGGATTCCGGTGGCTACCCTTTCCCTAAAAGCCATGGAGTATGTGACACAAGCAAAACGGTCGTGCAGCTGTCCACAGATCATGCAGTCAACTCCTACACCACGTGCTCTCTTTACAGCAGAACCTGTCCTGAGCGAGCAACCTGGTCTTTCATGACAGGAGACACGTTTTGCCCATGAACCCTTTCACAAACCAAAGTACGTACATTTTCTTTCTGAAATCTGTGTTCCCTGAACGACCAAAAGCCGCAACTGTCCAAAGAACCTGGGCACAAAGTGGTCTCAGCAAGAAGCATAGATCCTCATGAGCCCCCGCAGTCGCGGGGGCTCATGAGGATCTATGCCACTTGCAGTTAGATCGCGTTCACCTTTTCTCGGCAGTGAAAGGGTAAAGACTCTTCAGAGAGTACCTGTCACTTATGACCCCCTCTTTTGTTAAAAAATAAATGGTTGCCCAAAAGATGTTTTACTGTTTAAAAAAAAATCAACTCATTGTGCCCCAGGGTCAAAGTCCCCCAATTTTGGAGCTGTCCTCTGAAGGCTGCATTACAATTCAGAAGACAGATCGACCACGATAGGTCAAGGATGGTGCCAGAATAGCTTGGCGCCTATGGGCGCCAAGCTATTCTAGCACCACCCTTGAACTATTGTGGTTGACCCAGTCGTGCTGTGATGCGCTGGGGCTGAAAGAGTTAAGGTTGAACTCCTCCCAACCATGTTCAGGTGACTCTTACCAATGATACGGTCAGCCATCTATA
The DNA here is from genome assembly GCA_036245525.1 of Semisulcospira habei. NCBI lineage: Eukaryota > Metazoa > Mollusca > Gastropoda > Semisulcospiridae > Semisulcospira > Semisulcospira habei. The sequence goes on from BTPG01000006.1 coordinate 70,508,701, forward strand.
CCCATAATCGATTTGCACCGGGGTTACTAGGTTCATTTCCGCCACTTCTCGCATGCCTCCGCTGTTTAGGAAACACAACTTTCATACAGTACTTGCCATCTTTCTGAGCCTATAGATACCAACTACCACATCCACACACCACAGGAGTCAGGAAACCAATACGAGTTGAGAACCGTGTTCGCGGCTTTTGCATCTGAATTAATTACCACTAGAACCAGGACACCATAGGAAAGTGGCCATATGGAACTGGATTCATGGTTATCTGTCTTGTGAGCAGCTTCCGAAGTGTAGACAGTGGTATGACAGAACTAAGGTAGCAGGTATGCTTGTGCGCGAATGAGAGGCTGCCAATGAGTGTGGGCATGCCATAAGACGCAGACGGACAGAGACAAATAGCTGGGTGACTTTATGAAGTAAACAAATGTGGAAATACATCTTTCACTCCCCCTATCCTGAGTAGGTTTAGTTACACTTAGTCAGTTTACTCAGTGCCTCCTTTGCATCTTCGTTTGTCACGGAAGCCCTCAATCTGTTCACATAATTCTTTTAGGATGAAAGGCCCTAAATACAATTCGAGTCCCCTCACCAAGACTCTTGCGCGCGGTTCTCGCTTCATAAATAAGTACCAAGGGACCGGCCGCCAGCTGCAAGAAACTTTTCCAAGCCAGTAACTGCCAGCCATCTAACTGTCCCGCTGCAGTGCAGCGAGATTTTTGCGTGGGGCTAAAAATAGCTCAAAGAAAACCGCTATGACTATGACAGGCAGGTGCCGACTTTTGAAAATTGCGTGCAATTTGACCCAGAAACAATGTGTGCCTTGGTGTATGTGTGTACGTATGTCCGTCTTATCTATTTTTTTTACTTCACTTGATATATTTATACGCTCCCGTCCACACTAGAATTGCCCCTTCGTGGGATAAATAAAGTTTTTTGACTTGACTGACTTGACTACGTCTGAAATTAAATACCAAAGAACTAGGGTTAAGTTGCACGTAATTTTCAATAGTCCAGTACATGCCTCTCTTAGTTCCAAAGGCTTTATTTTAAGCTATTTGTTAGCACTAAGCAAAAATCTCGCTCCAATGCAGAGGACAGTTGGTTGGCATTTACTGCCCTGGACAAGTTTCCTGCAACTGGGGGCAGAATTCTAAACGAGTTGAGTCCCTTGACCGCGGCTCTGAAGAGCCGCTGTCAGGGGACTCAACTTGTTTAGGGTTCCTGGTCCTGTGCCCCTACTCCAACGCAGTTATCCGGCGAAGATAAAGGGACATAATCTTCAAGCATCGACCAGCACCAGCTGACCAGATCTCTGATCCATCCTGTCCCACATTTTGTATTACTACAGAAATCTAACTGATCTGGACTTCGTCCAGCATACACACCCTAGTCATGTCCGGGAGTCTTTATAATCAATTGTTTTTTACGCATTCACCCATAACTCTTTGGCTTGCCCAAGAGGTTGTGGTTGCAATGATTCCTGCAGGAATCATCGCGACAAAAAGCCGCTACCGACAACCAGAGGGTTAAGACAACACAGTGGGAGATGAAGTATCAGACAAGATTTTCTGGCATCACCTTTGAACTAGCATGATCGACCTGTGTCCTAAAATGTAATTCAGTCCTCGGAAGACATCTTTACAATGTGTAAATTTCGACCTTTAAGGAATGGTGTGTTATAGATCCAGACCTTAACGAAACCTGCAATAAATTGCTTCATAGTTCGTAATTTCTCCTTTATAAATGACCCTAGTATGTCTTGCAATAATGCTGGACAAAATGGCTAACTTAATTTGAAATTTGAACGTCATGAAATGAAGGACTTCTCTGCTCTTCGTATTTTTGTGCGAGGTGAGATTCCACCAATGCGTATACCTACCAGGGGCAGCAACAAAACACACGCAAAGGGTGCTTTTTTACATGAATCCTGAGAGCAAGACTAGAAATACCTTAGTTGAATCAAGAAACCATTGACTGAGCACCCGTTGTGTTAACGAATTTTAGGAATCAACACCCGCCCTCGAGCAGCTGGCTTTAACCCCTTCCATGCCATATACGTACATTGTTGTTTCTGAAATTTTCGTTCACTCAACGACCAACAGCCCAAACCGTCCAAGAAGCATGGAAACAAATTGGTCTCAGCGAGAGACTTAGATCATCATGAGTCCCTGCGACTGCGGGGGCTCATGAGGCTCTATGTCTCTTGCAGTTGGATCGTGTTTCCTTTTTTCCTTTATAGAAAACTTCTATTTCCTCACTTCCTGTCATAGAGACCCGTATCTGTGTCAGACATCCATTACATCGCCACCGCCAGAAAACTCATTTTCGAATAACCGCGCACGACAGGTTATGTTTTCACAAATCAATGAAACGACACGAAAAAGCAATTCATGTTGTCGTTACTTGAAAATGAAAACATTTAAGGGGTGGTCTGTGGGTTGGTGTGAAAAGAACTTCGGAAAGACAGTTAAAGCGAGGTGTTAGCTGAGCGAGTGGGGGTGGCGATGGGGTTAGGAGTGGGGGTGGGGTTTTGCAGTTATGCGCAAGAGAATTGAAGATGTCACATTAAATGAGACCTAAAGGAAGTATTTAACCCCTTGAGTGCTACTGGAGAGCTGGGTGGCTCGATGGTAGAGCGTTCGACTCTCGGCCGAAAGGTCGTGGGTTCGAACCCAGCTGGGGTCAAAATTTGTACAGACCTCTTTTCGATGCCCCGTCTTTGAAATTACCTTCGTGGTGGACAGAAGACGTTAAGCCCTAAACGTTTATCCTTTTTGTTGTTGTTTGTTGAGTGCTACTGATAATACCGTTCGGCGGAGAAGACCGAGCGGCATCGTGGTAATAGCAGTGAAGGGGTTGAAAGCAATTGTTTCATGTTCAGCTCTGTCAGCAAGAATCGACAACAAAGCATACCTAAAAACTGATGGCGAGATGGCACAGTAGAAGCACTGCGCCTGAGACGTACTGGCCATGATAACTCAAGGGTGGTGCCATGTTAAACCTGTGACTTTTCCTAAGTTGTGTTTAGAGAATGCCGAGTCAGTTTACGTCCTTCACTGACAAGAAAAGGTGAAAATCACCCAACTGCCAGAGGTATAGATCTTCATGAGCCCCCGCAATCGCGGGGGCTCATGAGGATATATTCCTCTTGCTGACACCAAGTTGTATCCATGATCCTTGAACTACTGTGGATATTTGACTTTGAACTTATCACGATTTCTACAACACAATCTGCATCCTCTGGCAAGAAAGGGTTTAAAAAAATTAGTGCCAATATTTTGATCCAAATTAATCAAGTTGAAAGCCCTCGTGCAGGCGCCAGCCGTCTGATCCGGCACTACCATTTAACAATTACGTACAGGACTGTTGGTAGGGTTGGTAGTGGAGGAGGAAGTGACAATTTGATGGCAATTCTGGTCTCGCACAGGCGGAAGCTAGTGTGGCTCGTCGGCGCGTTGAATGCCGGATAATTTGCCACGCGCCCTGGTGGTGCCCGAAAATGAAGCCAATGATTGGAGGGGTCGAAAGTAGGGTGAGGAGGTTCCGCGGTTGAAGGAATGGAGAAGGTATTGGGGAGGGGGATGGGGGAGGGGTGATAGTGTCAGAGTAAAAGACTGAGGCGGATACTTTTTATTGCGTCCCAGGCCATCTATAGTTTTAAGTATTTCAGTGCTAGTGGACATGACTTAAACCTCTGAAACCATAGCAGAATGGATGTTGTGTTTGAGGGATGCATATATATCTATGGAACCAGCAAGAGGCACATATCCTCATGAGCCTCCGCACCAGCGGGGGCTCATGAGGATATATGCCTCTTGCACTCGGCTGGTAGTCGCCTTGTCTAAACAGTGGAGGGGCAATGAAAGGACTGATGCCATCAGTCAAAACTGGTATTGCCATCGCTGAAAACGTCTCAAATGGTGCTTTGCTCTCAATCGTAGTCTTGCTTTATACCATGCGATACAAGATTATAGAAAATTTGCTAAAAGCAGATTGACTTATTATTATTATTATTATTATTATTATTATTATTATTATTATTATTATTATTATTATTATTATTATTCCATTATTTTAATTTTGTTTGCTATATTATTCTTTATTTTTATTATTGAGTGCCCACATTTACACCTTCTCCTGTTCACCAATGATGAGAAAAAGTTTATTTAATGTAACTGCTTTGTCGCTAGACACTCCTTAAATGCAAGACACAACTTCAAGCCAAAATATATAGTCAATTACACTTTTTGAAAGGCAAAGGGAGGTATATGAGTGGTGCCAATACCTTGATAGCATCCCGTACCGTTTGCGGGAGCACTCCCCAGATAGACCCACTCAGGAAGCGCGCCACAAGTACACTTCTATTCAAACGAGATGCTGAGCATCTCGTTTGAATAGAAGTGTACTTGTGGCGTACTCCCCAAGTATGCCTATCGGCAGGATATTCCCGCTAACGATACAGGAATACAAATTCTATTCTGCGGTTTTTTTTTTGCGTGGCGGGATGGGGATATGATTGCTGGATGTGCCTTCGCCGGAGTTTGCCGTTAGGCTTGGAACGCAAGACTTAATTCACACGCAGCCACTTCAATGCCTCAGTGGATCTGGCTGGGGCTCGACTAAACCAAGGCTAACTAGCTGACATAAGTCTGCGCCCAGGGGGACATTGGTGTGACTGAGTTTGGAAAGCCTGTGATTACTGAAAGACAGTTGACGTCATCTTGCCTCTCTCAGACTAGCTTAACATCTTCTCTGCCACTGTACGTGCACTTTTTCCTGAACGTTCATTTCTGAAATCGTGGTTCATTCAAGGACCAAAAGCCAACACTGTCCAAGAAAGATGGATACAAATTGGTTTCAGCATGAGGCATAGATCCTCATGAGCCCCCGCAGTCGCGGGGGCTCATGAGGATCTATCCCTCTTGCATTTGGATCGTATTCACTTTTTTCTCGGCAGTGAAGGGCTTAAACTATTGCTGTGAAGACGTACGTATTACAAGTGTAAGCAGTACTGGTGCCCGACATAAAATTTATAAATAAAAAGTCTGCATTCTCAATCGTGCAGTATTGGAGGTAATTTGGAGTTGCTTTTGCCATCGTTGCAATTAGTACAGTATGTATTCGGTGGCAGTGAAGCGGTTAAAAGGTCGTGATATAGACCTAAAAAAAATAGGACACTGCTGTATCAAAATATCGCATTTCAAATTATGGACTCGCTGACTGTGTTTTGCAGAGCTGTAATTGCTTGAACTTGCTGATGCACAGCGGAACTGCGCAGTTGGTTTAGTTTATGTCTTCTCACAGACTGCCCTTCAAGTTAAGACGTAGGGACGCCTGAAAGCAATCACTCAAAATGGCGTAGTAACTATAAGCTCCGGGATTTCTTCCTTGGAGAATAGAAACCCCTTGACTGCTACTGACGATACCGTCGGCGGGGGGAGGGGGGGGGGGAAGACGGGACGGGTAACTACGCATTTTTTCCCGCAGTAGCAGTCATAAAGGTTAATCTTCAAGAAAGGGTATGTTGAGTTCTGATCTGGCTAGCATAATCCTCACAATATGCGTGACATTAGCAGCGATTCAATCAAAACTTCAAAATAACGTAGACAGGGTAAAGTTTTGGTATCGTTCACACTATAGCTGCTGGGGATATTGGTAACGATTAACCGCCAGTCCTGTAAGTAAAAGACCCTCAGGCCGACGTCGGCAGCAGTGGGCCCGCACACTGTCGTGCGCGGGCCCACTGCGGCCGACGTCAGCCCGAGGACCTCTGCTTACTGGGGAGGATATTCTATGAGACTGCTTTTGGCAGGGGAAAAGCCACATAATAGGAATGGATTAAATCCAGATGGTCTCTGTCTGAGAAATAGATACTTGAACTGAACCTTTTTGTGCCTGCAAATAACATAGATTTTCAAGAGCATCTGCAGGTGACTAAAAGGACTTTTGGAATCTATGTCATAGTCTTAGTTATAACAACAGAAATTACTCAGTAAATAATTGGTCTGCCATTTTATCTCTACTCTTGAAGTAAAGCAATTACTGCAGTCATTTCAGCAATTCAGATATTTACTTCAGGAACTGAGAAAAGAGATACCAATGAGAGCAAGAGACACCATTGTATGTATTCTCACGAGCCCCGAAGGCTGCAGAGGTCTATGATAATCTATGTCTCTTGACCACAGAAAGGACTGACTGCATGACCTGTATCATGCTATTTTATAGCCTAGGATTTCCGCATTCACTGAGGACAATCTTAAGTTCTTCGGCCAGATTTGTGTGGTTTATCGACTACTTGAATGTTCGATTTATGCGCACGTTTTGTAGGGTTTTAATCAAAAACAGTCGATACGAGCCACATACGGATACGCGGCAAATTGCCGCGTATCCGTATGCTGCTCGTCTCGAGTTAAAGGTGAGATCGAGCTTTTATTTATCGGTATGCAAAATCGTTACAGTTGCACGCAGCAATAAAAATGTATGGAGAAAAATAAAAACCTGAATGAACTTCCCAAACCTTCGAAACTCAGGCTTTTTGGTAAATAACGTGAATGATATTGCTGTTCTAAATTACAATCGGTTCGCTTTTTACTATTTTCCGGACTTCATTAATTTAGCTCAGCCATTCTGCTGTTTCATCAGCATAATGGATAAAGATCTCAGGCGGATGGAACCACAGAAATACAGGTTGATGACATCCGTGAAAAGTGGACAGAAAATGGCAGCGTAATACAGTAATTAATGACTCGTTGACAGAGAAATGATCGTGCAACATTAAACATACAAAAACAGTTTAACAAAATGTCAGTCAATGAATTGAAAAAATATATTGTTAAGTTCATATTGTATTTAGAGAATCGACAGATTAATACGCTGTTGAATATTGTTACGAAAAAAAGAACCCACAAAGAAATCAGTAGTACCTTTTTATTGTTATTTTGTGTAAATTATCGATTAAAACTCTCTAGGGCCACCTGGCGGAAGAAACAAGAAAATGAAATGACGTGCAAGCAAGACGCACAGGTTCTCATAAGTCCACGGAGTCTGCGGGGTCTTATGAGAATCTGTGTCTCTTGCACACGTGACTGGCGCATTCGCTAAAGGAATCCTACATTTTCCGCGTGTCTGCCAAATACTGAAATAGCGACGACAGCCTCAGGGTAGTGGGAGACGCGCCGAGATTAGTAGGTACATCGTCACACTGGTTGTCTCCCTCGATTGGCTACCGCTGTACAGCGGTTGCGAATTCAGGGAGACAACCAGTGTGGTATATCTAGAGTCCCTTCCACCAGTCGCAATGGGCTGCCATGCAGTCAGTCGGAATATCGGAATAACGTGGCTAATACAAGACAGGCTACATTAACCACAACAAAACTTGACGTGCGAACGACAGGATGCGGCTGGACCATGATAGTTCAAGGGTGGTGTCAGAATAACTTAGCGCCTGTAGGGTGCCAAGCTATCTGACACCACCCTTGAACTATCATGGTCGATCTGTCTCCAGAACTGCGATGTAGACCTCAGAGGATGTCTCCAAAATTTGATCATTTCGTCCTCGGGGACTACTCACTTATTTTCCAACACAGACCCCTCGAATGGGTCTGCCCACCAGAAATTCACGTGATCATGCTGCATCATACCTCCCGCTCAACGACTGGTCAGAATGTTAGAGGCTTTCCCTTGTTATTTTCGAGTTCTCCTCAGCAGTTAAAGGAATTCCGTCGGGTCAAATTTTACCTCATTACACACTATTTAATTTTGCACTTGGTGTACTTTATTGTTATTATGTTTTAGAGTGGAAATTTTAGATCAGAATTGTTTGTGTTTTACACGCTCGGCAGTCACCCTTTTTTTTCCTGGATTCTAACTTTATTCATATCATCTAATATTTTGCGACGTTTATGTGGGATGATCATGCAGACACGAATATTAATTCAAAGAGGGATTGTTCGTGACGTCATTCTAACGTTGCCAATCGTGAAATACGACCGAGACTACAGTCAGAGATGCACTTTGTCCCTAGGCAAGGGAGGCAATAGAAACAGGAACTATCGACGCGACGGTCCGTCTTTTTCGTAATTATACTAATGGCGTGAGTGGGTGAACTGACTACACAAATCGATAAAATTGATGAATATACTGTGTCTGACAATAGAAGCGTTTTTGCGCCAATTTTTTTTTTCCGCATTTGTCTGCCGGCTGGGTCGGTGGTTTCTAGTCTCGTACACTCACCCTAGACACGAGACGAGATTAGTCATTGCGACCGTGCAAGACTTAAAACGCTATGATTTCTATAAGATTATAACGATTCTCGCTTGTTGTCTTTTTGTTTCGATTCGATGAACACAGTTGTTTAGCTGCACCATTCCCTGAACCTTTATTTTGTAATTAATTGAGATACCTGTGGGCATTTCGGCAAGATTAATTGTTTGAAATATTTTAGAATTGGCATCATTCAGGGTTCAGTTTGTAGGCTAATATTTGTTTCTTGATGTTAATAGGACATGAAACGGGCCAGAATTTATAGATTTTGGTCCTTTTTATGCCAGTAGAAGATCTAAGTAAAAAGGTATATAAATTTAATTTATTTTATTGATAAAAACCAACAGGTTTTGATCCTTTTCGTGTTAAAAGCTAAGTAAAGTAGCACAATGTATATGAGGCTTTAACCCGTTCAGTACATGTGACGGAAACTGTGTTTTTGCAGTCTTCGTCAGTTCAACATCAACCTAGATGTCCTAGGAACACATATTCGAAGTGGTGTCAGCATGAGGTATAGGTCCTCATGAGCTCCCGCAGATAGATGTGTTGAAATGTTCTCGGCACCGAACAGGTTAATTCTGCTCCCGACAAGCATGTTAACGTGACGCATAGTCCGCACCCAGTTTCTGAGCAAAGAAAGATATGTCCTGAGAAGAAATACAACTGCTATTCAAACTACTAAGTACACTGTACGTAACAAATATGTTCCTGAATTTTGATGATAATGCCGAAACTTTTCCACATGTAACCCTTTCCTTGTCACTGTACATACATTGTTGTTGCTGAAATCTATGTTTATTCAACGTCTAAAAGCCAAAACCGTCCAAAAAGTACGGATACAAATTAGTCTCAGCAAGAGGCATAGATCCTCATGAGCCCCCGCAGTCGCGGGGGCTCATGAGGATCTAGGTCTCTTGCAGTTGGATCGTGTCCACGTCAGTTTTCTCGGCAGTGAATGGGTTAAAGGTTCTCTTCTTGTTTAATAAATGGAGTTCGTGAAGATTACAACCATCGAACTTATGAAGACATCTGTCTTACACGTAGGAACTGTCAAGTTGTCATTACGAGTGTTCCTGAAGATTGCAAGGGAATTATTTACACTTAAAAAGGCAACTGTCCTACATTTTGAGCATCGTCAAGCTGCCGGAAATGGGCTGACTGTGACATATAATAATCTCACGATTTCAAATTTCAAACGTTTATTTAGAACTCGTGACTCTCTGGGTGTATAATGTGTCTGGTAAATAGCGGAGATGGGCTCACAATGACAAATATAAAAAGATAAACAAGATATTGTGGGATGAAAGAACAAAGAAAACATCAAGAAAATGCTTCACGTTTTGGATCTGTTACAGTCAATTAGTCTCCAGCTTGTTGCTCTTCTGGCAAATGAAAAATAAGTAGTCAGTTGTTTTCTTGTCTCTACGTCCATTCTGAGAAGAAGAATAAAACCCGTGTAAAATGCAAGGAGAATCCAAACACAAAATACAAAGAAACACGTTTAGAAAGGACACTTGCAACTTTTTCGCAATCCGAAAATGTCATAAATGTGTTGTAAGTGGCCTTCCTAAGCGTGTTTTTGTTTTTTCTTTCTTGAGCTTGTCTGTGTATTTTACACGCTCGACAGTCTTCTGTCTGGTCTGGATTTCGTCGCCAGCTTGTACTAGAAAGGAAAGCACTGCGGGCTCATCAAATCAGAAGCTATTGCCGACTCACTAGTGCCGATCCGCGAATGAACTTATACCTACCAATTCGTTTAATGTACTGGCGAGTTTTCCACAGTATCGACTCAATCAGTAAGTATTTACATTAGTCTCACCGCTCTGTTCTGGGGTCTCGTTCTAGAAGCCACAAAACTACAGCTATTGACTATACTAAAATGTTTAATCTACAAGTGGCATAGATTTTCATGAGCCCATGCGTCACAGGGGCTCATGAGAATCTATGCCTCTTGTGTTTAAATAGGGTAAACGTTTACATTTACAGAGATCTATGCTTCGCTCCAAAGGTACCATTCTAAAAACTGATAGTACTCAATCAAAGCTGTTGGCTGTCTGCAAAACTTGATCTCTGTAAAAGGCATAGATTCTCATGAGCCTCTGCAGCTGCAGAGGCTCATGGGCATCTACACCTTTTGTAACTACGGTTTGTTTCCACAAATTACACGTTTGCATTCACAGAGACCTTAAAAATTACTCCGCTCTAAGGGACCAATTTTGAAGACCCATAGTACTGAATCAAAGCTGTTGGCTCTATGGTAATGTTTACCCCTGCGAAAGGCACTCTGGCGCTGCTGCAGCCGCAGGGGCTCATGATAATTTATACCTATTTCTTGCACAGCTGGTTTTCATTTACTCACGTTTACAGAGACTTTCTGTTCCCGAGGTACCAGTTTAGTTATTTACTTACATTGTCCTGCCACAGAAGGACTGAGTAACTGGATGCTGGTCCTGGACTGCGGGAGAGAAATGCATTTTCACGAGGGCTTTCAATGCACAGAAGTTTCTTCTATTCACTGTAGTGTGACTAGAAGAAACAAATACTGTGCATTGACAAACACATCTCTCTACCGCAGCTTGTGGTCCTGAGTTGTAAGTACTGCTATAGTCCAAGAAAGCCCGCAAATAACACTGAGATTTCCTCAGTAAGATTGGCAACTCTCGGTCAGACTTTAATTTGCGGACGCAAAGGTCAGGCGATCGATAAGCCCTGTAGGAGAGTGAAGTGCCTGAGGTGACCAGTCCTGCCTGAAGAATGGATCGCTGTGATTTTATGGGCGCCATTTCGTCTTAGGCAAGTAAGAAAAGAAAAAAAAAAAAACAATAACACAAAAAACGCTTCTGGTATTGTGCGTTGGCATTGCTCAGGAACCACTTTTTTCTGCGAAAATATTTTAAAAAGTGACTTAAAAAAATGTTTGTGAAAAGGTAATCTTCTCAGTAGCACCCGGCTAATTGTACAAAGAAATAAACAGACATCTTGAACAAGTGTATCAACACTTCCTCTCTAAACAATTATTGAGCGAAATCGTGCTTCACTTACATTGCACTGACGTATATGCTGTTTCATTCTTTTTCATACTCCTGATTTTATGCATGGCACAGGAGGTTCAAGTTCACATTTAAATCACTGATTTCAGATACGCTACTCCCACTAGAGATTGATAGCCTTTAACTCATTCAGTCCCGACGCACCACAGCAAGATATGGCTCGACCATGATAGTTCAAGGGTGGTGCCAGAACAGCTTGGCGCTATAGGCGCCAAGCTATTCTGGCACCACCCTTGAACTATCATGGTCGATCTGTCTCCTAAATTGTAATGCAGTCCTCGGAAGACAACTCCAAAATATGGGCATTTCGTACCTGGGCTACAATGAGTTCATCGCATCATTTTCAGTATCACCTTTTTTGGCATCTGCCTCCGCTAACGGTTGTGGATGCTTTTAAACTGATTAATTTTGAGACCAAAAAAACAAACAAAAAAAACGTGATCATCTATGGTGGGTGGTTCTTGAGTATCCACGCCTCTTGCCTGTGGCTGGAATCACCTGCGGGAGATAACCCCACTCTGGTTGTCTCCTTCGTTTCGCTACCGATGAATCGAGGGAGGCAACCAGTATGGAGATACCCTTTAATCCATGCACCGTCAGCGGAATAGAACGTCGATGAAACGATGCAAAATACAATACTACATAACCCAGTCTGCCCGATGAAAGTGGACATAAATAGGGTCAGCAAGATGCAAAGAACCTCATGAGCCCCCGCATATGCGGGGGCTCATGAGGTTCTTTGCCTCTTGCAGTTGGGTGGACCTCGAATTTTCCTCGCGTTTAACCGAGAAAACAGCAAAATCTTAGCACACTCACGTTTCATCAACATACAAGAATCGCTGGCCCACAAATTCACTTCTTCACTGTCGCTTCTGCTCTATCTAGGAAAGGCAAAATACAGCAAGCCCATTTTTTTGTGAAAATGAGAAATTGTCATTGTAAAACAACGATCATGTTGCTTTCCCCAAAAATGAACTTTGCTGTCGTTTTGCTTTCCTAGGACAGACATGCTGAAATCCTGACGTTCTCGTCAGTCTGAAGAGCGAAACGATACAAATAAGACAGAGAAGTACCCGCAGAGACATCAATTCTCATAAGCCTCTGCGGCTGCAGGAGTTCGTGAGAGTCTGTACCTCTTATAGATGGAGTGATTTGGTCGTGGATACTCCGTTAGACCTTTCCAGTCGGTTGGAAACTTGCGGAGGGTTATGTCAACATGGGAAAACAAGTTACATATACTTTTCAAATGGTGTGTGCTGTAGAGGCGGAAGCCTTGCATTTCCAGAACTTTCAAGTTAATGTTTTTTCTTTCTTTGTTGGGTATTACTTTGCATTTTACCTGCCACTTGTTTTATAGTTTAAAAAAATGTTGTTATAATGGGTATAAAACGCGTCTGACGTTCAGACATTTCACTTGTGTGTGCATGAATACGAAACTAATTAGTTTTGTATTCGTACATACTGACACAAGTCAAGTAATTAGTTTCGAATTTATACATACTGACTAGCACGAAGTCAAGTGAAATGACTATTTGTTCATAGTGTCTTATATCCGGAATCTGGATAAAAGTCGGGTTTGAAAAAAGGTTCATACGTAAACATTCAGTGATGCAAATAAGTCGAGTTCGTAAAAAAAAAAAAAAAAAAAAAAACGAAACAAATACTGGAGCAGGGAAATTTCAATTGCTTTATGCAGCTCCCCAGTAGTAAAATGTATTCGGGCCCACGAGAGCCGCAGTGGGCCCGCGCACAGCCGTGCGCGGGCCCACTGCGGCCATCGTGGGTCCGAAGACCTTTCTTTACTGGGTTGAGAATATCAGATTCCTGATAAAGTCCGCTACAGTAAGCATCGTTCATAACACGGTCGGATGTTACAACTATGTGGATATAACAACACTTTTTTAGAAACTCCTGTTACACCCTTTCAATTTAAATCATTTCGTTTATCACGTACTTCGAATCTAACGACAAGGAAATTTAGGTCCCTTGCCGTTCTGGTATTATATGTGAAATTTACTGTATAAACTATAACAACACTACTGCCAGCCATACAGCCATCCAGTCAACCAATCAACCAACCAACAAAACGAAAAATCGAATAGCCAACCCATCCAACCAGCCAGCCAACCAACCAACCAACCAACCAACCAACCAACCAACCAACCAACCAACCAACCAACCAACCAACCAACCAACCAACCAACAAACAAACAAACAAACCAACAAACAAACAAAAATTATAAGAAAAAATACTGAAACAATGAAGAGCTTGGAACTTTCAAGCTGTTCTTTATTTCTATTTTTTTTTTTTCTTGTAATGCCAGCATCTTCCCTTGGAAGGAAAGGATCCAGTGCCTGCCACATTCACCTCCATAAACCCGGTAAGCAGCTCATGAATACCAAAACGTGATGGTCTCCACACTGGCTGTCTCCCTCGATTCGCTACCGCTGACCAGCGGTAACGGATCAAAGAAGACAACCAATGTGGATGACCCCATGCGGCCCTCTCGCCAATTTACCTTGGACAATAAACTCGGCATTACTCATTAACCAAACGACCCTTGAAGACATTCTCTGGGAAGCTTATGCACAGGATCATGATTCGGCTCATTAGGTTCAAGCATGCTGCGTACACCACCATCTGAAAAAGGCATGGATCCTTATGAGCCCCTGCATCCGCAGTGACTCAAGAGAATTCATGCCTTTTACTTTGCACAGTAACAGTAATTTGATTCATTTATTTAGCGTACATGTATGCATGTTTTATGGAAGGAAGCATCATGCTTGAACTCGTAGATTTCAGCGTGCTGATCAAAACCCCTAATCTTCTGCAAAAGCCTTTGATTATCATATCACAGGGGCTAAATAGTATCCATGTAAAGGACTGGCCTTGTTTATACACATGTCTGCTGGGTTTTTAACAAACAGGATGTCCCTGAAGAACCAGGCTTCATATCACGTATTTGCTTCATATCTTGTATTCCATATCCGGTGGCAATGCTCATTTCCGGTCACCCGTCTAACAACCGCAAAGAGTACAACTCCTCAGATAAAAGGACAACCGCCTAGGCCTATCTGTGAGAACCCGCGATATTTACTTCCATCTCTCCTTCCTTGGGAGGAGAAGGACCGGATCTTTCATTCAACGCATTGCTTCCTACTGGACCTCCATGCCATATTGATGAAGTAGAGGATTAATGAGCCACGATACATCCGGAATACTGACCAGCAGAGGTCAACGCACTAACAATATGTAACAAGTATGGTCGCCATTGCTAACTAAACCCCTCCATCTGCGAGAGACATCGATTGCCATGAGCCCCTGCTGCTACAGCGGCAGGGGCTCATGAGAATCTTTGTCTCTCCTTGATCAGCTGAGAGAGGCTGCAATTGTCCTTCAGTTCAGTAGAATGTACTTTTATGATGATAAAAAAACACCCATGACCATTGTGGTAGACCGTCGGCTTAAACCCTTAGCTACCAGTTGACGCACACTGTATTCTGAAATCTATTATGATGGAGAAAAAAGCAAACATCCATAACCATTGCGGTAGACCGTCAGCTTATAGACCCTTTGTTACCAGGGGACGCAGAATGTGTGTCGGAAATCTTTGTTAACTCCGCGCCAAAGATCCCCAGCCGACCAGGCAACACGGATACCGAGTGGCGTCGGCAAGAGGCATAGATCCTCATGAGCCCCCGCTAATGCGGGGGCTCATGAGGATCTATGTCTCTTGCAGTTGGATTGTGCTGAGCTTTCCGCGGCAGTGACGGGGTTAAAGCGACCTGCTCCATGCAGTAGAGGGTTAACAGTTAGCAATATCTCCTTTGTAAATGTTCTTAGTATGTCTTACATTAACTCATTCAGCCCGGTGCACGTATTTCCCAAATTTTGGAGGCACCATCTAACGACTATGCACCTGTTGCAGGAGATGGATCGACCATGATAATTCGAGGGTAGTGCCAGATTAGCTTGAGCTAATTTGGCACTACCCTTAAACTATCATGGTCGACCCATCTCCTACTGTAGTGCCTCAGGGCTGAATGAAACTGGCTTTTAATTTAATTGTGAAATTTGAATGTAGCAACATGAAGGACTTTTCTTGTCTTCTTCTCCTTCTTACGCAGAAGAGTTCCTAAAGTTACGCTCTAAAGGCAGTTGTAAACCTCTGGTACGTGTGCTACTCACATGGTTTGTGAAAAGAAGGGTAGGAAAGTCTTAGCTGAGACAAGACAACTCAGATAACATGTTGCGTATGAAAATTTTAGCAATCACACCCCGCCCGGGAACAGATTGATTTAACTAGCCTTTCCAGCCAATGTTGCCATTGTATGTATTTAGCTGTGATAAGCGTGGGAGTGACCATGCTATTCTGAGCTTCCGCTGAGAAAGTTTCTTCATAACCTGGATATTGGATAAAGTTATCTTCTTGTCTTTGGCCTCTTCACAAACCTGTATAAAGCAGGCTATATAATGGAGCGGAAGCCAGCTGATCCGCCCCCTCCTCCGCACCGTAAGTGTGTGTCGGTCGGTCTGTGAGTTCGGTCCTTGCGGCTGTAAGCTGTCGGGGTACAAAGTCACCGACAGACCTGGCTTGCACAATATTAATGCTTCTTGCTAGCCGAAAGAGTATCGCGTGATCTTTTGCTACTTAACAAGCTTTTTCGTGGCTTTGTCACAAAGTCATCCATCCCCTTCTTCTCTGAAAAACAATCGTAAATTCGACCGAGGTGAGGCTGGGTATAGATTCTAATTAGCCACGGCTGTTTGCAGCGGCTTATAAGGGTCTAATCTTCTCGCAGACAGAGGCCTTTCGCACAAGCAATTCTGATTCTGAGCTGCAACCATAAAAAACAGTCCTCAGTTGCATGAGTGAGCTTAGTCCTGCGCAAGCCACTACTGAAGTAAAGCGCTCCGCTACAACCTTGCTTAGGGGCTTGCGTAGGACTAAGCTCACTAATGCAACTAGTCCCAGGTTTTTAGCGGCTTCAGTGGCAGACTACACGCCCAGCTAATCTAAAGAAAGCAGAAGATAACTTGCCACATAAAGAAGCATAGATCCTGATCAGCTTTCCCATGTTGCGGATATTCCTGATGATATACGCCTCATGCGAATCACTGAATTAACTCACTCGAGACGTACCGAATACGCAACTTTCCGTGAATCCGTATACGACAAGTCTCGAATGAGTTAACACGAAAGTCGGAGCTCGTACAAATAAACAAGAAGCCTCTCTGCGGTTGACAATCCATGTCTGCTTCGCTAAGTGCACAAGGAAACATAAAACACGGATCGGCAATAGCCAAAGATCCTAACGAACCTCAACAAACTTGCCAGAGCTCACGAGGATCTATGCAGCTTGCAGGTTGGTGCATCGATGCAAAAGGTCTAACCTACCTCTTACTACACAAGTACACTTAATTTTCCATGGATCCGCGACCTGATCGAAATAACGACGTCGAGTATTAGTCCTCAGTTTGTCTAATGAACGCGAAAGTATATGCAAGATTCAGGAAGAGGCATAGACTCTCATGAACCCCGTCAACCTGTCGGGGCTCATGATGATCTACGCCTCTTGTGGAAGGGTACATTAACCTTTAGGGTGTCGGTAGCGATTTTGGTCGAGGGGATTCCTGCAAGAACTTGCTACCGACACCCAAAGGGTTCATTTGTTTGAAAATTCTGAGCTTTAGCATCTTAACTTTACTCCTCTTGCAGAAAGCGGAGAGAGCTACGGACAGGCTAGAGCATCACTGATCATCATATACGCCTGTAGCCTGAAGTGGCCCATTATGATCTATACCTCTTGCAGATGAGCAGCTCTAGCTTCCAAGATTGGCGTCCAGAGAGTCTGCCAGACTTCTGGAATTACAGGCTGCCACATCTGTACCTCCTGCCCCCTCTCTCCATAAAGTCTTCTGACCCCAATAAGTCTCGCAATGTATTTCCCCCATTTTCTGGTTTGAGTCATGTTTCTCCGCATCTACGCAATAAAACAGCACCTCATCTGAGCGACAACCTGTACTGGCAAGAAAAAAAGTCGTCTTAACCCCGAGAAAAAGTGAACGAGATCTAACTGCAAGAGGCATAGACCCTCATGAGCCCCCGCAGTCGCGGGGGCTCATGAGAATCTTTGCCTCTTGCTGGGACCACTTGGTGTCCACGTTCTTTGGACAGTTGTCAGTGGCTCAGTTTGGTCATGCAGTGAATACTGATTTCAGACACAAAACGTACGTCTGTTCGCAGGGACGGGGCTAAGAGACAAGGCTCTCTCAAGACTGAGAAGTCACGAAGTGTAAACAGTACGCGTCACCTGTCGTTATTGACTATCATTTAAATGGCTACGACTGAACGATTGTTTTTAATCACTGGTACTGTCTCATAAAGTGGTTGCAGATTTTGCTGTACAGTGTACTCGGTGTATGCGAACACTGAACATGTTGTCCTGCGCAAGAGATGCCGTTGAATTCACATGGAGCGGCTGAACTTCTGGAACATAAGTTCTTGTTGCTGTTGCTGCAGCTGCCGCTGTCGGTAGCGCTTTTTTGTCGAGGTGATTCCTGCAGGAATCACCTCGACAAATAGAGCTACCGACATTCAAGGCGTTCGACTCGTAACTGACAGCGCCGATGAGTAAGGTCTTTTAAAAAACATTGCGGTTAAAACCCCACACCCGTCCAAGGAACATGGGTACTACTTTAACCCCTTCAATGCCAAGGAAAAAATTATACCACACTACCGCAAGAGGCATAGATACTCATGAGCCCCCGCAGTTGCGGGGGCTCATGAGGATCTATGCCTCTTGCTGAAAACACTTTGTATTCATTATTTATAGGGCGCCTGGAGCTCCTTCCGTGTTGAATATACACAGAATTCAGACGTACAATGTGCGTACGGTGGCAAGGAATTAAGGAGTTAAGTGAGGCCAGCAAGAGGCATTAACCTGTTCGCCGTCGAGAAAGTGGAACACCATTCAACTGCAAGAGGTTTCAGTCGCAGTTGCGCGGCTCATGAGGATCTATGCCTCTTGCTGCAACCACTTTGAGTCTAGGTTACTTTGACCGCTGAGATCTTTGCCGTTGAATTTACGAAGATTTAAAATCACACTCTGCGTCCACTGGCAGTTAAGGGGTTAATTATGTGTCTTGCAGTTAGGTTATGCCTCCCCCAAAAAAAAAACCCCACCCCCACCCCGGCAATGAAGGGATTAACTAATTCTGTATCTCTTCGCCACGTGTCCGTATGCGGCACGTCTCGAACGAGTTAACGGTCATGCACTAGAGCTCACGACCGGTCGATCCAAGACTTTATAAAATCAAGTAATTTAGGTACTTTCAGACTTTCACGCGTTTAACCTCTTCACTGCCAAGAAAAAGGTGAACACAATCCAACTGCAAGAGACATAGATCCTCATGAGCCCCCGCGACTGCGGGGGCTCATGAGGATCTATGCCTCTTGCTGAGACCAATTTGTGTCCATGTTTCTTGGACGGTGTTGACTTTTGGACGTTGAATGAACCGAGATTTAACAAACAGAAATGTACGTACAGTGTATTTACAGTGGCAGGGAAGGGGTTAGGCTGTGTAAAGCTACTCGACAGAGGCGCGGTCTATCTTTCTTCATTTTAACGTCCCACTGGCACAAAAGAGTGATCGGGGACTAAAGAGGCGCGGTAGGCGACACAGCAAAAAACGTAGCTTAGAAGCAGGCGGAACATCGCTTTGTTTGTTTCCATATGGCGGCGCGACACGTGGCATCATGCCCCTGTACACATTGCTTAGAATCGTTGCAATTTGTTGTCGCGTATTAAACGTTCCCTTCACAACAAAACTGCGGCTGAATCGCCGTTAAATCGCCCAACGAGCGATGGAATTTTGTCGGCGCCGCTGTCGCCTGTCGCACCGCAATCGCGCGGTTGTCGCGTCGCGCTTATAGAAACACTCATTCTTTATTTATGTGTTCTCGCTGTCGTGCCGCTGTATGGAATCACCCCTTAACTCATTCGAGACGGGCTGCATTCGGATACGCGGTTTTAGCGGCGTTGACGAATACAGCCCGTCTCGAATGAGATAAGTCGTTTTAACACCATGGGGCTACACTTCAATGGCTGCTTGCATGCGTGTAGGCCATTGGCGCATAGGCGCATATATATATATAATATATATATATATATATATATATAATATATATATATATATATATATATATATATATATATATATATATATATATATATATATATATATATATATATATATATATATAATTTATAATGTTTCATTCAATTCTGAGAATGCCCTAATGCCATGGAATTCTTGCATTGTGTCATCAGGACATCAGCTGCCCTTTTTGTGACTGCATCGCTCACTAGTTCTAGAAAAGAGAGGGTAGTGGGAGAGAAGGCATGACAGACCTATCATTTTGAGCCTTCCACGGAACACCTACTACATAAAGTAATAGGGACTACCCCCAGGCACCCCGCCATCCGCTGGAGAATATCCAGACCTTCCCCCGAGGGGGGATGATAGAAAATATTCCCAAACAGATATTGGACCTGCTGAGTAGATTTTAAGTTTTTGCCGCCTACGACCGGTTTCATAATGTATGTAATGCGCCGCCATATGAAAACATATGGAATTCCATGGCATTAGCACAGCATTCTCAGAATTGAATGAAAAAAATACGTCCCTTGGAGCTAATCTGATTGAGTGCATTTTTAGGGGGGCTTTGGGCGACGCCTTCGTTAAAAGTAAAATATATATATATATATATATATATATATATAATATATATATATATATATATATATATATATATATATATATATATATATATTATATATATATATATATATATATATATATATATATATATATATATATATATATATATATATATATATATATATGTGCAGACATCCGGCTCTGACTGATGGTCGGCTTACGTTCAGTCAGACGCAGTGCACGCCGGTTTACCATCAGTCCAGCAAAGTAAGTCAAAGCTTTCCAGGCCCAGTTGCACAACGCTTTGGAATACTCCTAAAGTGTCGACTGCAATGAATGTGAATATATTATTTTGTCTACTGGTCACAAATAGTGTTTCCAAAAGCATAAATGTAACGTCAAAGAACTCAGCCGTCTAAGAAACACGTTGATGTTGTATTATAAAATACAAAATATGGCTAGCGAGTGGCGTAGAACAACGTGAGCCCCCCCCCCCCCCCCCCACACACACACACACAATTGTAGGTGATCGCGAGGTTCTATGCCTATTGCTGTTGGGTGGTAGTAATATTTTTCGCGTCTTACGATCCTTTTAGCCTACCATTGTGCTTGTGACAATGGAGACAACGTTAACACTTTGGAGACGTGACAAATTCGGATACGCGGCATAAAGCTGCGTATCCGAATTCTTCATGTCTCGAATGTGTTGACGTCTGGCATGAGTTAAAACACCATGACAGAAAATGTCCCATTACCATCAATTCCAGCTTCCTGCAACATACCCTTAACTTCGGCTAGCCCACCAGGGAACAGCCATCCATCCTGACCTGGCTGCAGTGCAGAAGTCAAACCAGCCTCACTTCAAGCCCACTAAACTTTTCGGTCTGAGTAGCAGACACATGTAACAAAAACGTAACTGAGGAAATCAACCCTACCAGCAGGATACAAACGTTCTCGTGACCCCTGCTAGAACTGACCGAGGAAATTCGAGTTTTTGTTTGTTTGATGTGTGTGTTTTTTTCGTGAGGCTTTTGCGCTGTAGAGATATTCTTTATCATAATAATTACTATTACAAAGTCCTGTGTTTAAACCGGATGAGCTACTTCTTCCGAGGTGGACACAAATGGAACCCAACCATTGCCAGCAAGAGGCATGTGATTCTCGTGATCATCTGAGGATGCAGAGGCTCATTAGAATCTACGCCACTTGCAAATGGAAGGCACTGCTGCTGTCATATAGCAAAAGCCAGTTTGTCCATTTTTAAGAAAAGCGAGATGGTCATCGTATAACAATGAAAACCGCGCTTTTCTCAAATACAGACACACTGTCTTTGACTGATGAATGTTCTTCGGCACAGCGGTTGATGAGAGTGTATGTTATATCTTTTGCAGATGGAAGATACTCAGTGGCTGAAGCATGTGTCCTGGGTCGCAGAGGCTCATGAGAATCCATCTTCCTGAACGTGTGTAACTCTTTCGAGACGTGCCGCATCCGGATACGCGGCTTATGCCGCGTATCCGGATGCGGCACTTCTCGAATGAGATAAAGGAAAGACTGATGGATGTCTCTGAACACGGCCCATGCAAATCTATGACCCTTGCAGGTGGAAAGGTTTTGACCGCAATATGTCCCGTGGCTATAAATATTTGATCTGGGATTAAGACTGGGCTTGGGTCCATCAATGTTGGATGAGGCTGACTGGCAACTCCGGAGTTTGCTGGTCATAAAGAGTCAGCGGTTCTTTCGGGGCCGAAGCCAGGCGTAGGAGAGCGATGGAGCCAAAGTGACAACTGACAGGGCAGTGCCGGTTTAGCTTAATTAGTGCTTTCCGGGAACAAAACACCATGTAGATCTTATCCCGGGTCTGCCAGACAGCGGTATTTGCACCCATCTCGCACAACCAGTAAAACGTGACAACAATAAAATTAATCAAGCCCACGTCAAGGTTGAGGACAACGCGTACTGGAATGCCTTTTGAAAGCAAAGTCGTTGTTTGTTGTTTACTACGTCCAGGATCAGAAGAGTGCTCAGGTCCTTGCACGTTGCTCAGTGGCTGGCGCAGGACTTAGGTCACTCATGCAATACTGGCCTACCTCGGGTAAGGCCTCTTCCAAACATGAAGACGTCTCAACAAAACATGTGCCTAGCAAATCCGACTGTCCCAATGCGCATCGGGCTGACGTCGGCCGCCGTTGGCCCGCGCACAGCCGTGCGCGGGCCAACGGCGGCCGACGTCGCCCCGATGGCCTTTGCGCACTGGGCTTATCCTTGAGCTGTTATGACCAAACTGACCAAATGGCCGTCCAGCACACTTAAGGACGGCAAAGCCATGAAATCTCAGACTCCCTAGATGCTCCATTATAAACACAATGACCCCTTAGATCTTCAAATGTGATATTTTTTGCTCTGGCCATCATGGACGCTCACCAAAAGAAAGATGAGGTTCGTTTGATGTGGTAGTCAGTAGTCTCTTAAAAAAAGAGTAGTTAGCTCAATAGTTTCGTACGTGATGATACACGATTTTGAAACCCTTTGGCTCTCGGCAGCGCTGTATAACGAGGCGATTCCTGCCGGAATCACCTTGATAAAAAGCGCTACCGACTGCCGACGGGTTAACCTCTTGACTGACACTGGCGATGAGCAATGTCCATTCTAATCTGTTTATCTCTACATGACAGTAGAGGTGACATGATCGACCATGACCTTGGTTTAGACCGTGATGTCCTTGGCATTATAAACAAGGGTGGTACCAGAGTAGCTTTGCCCCTGCGGTCTCATGATATTCTGACACCGCCTGCTCACTGCCTGCCAGACTGAATTTCCCTAATGAGGGAGCCTAGTCTTCACCCTTTGGCTGTCGGTAGCGCTGTATGTAGGGATGATTCCTGCAGACGACAGCCAAAGGGTTCAGACCGCATCAAAGTTCAGGGGTCTGAGGCGTCAAACCAATCTGCCACTACACATGAACTATCATGGTCGATATTCAGCTTGTTGCATTCAGTGTGTAAACACTGAACTGGTTAACTCATTCGAGACGTGCCGCTCCCGGATACGCGGCTTTAGCCGCGTATCCGGGCGCGGCACCTCTCGAATGAATTAACCCTTTGGCTGTGGATAGCAGTTTTTGTCGCGATGATTCCTATAGGAACAAGCCGACGAATCGAAAATATGTGAGACAGTAGAGTCGGAAGATATTTTTCATTGGCACGTGGGGGGGGGGGGGGGGGGGGGCGGGGGGAGTGCGTGTGGGGAGGAGAGGGGCGGAGGGTTGGGGGAGGGGGCCCAAAAAAAAGCAAACAACTGGAAGTAGACGGTGAGGCGACAATGCAACCTGCGACAGTCCAAACTGACTTCGAAAAATCAAGCAAGGAGAAGGGGCAGAGCTTCCACCATACCATCATAATCTCTCAGTGACCTCCTGGGGGGGAGAGAAACCAAGATTTTAATTGACCCGGGGGCTCATGAGGATCTGTGCCTCTTGCAGATGGGAGTCTGCTATGGGACGGTGTAGGTTTCTAGGGCACAGCAGGGTCCAAATAAGCCCCCGGTAGCACGGCGGTGCCAAAATAAGCAACAGTCAAGCAGCGGTGTCGTTTGCCATTTTATACTTACAGATAGCGGCCAGTAGGAAAAGGATTTTATAAAAGTTAGTTGTTTGGTTAGCTCGCGCAAGTAGAGATGAGGGGGGGGGGGGGTGATAAGGGGAAAAAATATCAAACGGAAAATTAAAAATCTGAATGTATTTACGATATTTTCTCTAAATTTATTGGAAGGGAGGGTGGGCGGAGGGGGGGGGGGGCACTGTAGACCCCCTATATTTTCTTCTTTTGGGGGGACGGCTGTATTACCCTGGAACTGAAATGGTTACTGTCAGCCATGAAGTTGCGGAGTCGATGGAAGCAAACAGTGGTGTCACACAAAAAGCCTCCATTACGATAAGAGCTAGCGTCAGCTGCCGCGGGTCTGAAGAGAAAGCAATGGTTACGCCCAGCCTCTCGTCCACCCACCATGATCGTGATCTCAGCAAGCCCACAGGTCAGCCTCCACAATATCGTCAGGAGCGGTACCCGTGTGCCATCAAGTCAGACCGAGCGAGTTATTGTACTTGCAGTGTTGAATTTACATAGGGCCGGTTGTGATGAAGGAAAAATTGAAAAGCGCTTGGTAAGCAAAAGGTCCTCGGGCCGACGACAGCCTTAGCTGGCCCAAGCACGTCCGTGCGCGGGCCAGCTAAGGCTGACATCGGCCCAAGGCCCTTCAGTTCGATCACCGGACATACCGTGGCAGCCAGAGGCCTGTGTGCGCGCGTTATAAGATAATATCAGACAACACGTAATACAGAAGATGGCCTGTCAGAAAGGTCATGTTACATATTCAAATTGGACAGTTGAGGCAGTACAAGGACCGGTGTTTTTTAAAATAACTTTTTGCCTTGTTTGAGAATTTGTCGTATGGCTGAATGTTGGAATTTGCTGGAAATTTCTGATTAGATAAGAGGAGACATGTTTGGTGCTTTGATTCATACCATCCTGAGCCTCCAGTGTACAATTGTGGGCCTATGTTGAGTTGCCGTTGGCGTAGTGATTTGAGGGGCACGCTGATTTCAGCTGTGCTTGTGTGTGGGGTTGGTAAGGAATCAAGTTAATAGCCAAGAAATGAGACTGTCAATGTGCTGGTATTTTTGGTAGTTTGTGCATGGCAAATGTGCAGCTGATAGGCGGTAGTGTTTTTTAGGGGATTGAAATATTAGGGGATGACTGGGACTGACTATGGCTAAGAGACTGTACAGTACGGAAACGGCACTGTGTTCCGTGGCCAAAAAAATCTGTGGACTGGCGCCCGTCAGGTCATGTTGATCCGCAATGCAACGCAACCCTACCGTTTCTTCGGATGAACTCTCGCGCGCCTAGTAAAAGCTCACTTCACTGTAAGAATAAGCAAAGGCGCCCTTCACAGCTATGTAACACAATACGTGTATCATAGTTGCGGGTTCTTTGCGTGAACCCTCGGGTGTACGGTGCAAGTGTAAAGTGAGAATGTACCAGCGCGCAAGCAAATATTGCCGAGACGGGCGCCTTTTAACCTATGCGGCGGCCTTTCTTCGGCATTGCTACGGTAATTATTAAGAGAGGTTGATGTTTGCTCAATTTGCAGAGTGCTACAGAGATCAAATGCTGGGTTAAACGTTAATAACACAACAAATATGTGCCAACACACAAGCACTCCACACCCACCCCTCCCCCCCCACACACACAGACACACATAGAGTCGCTCAGACATAGACACACACCCCCTACCCCCAACACACATACGTACACACACACACACACACACACACACACACACACACACACACACACACACACACACACACACGCTCGCACACACACGTACACACACACACTCCTCCCACCCCCCAACACACACACGCACACACATACAGAAACACACACATACACTCCACCCACAACGCACACACACACGCGCGCACCCAACCACACACACAGATACCACCCCCTTCCAGAATATACACACACATACAAACAACCACACACACAGACACCCCCACCCCCTCCAGAACTCCAGAATAGTCACACAAATATACGCACAGCCACACACACAGACACCTCCTCCCCCCTCCCCCTTCGCAACGCGCACACACACACACACACACACACACACGCACACACATAAACACACACACACACACACACACACACGATCACACTCGGCTGACTTTTCGAGTATATTTTTCTAATACTCAACACAACTAAAATTACTTAAATATTTAGCAGTCGGCTGATCATGGGAAAAAGAATGTATTGCACACTAATAGCCTACTTAATAGTTTACAACACAATTACTTATTCAATACGCAAAATGTCCTCGAGCCAACCTCGTCCTTAATTGGCCCGCGCACGGACGTGCGCTAGCCAATTAAGGGGGAAGTCAGCCCGAGGCCTTTTTGCTCCCTGGTCCTCGATAAAAACAGCCCTAACTGTGATTGTGAATACGTTCAATCGATAATTCTTGCTCCAGGACAATTGTATTTCTGAAGCAATAAGAATGGTTATTGTTCAGATGTTCCCACAGGTTTGGCATTGTCTACACACAAGTCTTTAGAACACATTGTTGTTGTTTTTTGTCATAGGTTCTTCAGCAGTCATTGATTGACACGCGATCAGTTTGTCCCTGCGGGTTGAGCAACTGTCGAGTGCTTAGAAAAGCAGTTCTGAGACCCCGAAGTTCACAAATTCAATAATGACCCCTACGTTCTTCTGGATATATGAAGAAAAAAAAAAAAAAAAAAACATCCAAATCAATACTGGGGAGTACACCGACTTTTCTAGCCTTCTCTAGCCAATGCTTGCCATGTGACAAGATCTTCTAAAGACTGTATTATTGTTCAAGAGAGAGAGAGAGAGATCAAGAGAGAGAGTGAAGAGAGAGAGAGAGAGAGAGAGATCATGATAGTACAAGAAACGTTAGGACTTAACGTCTTATTTCCACCACTTAGATGATTTTAAAGACAGCGCGCGCGCGCGCGCACACACACACACACACACACACACACACACACACACACAACAACAACAACAACAACAACAACAACAACAAAAACAACAAACAAACAACCCAAACAACGGTCTGAATAAAATTTGACCCTACCAGGGTTCGAACCCACAACCTTGCGATCGAGAGTCAGGCGCCACATCACCTGAGCCACGCTGACCCACGTGATAGTACAAGTCTGTGCCATAATGTACAAGAGTGGTTCCAGAATAGCTCTGCACCAACCTTACAGTTAAACCCTTCACTGCTGAGAACAAAGTGAACACCGCCCAACCGCAAGAGGCAAAGAACCTCAGCGGGGGCTCATGAGGTTCTTTGTCTCTTGCTGACTTTATTTATATCCGTGTTTCTTGGATCATTCGGTGTGCAATGTGTAGTGTGTCAGAGGGCTGAATCACATATGTTTCTCAAAATAAAAACAAACAAACAAAAAAAAAACACATAAAAGGCAAGAGAGGAAAAGAGGACATTGTGGCACCGCTGGAGTCCTGCGCAGTCCCACGGTAAAACTCCCCACAAAAACCCTCTAAGGTGCATAATGACCTGAAGGATGATAATGCACTCAGCCTCGACACTCTCTTCAACAAACAAGCAAGCAAGCAAGCAAACAAACAAACAAACAAACAAACAAACAAAACGAAAACAAACAAACAAACAATATTCACACATGTGTAAGCTAATATGATTTATAACCTTTTCGTTCGTAAAACGATCACCTCCAGGACAGGGTTTGATTGCTAACATTCGCCGAAACGATGTTCTCAAGGTTGTCTTGCCTCATTAAAATTTTGTCTACCCTTCTTTTTACAGTCCATGTGAGCAAGCACACGTAACAGAAGTTTCCTACCGCCCCTGGTGCGAGTCGTAGGCAACTCTCTTGCTTACAACGGAGATGACGAGTGGAAAAATCAATTGACAACATTTAGCTTTCCGCGTAAGTTATGCTAGCCCTTTTGTGCAACATTATTGTAAGACATAATGAGAACATTCACGAAGAACTATTGACTCATTCGAGACGTGCCGCCTCCGGATGCGCGGCTTAAAGCCGCGTATCCGGAGGCGGCACGTCTCGAATGAGTTAACCGTTTCTTGTCGGAGGTCTTTAATTCAGTCAGTTTTTGAATTAGAGGTATTTCAGCCGACAGTCCAGATTCCAGTCCACCGATCCAGTCCTGCACCTCACACAAAATAACGCTGATCGAAGAATACCCTTTGATGATTCATAACCGGTAGCAAAATCGACAAATACAACATGAGTAGGTGCCAATGATCCAGAGTTTGCCAGTTTGGATGAATCATAGCAAACACGTACGTACAACCTACAATGATCTCCGCCGGTTGAGGAAAACGCACGTAACAAAATCTATAACAAGAGACCATATAATATCCCTGTTATGTGAGCTAGGTCTTTGAATCATAATTCTTTTACAGATATGCAGACTGATTCATCAGTTGTTGATTCATCAGCTTGTACCGAACTCCTCCCCTACAAAATAACCGATGAAAGTTGTGTCAGCAAGGGGGATAGATTTTCATGAGCCAAGCGGGGGCTCATGAGAATCTATGCCTCTTGCAGGTAGATAGAATTTAATGTTTAAGTGTTAATACATGAATTGGGATCTACAAAAAAAAAAAAAAAAAAAAAAAAAAAAAAAAAAAAAAAAAGGCATAGCATTTATGAGCTCTCGCATGGCTGCGTGGTCTGACGAGAATCTATGCCTCTGCGGGTGAACAGAATTTGACGCAGGAGTGAAAAAGACAAAAAGAGACGGAATCTGATTACCTTAACAACATTTCGTGTTTTCCAGCTCGTGTTTTTACAGCTAATATTAGATTCTTTTGATCAGTGAGTGCTCGGCTTTAGACTGTTAGATGTGTGAAACTTTGACTAATTGATAGAGTCAGACGTAATTATAAGTCTGACTCACAGCAAACAGTGCCCATCAGAGCAGACATATTAAGTAGAAGAAAAGTTGACGTTTGTTGATAAAACCCTATTTAGAGAAGGAAAATAAACACGACTTATCGAATACTAGATCCGCGTTTATTGAGTTAACCCTTTGCGTGTCGGTGGCGGTTTTTGTCGCGATGATTGAATAACTCATCGCAACAAAAACCGCTACCGACACGCAAAGGGTTAAAACGATCTGCTCCATGGCGGGCTGTGATTGATACAATTCGCTAATGGTGTCTTGCCTCAACTAAAACTGTTCAATCCTTCTTTTCAAGCCAAATAAGCAGGCGCACGTACGCAAGAGTTTTCTCTGCATTTTCAGCGTAATGGAAGGAGAAGAGCAGAAAAGTCTTTTATTTTGCGACATTCAGATTTGTTTCATACTTTATTTTTGCCCTTTCGTCAAGCATTATATTCAGACATGATAAAAACATTTATGAAAGAGATATTGCGATTTATGAACGCTTTACTACTGAAGTATGTCAATTTCAGTAATTTAGCATTTTCAGTGATGTACCGGTCGCCAACTTACGGGTATCGTACCCTGTCCTTGAAACACACAGACTGAATGGCACTGGTAAAGATTTAGACTTGAAGACCATGCAAGGCTTTGTGTTTAAATATTTTAATAATTCTTCAAGTTATAATAATACAATAATTCATTTATATCAGTAGTAATGTAATGTGTTTTTCGTGATTGGAATTAGGCGTTTAACTTTTTAAATCCCTTCTATTTATAGAAGGGACTTTTTAGGACGGGTCGCGGTGGGGCGAATTCAATTGCATGTCCATGATGCCAAAGGCGGGCAGGCGTAAAACTCTCACAATTGAACTAACAAGATAAAAATTACGTCATGTCTAGTTACGCTAACCTCGCTGCTGAACGTACATTTGGCGCGAAGCGCCGTGTGTGCGTATTGTATTTATGTATGTATGGTTGTTTGTGTGTGCGTATG
This sequence comes from Semisulcospira habei, assembly GCA_036245525.1. NCBI lineage: Eukaryota > Metazoa > Mollusca > Gastropoda > Semisulcospiridae > Semisulcospira > Semisulcospira habei. The sequence continues at coordinate 70,538,218 of BTPG01000006.1, forward strand.
TATGTAAACAAGAGAATCTCCGATATTTCTGTACACACAAGCTTGAAACTTGGCGAAATACTTTCCTAAAGGGGTGGCTAAGAGAGCGCCTCCGAGCATATTCTAATTGAATGTTTCATTTAAGACATAAACAACCGTTTATAGGAAGTCGGTTGACCCTGATTAGAGTCCGTAATTTTTGTTATATTTACTTGAAATTTTGGATGTGGCTAGTTTGGATAAAGACATTGGACGAGTTTGTTAGCAGGCTTTGTATTCTTTCAACTTCTTTAGTAAAAATTAATTCTTTTCAGAAAAGAATTAAAACAGTAAAAAAAAACACCTTGGCTTCAGATTTCACACAAATTATAGCAAGACTGAAATTGTACCGTGAAATTCTAGCTTTGTCACCATTTTCCCAAGTCTTGAAGCGAAAGCGAAACTCATATCACGTTAAATATAAAATTACGTAAAAGCAAATAAAATACGTCATGACAAATGTCGTTTGACAAACCAATGACGCGTATGCACTGCGCGCGCCCCTTATTGAGTTTACTATGACGCGTTGGCACATCTGCGAGGCTTTTTCAGAAGGAGATATTTCAACATCAGAATCAAGTAAAAGACAAAAGGTAGAGACCCTTGACAGCAAAGACAGCTCTAATATAGAAGGGACTTTGAGGGTTATGGTTCATCCCATCTCGTTTTCTTATTATTTATGTACCCATCCTGAGGTTTTATCCACTCATTCAATTCATTCAAGTCAGTTCAATACATTTAGTTTTTTTTCCATCGAAAGAGGTTGCAGAGAACGACATGCATCGCCAGTAATAGGATTACTACAAACATAATATTTGTTTTTTAACTAACCACATCATAAAAAAGCAAAATCAAGAAGAATAAAAAACGCATTTCTCTATCAGCATCTCTCTCTCTCTCTCTCTCTCTCTCTCTCTCTCTCTCTCTCTCTCTCTCTCTCTCTCTCTCTCTCTCTCTCTCTCTCTCTCTCTCTCTCTCTCTCTCTCTCTCGGTAGCTCGTGCGTTTGTGCGTGTATGCGGCGTGTGTTTGTGTTTAGTAGACTATATATTTTGTATCACTGTGTTTTGATGTCCCTGTTTTATGTATATTTTGTACTTAGTCGTAGTTGTAGCAACGGCAGGTACGAAAAATGACATGATTCATTGATTCTCTCTCTCTCTCTCTCTCTCTCTCTCTCTCTCTCTCTCTCTCTCTCTCTCTCTCTCTCTCTCTCTCTCTCTCTCTCTCTCTCTCTCTCATCTATCCCCCCTCCTGTCCTCTCTATCCCCCGGTCTCGTATACTACGGCTATTGATAATACACACCTTCAGCTATACTCGCACCACCGTGCTGGTGCATCGCCAGGATAGCCGCACACTTAACCCAAACTAACTCCCTCAGTCTGAAAAAAATAACAGGGATCGATCTTCATCAGCAAGAGGCATAGATTCTCATGGGCCTCTGCTTCGCAGGGGCCCATGAGAATCTATGCCAGTCTTGCAAACGAAACGCTTTTGGCTGCAGGACTCGTTTGGACCTGTCTTGGATAAAATCATTCAGACACCCGACGGCTATATCGCTGCTCTGGCTAACTCAATTGCCTCCATGTCCCTAAGGGAAGTAACCGGTTCTTCAGCCAAACCCTTGCCTGTCTGCAAGCGGCACAGACCCTCAGGCGCCCCTGCAGAGGCAGGGGCTCCTGAGGATCTACGCCTCTTGCTGGAAAATGCACCATGGTGATCATCAATGCTCGCGGTGGACGAGTCTGACATCAGACAAAAAGGTGGAAGGGAGCCATGGTCCCTGTACACTCTAGTATATCTAGTACGGGGTCCGCGCGGAGTGAACTAGACAGGCCCCTAATCAGGGGCAATCTGTGAGAGGCCTCCATTTCCCAAAAGCCCCTGCAGTCACCGAGGCTCATGAGGATCCACGCCTCTTGTGGATACAGATAGATTCAATGTACAGTCAAACCTATACATACCGGTCTTCATGGGGACAGGACAGATGTGGGTACTACAAAAAGGTGTCCGTTTTATAAAATCCAGACCAAAATATGTGACTGCCAAGTGTGTAAAATGCAAAGAATATTCAACGGAAAAGAAACACGCTAAAAAAAAAATGACAATTACAACACAGTTCGTTAAATTTTCGAATTTTATAAAAGGGTCTTCGTGTAGCAAAAATGAAGAAAGGTTTACTTCTAGGGTGGTTTCATTAGACAGGTGACCATTATATGAAGGCGGCCGCTATTGCAGGTACCTCATTCTGGCCAGACCAAAGAAACTAAAACTGTCCCTAACTCAGCAATCTGACGATGGGCTTCGATTCTATAAAGCCTCTAAAATCTCCAAGGCTCAGGAGAATGCCCACGTCGTTTGCACGTTCAGACAAGTCATCTCTTCGTTATGGCCAAACCAAATAGAGCGTAACTTATGTTTTCTTCCGTCTGGCCAAAGTACACATGCACATCTCGTGTCTCTATCTTCAGATGGAATCTATCCATATCCATATAAATCCGTCACGACCGGAAAAATGCGAACACCACCCAACTGCAAGAGGCAAAGAACCTCATGAGCCCCGCGTCGCTCATGAGGTTCTTTGCCTCTTGCTAATCCTGATCACATTCTCGTTCCTTGGATTGATGGGATTATTCGGCGTTGAATTTGCCCTGTCTGTCAAAGACAATTTTGCGTCCACTTGTTGCAGTCTAGGGGTGAAGCAATTTAGCATGTGTCCTAAATTAACAAGACGTGTAACAGTGTTTCCGCGAAAGAAAAGAAAAAAAAAAAAGAGAAAAAAAAAAAAAAAAAAAAAAAACTGAAGCAGAGTGTTTTTTTCCCGCGGACCGCCATACATAATTAAACTCGAATCCAGTTCAAGTTCTTGCCCCATTGATTTCTAAACAGCACGTGAAACGTTTTATTTACACAACTATGAGACAGCGTGCGGGAGATGCAGCCGCAAACCTTCCAGTTGTCATTCCCGCCGTGAACACGTTGATATAGTACTGACTGATAGTGAGGATGGAACGTTTATTAGGATACAGTTTTAGGCATCGACTTGCCTCTCTTTCCTTTTCTTGTACTTATATTGAAACATATATAGAGAGATCAGGCTAATAAGGTGTACTGCCAAATGGGTTAGACGCAAAAGAAGTCCCAATGAAGAAAGAAACACGCTTGGAAAGGCAAATTATAACACATGTTATTGAATTCTAGGGTTAAAACGTATGGCAAAGAAAAATAACCAATAAATTGTTCTCTTGTCTGTCTGTCCGTTTTTGAAAATTGATTTGATAGTGTCGTAATTGGTCTTTTCTAAGCGTGTTTTTTTTTTAGTGGATTGTCTTTATCTATAGACTCGAATAAAGAGGCCGCCGTAAGATGTCTTTGTAACCTGCTGGACGTAACCTGCCAGTGTACGTACATCTTGTTTGTGAAATCTTGGTTCTGATATCTTGGTTCGCTCAACGACCAAAACGCATAACCTGCCTAAGGAACATAGTCGGTACAAATTGGTCTCAGCAAGAGACATAGATCCTCATGAGCCCCCGCAATTGCGGGGGCTCATGAGGATCTATGCCTCTTGCGGTTGGATAGTAAGAACTCAACTGACGAGGGACACAAACCACATCAAAGTGCTGGGCTGGCCAGATTGATTTGTGTTTTTCTTCTACGACCGTCGACCTCTAAAGGGGATTCGAAGCTTGCGGCTGCACAAAAATCGACTGACATGCCCCGGGGGTGGGAGTGGGAGGGGGAGGAGGGGGGCAGGGACGTGAGAGATAGAGAAGGTCGCGTGTGAGTAGGGAGTGCTGGTAAGGACGACCCACACCCAAATCCCAACCACTTCCTCCGTGTCAGGAACAGCCAAAATCAGTGGGCGGGTCTCACGTCTGGTCCCTAGGAGCATGAGGCATAGATTCTCATTGCGGGGGCTCATGCGCATCTATGCCTCTTGCAGACGGATTTTGATAAATACGTTGCAATCGCACTAAAATCCTGTTTCCTTCTCCTCCTTTCAAACAAACACGGATTAAAACTGAACCAGATCTTTAAGAGCAAGAAGCATGAATTCTCATGAACTCGCACGGCTGCACTGGCTCATGAGAATCCTTGCCTCTTGCAGATGGCCTGATGCGTGCAAGGCCAAATTAGGAAACGGCGGTATCGACCTCCGAAGGTAAGGGCACGCAGGAGCTGTGTCCGTTTGACCGCCTCTTCCTCTGTGAGGGATGGGCTTTCCAATTGAAGGTCTTCGTCGGGAGGCGCGTCTTAGCGCTGGCTGTCGTTTGTCTTGTCATGCTGATGTCTTTGTTCCTTATGTTTTCCTCCAGTGATGGGAACATGAAGCTGCTTTGTGAGGGAGGGGAGGAAGACAATGGTTTATTATGAGCTGAGTACTCGGTGTGTGTGCGTGTGTGTGTGTGTGTGTGTGTGTGTGTGTGTGTGTGTGCGTGTGTGTGTGTTTGCGTGCGTCTGTGTGTGTGTGTGTGTGTGTGTGTGTGTGTGTGTGTGTGTGTGTGTGTGTGTGTGTGTGGTATGTGTGCGTGTGTGTCTGTCTGTGAGCGCGTGCAAGCGCCAGTTATATATATTCCTATAATTGTTGTAGCATCTTCCCATCCGTCAGGTAAATAATGCGTTGTATTCTTGTCTGTATGTCTATTATTAAAACAATTGTGTTAAAATTGTCCTTCCAAAAAAGTGTTTCTTTCTTTGGTTTCCTTTTTTTCATATATTTTTTATATTGTGGTATTGTTTTTGTTCAACTGTCTCGTCTCGTCTCATCTCGTCTCACTACGCCCTGTCTTGTCATGCCCCGTCCTGACTCGTCTTGCCCTGTCCTGTCTTGCCTTGTCCTTCCCTCTGTGTTTTCCAAGGTCAGGGCTACTTTCAGGACGCGTCATTTTCGTCGCATCGGTCTTTCACTGAGTAGCAGGTATCGGTTGTAGTTCTTCCTGTGGGTTTTTCTTGTCTTGTGATGTCTTTTGTCTCGACTTTTGATCCGTTACCCTGCCTTCCAAGGACATTGAAGCCGGGTCTCTTTAGTCGCGTCAGTCTTCTTCAGAGGAAGCAATTTCAGTAGCAGGTCTTCCCTGTCATTTCCCGTCACGTCTTCTAACGTCGCCGTCACTCTCAGTCCTGATACACTACAGCGTGCTCGCTACCTATGTGTTCTGCTCTTTATTAATACTGTCGATTGCGCTCGGCGGAAAAGACGCCATATCTACGCGTTGCTTTTTTTTCTTTCGCTAAACGATACCGTTCGTGGCAGTCAAAAGATTAACCCTATCATGGCTGTCGGTAGGTAGCGGTCTTTGTTAGAATCGTCGCGACAAAAACACGCTACCGACAGCCAAAGAGTTGCAAGAAAATTTTTAGTTGCAGGCCTTTCTCTTTCTTCTTCCTCATGTCTTCCTATGTCGCCATGACAAATTCAGTGGTTGAGTCCTGACATGTTACGTCGTGAAATTAATTAACCATGACAGTTGAAGGGTAGCAGTAGATTAGCGTGGCGCCTAGAAGGCGTCAAGCTAATCTAGTGCTACCCCTGGGCTATCATCACATAGCCGTCTCTTGATACCGATGTGTAATCGTCAGATGGCGCCTTCAAACAATTGGCGACTTCGGTTCATGGACGCAATTTTTAATTTGACAGGTCGTCCAAGGGACTTTTTATGTCCCTTCTATTTATAGGAGGGACATTTTAGGACGGGTCGCGGTGGGGCGAATTTAATAGCATGTCCATGATGTCAAAGGCGGACAGGCCTAAACCTCTAAAAATTGATGTAACAAGAAAAAAATTACGTCATGTCTAGTTACGCTAACCTCGCTGCTGAACGTACATTTGGCGCAAAGCGCGTGTGTGCGTATGTATGGTTGTGTGTGTGCGTGCGTATATATGTAAACAAGAGAATCTCCGATATTTCTGTACACACAAGCTTGAAACTTGGCAAAATACTTTCTTAAAAGGGTGGCTAAAAGACCCTCCGAACATATTGTAATTGAATGTCTTATTGAAGACATAAACAACCATTTATAGGAAGTCGGTTGACCCAGACTAGAGTCCATAATTTGAACTTTTGGATATAGCTAGTTTGGAGAAAGACATTGGATGATTTCGGTAGCCAGCTTTGTATCTTTTCAACTTCTTTAATAAAAATTAATTCTTTTCAGAAAGAAATTAAAACAGTAAAAAATATTGACTTCTAGAGAAATTCAGACAGTGGCGGTGACGAAAAAAGAGGCAACTCCGTCACCACGCAGACATTGCCATAATACTTTAAATATGACGTAATTTTCTCTCTCTCTCGAGCGCTCTCTCTCTCTCTCTCTCTCTCTCTCTCTCTCTCTCTCTCTCTCTCTCTCTCTCTCTCTCTCTCTCTCTCTCTCTCTCTCTCTCTCTCTCTCTCTCTCTCTCTAACACAAACATGCGCGAATCTCCAAGAGGAATAGATCCTCAAATCAAAAGTAAGTCAAATGCAGTTTAACACGAAACGAGTAGGAGTGTCAAATCTAAACAGTGAAAAGATTCGTTTTTGAAGACATCAATACTCTCGCAAAAAGACGAGTAAACCAATGTCAGATTGAAGGCCGATGTTTTGAAAGTGAAATAAAACATGTATCGCGCAAGGATTAGCGGAGATTGTGCAATCAACTTTCACAGGTTTTGATTTTTGTGTGGTAATTTTGGTTCACACCTAATGACAGACAGAACTATCTCTACAGGATACTAACACTTAAAAATTCTCTGGCAGCTGGATGCAGATTGGTGTTTTTGTTTAAAATCATTATAACTTCGACGTCAAAGATCCCTAGTCGGCAAAGGGACACGAATGCAAAGTGGCGCCAACAAGAGTCAAAGATCTTCACTTTCCCCGCTACTGCTGCTCTTTGCTGATGGGTCGTGTTCACCTGTAAAAGACATAAATCTTCATGAGCCCCCGCTACAGCGGGAGCTCATGAAGATCTATGTCTCTTGCAGGATTGCTGTCTCTTGCAGTTGGGTCTTTACGGATGGGGTCGTGTTGACTTTTTTCTTTTCTTCTCGGCAATGAGGAGATTATTAAGGGAACATGTGCGTCGCCGGACAGCCCCGTCTCTTTCATCAGCCACCTTCTTTCGCCGAAAAAAACACAACTAAGCAAAAACGCTCACAGCCATTCACAGCACGAGTATGGAAGGACAAAAACACCACAAAACTCCCCCTTGTACTTAAACCTAGAGAAACGATCTCCAGTCAAGAAATAGTCCAAACAGATCTTGTGCAGTCAGCATGAGACATAGATTCTCATGAGCCAATGACAAAGGCAGGGGCTCATGAGAATCTATGCCTCTTGCAGATGGATGGGCTGTGGTTGGGGCACTTTAAACCACATTCCATCACTTTGATCGATTAGCCGTGGCAGGTTTTTGCAGCTCATTATTTTTTGTTTGCAATTCGCACTTTGCGCGGAGCCGTCAAATTGAATTATAGCCGATAGTATGTCAGCCGTCATGCAATGGAGCTTTCATGCGAGCTTTTAGTTCATGCTGAAAGTGCGAATTGATTCGGGGTACATAGAGCGAGCGAGCTAGAGAGCGAGAGAGGGAGAGAGCGAGAGAGAGAGAGAGAGAGAGAGAGAGAGAGAGAGAGAGAGAGAGAGAGAGAGAGAGAGTTAATGGGGTTTAACGCCGAGCATTCGACTAATGGAGAGAGAGAGAGAGAGAGAGAGAGAGAGAGAGAGAGAGAGAGAGAGAGAGAGAGAGAGAGAGAGAGAGAGAGAGAGAGAGAGAGAGAGAGAGAGAGAGAGAGAGAGAGAGAGTTAATGGGGTTTAACGCCGAGCATTCGACTAATGGAGAGAGAGAGAGAGAGAGAGAGAGAGAGAGAGAGAGAGAGAGAGAGAGAGAGAGAGACGGAGAGAGAGAGAGAGAGAGAGAGAGAGAGAGAGAGAGAGAGAGAGAGAGAGAGAGAGAGAGAGAGAGAGAGAGAGAGAGAGAATGACAATGACAATGATTTTTTATTTTACAACGGTGAAAGTTTTGGCTGGCACAACCATTTTTCGAACTTGCCGTTGCTAATCTAAGCTACAAATAATGCATAAAGTGTAAAAATATTATATTGAAAAAATAAATATAAAAAAAATAAATAGTGATAAATGATATAAAAACAAAACAAAACAACAACAACAACAACAAAAACGTGCACACATATACACACACACACACACACACACACACACACACACACACACACGCGCGCGCGCGCGCGCATACACACACACACACAAACACGCGCATGCACGCACACACTGAGTAATATAGGGTCGCAGTGAAAGTATTAAGATAATGACGTGAGGTAATTGAAAATACTGGCTCTAAAATACGAAAGGGTTGTTGATGTTGTAACTTTCCTAGGCAAAGTGTTCCATAGGCTATGGCCTGAGAACACTAAACTTGTCTTGTAGAGATCGATTCTAGGTCGTGGTACAATAATGAATTGCCTTGATCTTGAGTACTTTGGTGATGGAAAGGAAAATAGTTTCTTAATATAATCAGGCATTTGGCTATTCAATGTTTTGAACATAATTATTCCCTTATTGTACATTAAATGATTTTTCAGGGGAAGAATATCCAAGGTTTTCAATGTATTATCGGTAGTTGAGTTAGGGTCAGGTAGGATAAGTTTTGCGGCTCTACGATGAAGAGAGTTCAGAACTGGACCTCGCTTGCTCCATCCCACACTGTAGAAGCATAGTCGATATGACCTGATGTGGGCGTTAAAGAACAATTTACGTGTTTATACATCAGTGATATATTTTTATTTGGCTAAAATGTAAAGTTTCTTTGATATTATGTTGCATATGTTAGTAATATGACACTGCCATTTAAAATGGTTATCTACAGTAACACCGAGAAGACGATGTTCTGTTACTTGACTGATGGGTTTTCCTTGAAGAGACAAGCTGAGTGAGAGAGAGCCGTGCTGGTGCTTTTGACGGGTACTTAATACCATACATTCAGTCTTCGCTGGGTTTAGGATCATGGAATTGTTACTACACCAGTTGTCAATGTCTTGTAGTGCATTTTGCAGGCGTGTATCAATAATAGATAAATCCTCGTCGGGCGTGTGTATTGCAGCATCATCCGCGAACATATCACATGAAACATTATGATCGCTAATTGTGAGCGGAAGATCGTTAATGAACAAACAAAATAGAAGAGGGCCTAAAATAGAGCCCTGGGGCACGCCATGCTTGACTAAGCGGTGATTAGAATATGTACCATTAAGAAGGACTTTTTGTGTTCTGTCATCCAAGTAGGATTTGAAGAACGTGGCAGCGCTGTTGGTGTATAATGAGATTTTCTTTATCAGTATATCATAGTTTACTAAATCAAAAGCTTTACGGAAGTCTAAAAAGACTACACCTGTTAGTATGGATTCATTGATAGATGCTAACCAGGTGTCTGTCATCCTAATCAGCGCGGTATGGCAGGAATGGTTTGGTCTGAAACCTGACTACAATGAATGGATAAGATTTCGGTTTTCTAAATATTTAGATAGATGTTTATGAATATGCCTCTCTAAAGGCTTTGACAAAACTGGCACTAATGAAATGCGACGAAAATTATTAATTTCACTTAGATCTTTTGATTTTGATAGTGGGATTACTTTTGCATCTTTAAATGCATCCGGAAAACAGTTTTGTTTTATACAGAGATTGTAGATGTATGTGAGACTTTCAACGATATATGGAAGAGATGTCTTGAGTATTTTTGAGCTGATCTCATCAGGCCGGGATGACTTTTTATTTTCCATCGAGGTAATTAATCTGCCCACTTCATGAACCGCTATAGGCGGTATGATGAAAGGTTCGTTGTTTTTATTTTTCTGGTTACAGTAGTCTAGTAGTTTGTCTGGACAAATATACTCATGTGAGTTATTTCCCAGTGGCATTAGTGATTCCGCCACAGAGACAAACTGGTCGTTAAAACTGTTTGCAGTGAGGTGGGGTGGTAAAGACGCACTACTTTTATTTGTACCTTTGGTTACTAAATTTATGGCACGCCATACAGTGGAGGAGTCTTTACTTTGCTTAACTACCTTAATAAAGAGAGATTTTTTTGCTTTTAAAACCATTGATTTTACGCAATTACGCTGTGTTTTGTATTCAGCAAAACGCTTCGTTTTTTTTTTTTTTTTAGCTTGTCCCTGTGTTTCATAGCCTCAATCAGATCCGCAGTTAGCCAGGGTGGTAAGCGGCGTACTTAACTCTCTTTTGTCTCAGGGGCGCGTGTTTATTCAGCACACCGAGAAAGACGCGGTACCAGGTGTCTAATGCTTTGTTCGGGTCACTATCGTTATACACGTCCGTGAACTGTGCTCCAGCTAAATCAGTCAAAAAAGCAATTTCATTAAAGTTTTTAAATGATCTATAAGTGATGCACGTGTGACCTTGCCTTTTTAGTTTTGGAATTTTTGACAGCCATATGCAGCTAACTGGATAGTGGTCGCTGACACTCAGACTATCAACTTGAGTGTTGCTAATTGCGAGAGGTTTGTTGGTATAGATATGGTCTATAATAGTGGCTGTTGTTGGCGTAATTCTGGTGGGGGATGTGACCATTTGTTGGAGACCGACTAAGGTAGTAGTACACTCCCATGATGGATGAGGTTTAAGAAAGTCAATATTAAAATCTCCAAGAAGCAGAACGTCTTTGGTCTGAATGTCTGTTTTATCGATCATGTGTAAAAAGCTATCGTACCACTCAAAGGTGGCTGCAGGGTTTCGATACAGAAACCCGACAAGTAAAGGAGGGGATTTAGAGTGTTTGATTTCTACCTAAATACATTCTACATCAGTCGTTTCTAGGTCTTGTCTCATGCGGGTTATGTGTAGAATTGATTGATGGATGTAAACCGCTACACCTGTCTCACCCTGGACTGACGGATCTCTCCTAATAATAGAATAATTTGGGATGGTGATGGCTTCATTACTGATGTGGGGGAGAGAGAGAGAGAGAGAGAGAGAGAGAGAGAGAGAGAGAGAGAGAGAGAGAGAGAGAGAGAGAGAGAGAGAGAGAGAGAGAGAGAGAGAGAGAGAGAGAGAGAGAGAGAGAGAGAGAGAGAGAGAGAGAAATGAAATAAAATGAAATGAAACTTTATTTTCCAAGGATAAAAGAATATGTGCGCAGACCTTTTTTCATTCTTGTCCTTGCTACAAACTACAGGGGGAAAAAGTCCATACACACACGAATATGAACACATACACGCACGCACGGGAGGGGGGTGGGGTGGGGGGTTGGGGGTGGCGTCAAACGCAAATGCAAAGTAAAAAAATTAATGTGAGCATTTTAAACAACACAACAAACAAACCCTCAACACCGCAGGCATAAACAAAAGTTAAGTAAATCTACTGGTGCTTTTATCGTGTGAGCAAAGCATCCAGAAATTGTTGCATCCATGACATTTGAACAATCTTGAAGATTACATGGAGAAGAAGACAGAAACAGACAAAAGTTTAATATCCTTATCCCACTGTTTCTTTTAAAAGTAAATAAAGTGAAAGGATAATGTGATTAGGACATGTATGAGGTATTTTTCCTACTTGACGTTGATACTTTGTTAATTAAAATCATACATGGAATACAGAATAAAACCATGCATAGAGATGAAAAACAAAATGCCCAACCAGCAAGCCCACAATTTACATATCCAATCGTGACGCAGTTATGAACTAACGAGCAACAGAAATGCGACATCATTCGAATCATCGGAAACACTTCAGTGTTTCCGATGATTCGAATGATGCCGCAATTCTTTTGCTGGTCAGTATAGTTTATTATTGTTCTACAAGAAAATAATGTCTGGGATAAAACACCAGCTAGAACACACAAATTCACCAAGTTTCGTCCTCTGACATTTACGAGAAATAGGAAGATTTAATTCTCAATCTACAGTGAGCAGCTCTGTGAACTGTCTAACGCGAGGCATAGATCCTCATGAGCTTCCGCACCCTGAACGGGCAAAAGAGGATATCTGACCCTCGCTGACATAATGCATGTGCATGCCAGTGGTGTTCCAAAGGCGGACAGAGAGATGCCCTGTGCACATGAAGGGGACACCTTTTGCCAAAACCATCGGTTCGTTAACCCCTTGAATACCGAGAAAAACTGAACACGATCCAGCTGCAAGAGACATAGATCCCCATGAGCCTGGGCAAGGTGCGGGGGTTCATGAGGACCAATGCCTCCTACTGACGTCACCTTGTGTCGCCGTTCCTAGGACAGGGTACCACTCAATGGCGTGAAATTAAAGATTTCAGCAACACAATCCGGGTCCACTGGCAATGCACGGGTCAGATGTTGCTGGTCTGCGCCTTTTTGGGCCTACTGCACAAGGTGATTTAAAAGTGTGCTGGTCTGTGATTTTGAAACTGCGGCGTACAGCCGCAAGGTTCAAAATCACAGACCAGCACATACTTGGCCTCACAAGGGAGACGGGTCGACAACTTTGAGATACAGCAAAAAGGGACGGAATCAAAGTATGGCATGAGTTCCACGCCCCTGACTCAGAGCCTGGAAAGGGTACTTTAGTACCCTAGTGAAACTTTGAGTCAGGGATCGAGGGAATTGAAGTCATGGCAAGAAGAGTTTCGCACCCTGACTCAGAGCGTCAATAGGATACTGACGTATCCTATAGACGCTCTGAGTCAGGGGCAAAACACTCGTGTCATAACTCAATTCCCTCCTCCTGCGGATGCAGTGACGAATGCGATTTTTTTTTTCTTCTGCCATTACCGTCAACGTTTCTCTCAAGCTGGGGGCAATTTTTATTGCGGATTCAATCTGTTGCGGTTACCATAGAAACGTCCTCTGGGCAATTAGTAATTCAGAGCATGTAACGCAGCCGAGAAGACAAACCTTGAATTACATTCCCTTTCCCTAACACTGGACGTAGGCCTACGCTCTTACGTACACATTGTTGTTTCTGAAATCTTGGTTTATTCAACGACCAAAAAGCCAGCACCGTCCAAGAAAAGTGGATGTAAACTGGTCTCAGCAAGAGACATAGATCCTTATGAGCCCCTGCAGTCGCGGGGGCTCATGAGGATCTGTCTCTTGCAGTTGGATCATGTTCACTTTTTTTTCTTGGTGGTGAAAGCGTTCCACATGCCTTTTCTCGACATGCACACTCCACTTCTTATCTGTCCTAAAACGGATTATGACAGATAATGCTGATATGTGACGCTGTTTTACATACACGAAAATCAATAACGTCAAGCACCCTTTGTTTTGGATCATGCGATTATTTCGAGCTGTATACGTAGAGATCCAGGAACTTCTAGCAAAAAAAAAAAAAGAGCCGCCCACCAGGCCCACCTAGCCCAGCCTTCCTGCCCTGTGAAGAAGTCTGCCTTCCGCCTCATCTGCAGCAGTCTCCAGCTCAAGCTTAGAGAACTCCAGTACGAGTGGTGGTCCAGACTCGCACAGAGGACCCAGCTCTGCGCTGACAACGGTGACTACAGGGGCTTCTACGAAGCACTGAAAGCAGTGTATGGCCCTAGGCACCTGGTACAAAGTCCCCTGCGAAGCGCTGATGGACAGGCACTCCTCACAGATAATACCTCCATCTTGAACCGCTGGTCGGAATACTTTCAGGACCTCTTCGGCGCTGAGCGCACTGTTCAAGAAACAGTCATCCTCCAAATCCCACACCTTCCACTAAAGGTTGAATTGGACGAACCGCCCACCGCCGAAGAAACCCTCACAGCCATCCACCAGCTCAAGAGTGGCAAAGCAGCAGGCATTGACGGAATCCCGCCAGAGATATGGAAACATGGAGGCCCAGCACTGCACAACAAGCTCCACGATCCCTTTCTCTGCTGCTGGGAAAAAGGAACACTACCAAAGGATTTCCGTGATGCAGTCATCATCACCATGTACAAGAACAAAGGAGAGAAGTCTGCCTGCTCTAATTATCGTGGAATTACCCTGCTGTCTATTGCCGGAAAAATTCTCGCAAGGTTGCTCCTGAATTGGCTGGTATCTGCCATCGCTGAAGACCACCTCCCAGAGGGCCAGTGTGGCTTCAGAGCCAACAGGAGTACCACCGACATGGTCTTTGTGCTGAGACAGCTTCAGGAGAAGTGCCGCGAGCAGAACAAAGGGCTGTACGTAACGTTTGTCGATCTAACAAAAGCGTTTGACACTGTGAGCAGGCAAGGTATGTGGCAGATCCTGGAGCGACTAGGCTGTCCCCCAAAGTTCCTCAACATGATCGTCCAGCTCCACGAGGACCAGCAAGGCCAGGTCAGACTAAACAGTGACCTCTCAGAACCATTCCCCATTCGCAACGGCTTGAAGCAAGGCTGCGTGCTGGCACCGACCCTCTTCACCATCTTCTTCAGCATGATGTTGAAGCAGGCCACAGTGGACCTCGACGATGACGACGCAGTGTACATTAGGTATCGTCTCGATGGCAGCCTGTTCAACCTCAGACGACTGCAGGCCCACACGAAAACCCTAGACCAACTGATTCGTGAGCTGCTTTTTGCTGATGACGCTGCCCTCGTTGCACACACAGAGAGAGCTTTGCAGCGCATTACGTCCTGCTTCGCAGATGCCGCCCAGCTCTTTGGACTTGAGGTCAATCTGAAAAAGACAGAGGTCCTTCATCAGCCAGCACCCAAGGAAGAGCATCGCCCTCCCCACATCACCATCGGCGAGTCCGAACTGAAGTCTGTACACCAGTTTACCTACCTCGGCTGCATCATCACGTCAGACGCCAAGCTGGACAAGGAGCTGGACAACAGGCTGGCAAAGGCGAACTGTGCTTTCGGGCGACTATTCAAGCGGGTGTGGCACAATCAACAGCTGAAAAAAAGACACCAAGATCAGCGTGTACAGAGCTGTCGTCCTCACCACCCTGCTGTACGGTTCCGAGTCCTGGGCCCTCTACCGCAGCCAACTACGACTCCTCGAACGCTTTCACCAGCGCTGCCTGCGTACCATCCTCAGCATTCACTGGAGTGACTATGTCACCAACGTCGAGGTCCTTGAACAGGCGGAAACTTTGAGCATCGAGGCTTTGCTGCTGCGGACACAGCTTCGCTGGGCGGGGCACGTCTCCAGGATGGAGGATCATCGCCTACCCAAGATCACTCTGTTCGACGAGCTCGCCACTGGACACCGAGACAGAGGGGCACCAAAGAAGAGATACAAAGACGGTCTCAAGAAGTCACTTCGTGCCTGCCAAATCGACCACCGCCAGTGGTCTTCGCTTGCTGCGGACCGTGACACCTGGCGCTCCACCATTCACAAGGCAGCCGTCTCCTTTGAGGACTCTCGCAGAGCTAACCTCAAGGACAAGCGGCTCAGGAGAAAAAAACAGAGTTGTCGTAACTCAGAACCCTGACCAGACCTTCCCCTGCAGCCACTGCGGTCGAGCCTGCCTGTCCCGGATTGGCCTTCGCAGTCACGAAAATGCCTGCAGACGACGTGGGCAAGCCCTATAGAATCTTCGTTCGCGAAGTCAAGCCATGATGATGATAACTGTTCTCCATTTGAAAAGTTGTTTGCGTTTTTCCTTCGTCGAACTGTTACCTCTGCTAATAACTAAGTTTTTGAACTGAACTAGTAGTTCTCTAACTTTGATGATATTGTATCACCGATTCACTTTACAAATTAGGAGCCAATCAGTTACCACTGGGGGGGGGGGGGATCGGGGGGGGGGAGTCGGGGGGCGGGGGGAGTTGGGGGGGGGGTAGGGGGTCATGTCCAACGTTTTGTTTGGGATATAGAATTTTAAAGTATTTTTCGCCTTATGAAGGGTGGAGTCCGGAACCCTGGAAACACCCCCCCCCTCCCCACCCCCACCAGATCCACCTCTGCAAAGCCAAAATAATAGGGAGGATAATCTTAACAAAATCTGAACATAGAACAAAATCTGACGCAGATTGTGGTTCTGACGTTGTTGATTAAGCCTCAAAGATCCCCAGCCGCCAAAGAAACATTGGACACAAAATGGGGTTAGTTAGAGGCATAGATCCTCATGAGCCCCTGCAACTGCGGGGACTCATGAGGATCTAAGTCTCCTGCAGTTGGATTGTCTTCACTTTTTCTCGACAGCGAAGGGGTTAAGAAAACTTGTGACACGTACATATCGTTGATGTGATGAACATCAACGTAAGAAGACTCAGCTAAAACACATTAAAAGGAAAATGCTCCATCCGCACCAAAAGCGTTGAGTTTTGCTTTGTACAGCTTGATGTTAACTGTGGCAGCAGAAGCCACACCGAGCACGTTTGCTATTTTGTTACAACATCCTATCTGCTATCGCGTCGAACTTTGATTTTGACCCGTTTAGTGCCATTTGACGCAGACCGCGGTTCTTTAAATGGAAAAAAAAAACAAACAAAAGAAGAAGACTGCTTCAGGAAAATTCTCGAAAAGAAAAATATCTAAAGTTTCATGCTTGTCCGTCCACAAACGCCGGCGCTAGTCGCTCACACACACACACACACACACACACACACACACACACACACACACACACACACACACACACACACCACACACACACACACACACACACACACACACACACACACACACACACACACACACACACAAGCACATACACGCACACACGCACGCACACACGGCACTTGGCACCAACAGTAGCTTCTTCAGGATGGTTTGCGTAGCTAGACGTGACGTAATGTTTATTTTGTTACTTCATTGTCAGAGTTTGATCTCGGCCCGACAGTGACGTCAGGCGCATGCTATGGAACGATCTCCAGCACGGCCCATTTCGAAGTCTAACGTTTCTTCAGTACGGTAGACAAAAATGGGACTGAAATGCGACACAATGCATGAACCTTGTGAATGCACACATTTACGTATATGACAGATTTGTTTACTGGGCTGTGATTTTAGACCTTACGGTCTCTGGGCCGTAAGGTCCAAGATCACAGACCAGCCCACTATTTTTATGGGACCTTTTTTTGCCCCTATCCTTCGTATCGACCGTTATTGGCTTCGGGTTGCAAACATGATGCTATTCACAGTCTTGTTTTTTTCCCTTCCAGTGGAACACATCGATATCAGCTGAAAAGCTCCACTAAAACGCTGGGTAATATCAACCACGGCTGGGTCAATACATGTACAACCGACTAAAGCATTAGAGAACGTAAATCCAATTTGATTGTGCCGCCTTTAGCCTGCAGGGTTGTGTGTTTACCTGAATTAGCACTCCAGGAATCTTGCTGCTGCAAGGCGTCTATAATTAACCCTTTGATTGCTACTGGCGATACCGTTCGGCGGAAAAGACGCGTCTTTTCCGCCGAACGGTATCGCCAGTAGCAGTCAAGGGGTTAACGTATTTCAATGCAATTTTCATTTATTTTTAGAATGTCAACGAGTATGCTATGCTGTATTTTTATATAAAGTAACTATTTGATCAGGAAAAACAAGAGTCTTAATTTGTACCATCTGCTTTCTGCTGAAACGTATACAAACAAGAAAAAGCTTGTGCCCGTGTGTTTGTTGTCACGTCGATCTGTGAACGTTTAAATTAATAATCGACTTGGCGAGCTGAACTGTGTGCTTAGCAAGTGAGAATAGAATCCCCAGTTAACAAAAGGCGCTTGGGCCGAAGTCAGCCTAACAGGCTGGCGTCGGCTCGATTACGTTTTTGAGTTGGTCTGAGCCATTACCGCATTCAGTACCAGCTGACGCAGACTGTGTTTCTGCAATCTTCGTTAATTCAACACCTAATATATATATATATATAATTTTTCAATAAATTCTGAGAATGCTGTGCTAATGCCACATTGGCATTAGCACAGCATTCTCAGAATTTATTGAAAAATTATGTCCCTTGGAGCTACTCTGATTGAGTGCATTTTTTGGCTTGGGCGACGCCTTTGTTATAAGTAATGAATAATTGTACCACAAAATTGCCTAGGTGTTGCCTTTTCAAAATTTGTCAGTCTTCTTCCACTGCAACACCCCATAAAGCTTTAGGGATGCAATCCACGCTGGACTAGTGGTTGCTACCAGTAAAATTCTGGAGGCGGCTTCTAGTATATGCGTTGTGTTTGCAATTTCAGGTTACGCCGTATGCCTACCTGATGAGACCCACCTTGGGTCGAAACCGGTCGTAGGCGGCAAAATCTTAAATCTATCCAGAAGGTCCAAGATCTGTTTGGGAATATTCATGCACTAGCCTCCTCTCTCGGGGGGAGGACTGGATATTCTCCAGCGGGTTGCGGGGCGCCTGGGGGTAGTCCCTATTACCTTATGTAGTAGGTGTTCAGTGGAAGGCTCAAAAGATCTAATAAGCGATGCAGTCACAAAAAGACAGCTGATGTCCTGATGACACAATGCAAGCTTACCAGCCTGGATTTCCATGGCATTAGCACAGCATTCTCAGAA
This sequence comes from Semisulcospira habei, assembly GCA_036245525.1. Taxonomy (NCBI): domain Eukaryota; kingdom Metazoa; phylum Mollusca; class Gastropoda; family Semisulcospiridae; genus Semisulcospira; species Semisulcospira habei. Next base: position 70,556,638 of record BTPG01000006.1, read on the forward strand.
TTTATTGAAAAATTATGTCCCTTGGAGCTACTCTGAGTGTATTTTTTGGCTTGGGCGACGCCTTTGTTATAAGTAATGAATATATATATAAACACCAACAACTAGGTGTCCCAGGAACATATGGTGTGGTGTCAGCAAGAGGCATAGATCCACATGAGCCCCCGCAACTGCGGGGGCTAATGAGGATCTATACCTCTTGCTTTTAGGTAATGTTCAAACTTTCTTCTGCACTGAAAGTGTTACACTAGAAGTCAAATTATCTACTGTAATTTTGTAAGTGTACTCACCCGCATCATCAGCCGCATGTGTGAGCAACAGCAACATAGGAAGAAGAAGAACCGCCCATATGTCCAATCTCGCCATTGTGTGGCAGTGTCGGTCGTCCCTGCACGTCCACACCGCAAAACTACTGACCTAAATAAGGACAGTCTGTATATCGTGTCAGTCGACGTCTCACGTTCACCCCGCTAAAAATGTTCTGACCCAAATAAACACTGGTAATCAGAGAACCGGTCCACGACCGCAAAACTGGCACGATCTATAAATCCATGAAGGTACTGGCCGGTCTCTGGGAAAACCAGGAATGTTGGAAATCCAGAAACAAAATTGGAGTGTTCAGGAATTCACATCATCACCATCAAGTCACCGGTAAGAGAAAGCACACTGATGAAATTTTAATAGCGGTTCTTGTTCCAGCAGTGACACAACGCGAGTCAGTCACTGTCGTAAACACGGGCTGCCGATGAAAAATGTATGCATTTGCGTCAGCTGAAATCCGCACAAAACAGACCAGACGTACAGATAAGTAGCGTCAACGTTAACCCCCCTCCCCACCCCACCCCCTTGTGCATGCAGTCACCGGTTCTGTAAACAGTACCGGTGGCTGCATGCACAAGGGGGTTAAAACATTGAGAATCTTAACTCATTCTGCGACACAGCAGAGCAAGATATGGCTCGACCATGATAATTCAAGGGTCTGGTGGCAAAATAGCTTGGCGCCTAAAGGCGCCAAGCTATTCCGCCACCACTCCTGAACTATCATGGTCGATCTGTCTCCTGAATTGTAATGCAGTCCTCAGAGGACAACTCCAAAATGTGGGTATTTCGTACCTCGGGCACAATGAGTTAACACATTGGTAGGAAAAATACATCAAAACAGTTCACAGCGGCACTAAATACAGAGAATTAAATTGAGTCGGTTTTGTCAGCCGCAGAACTGACGTACAATTTATGCTGCTGTCTCAGACAGCAATTTTTTTTTTTGTTTAAAAAGCTGATAATGAAATTTTACGGCGACATCTTTAGCTCAAGTCCACAAAACAGGCCCCAAAATGGGAATATCAGCTCAAAAGAGCTGAGAATCTAAATGCGTTCTTAGCTATAGAACTAACGACCGATTTATGGCGACGTCTCAGTAGTACTACGAGAACGAAAACCGGCTTATGGAAACCGGTTTATGCTGATGCCTCAGACGGTAACTGTCGTCTGCTGCCATGAGACAGAGAAAGGCCGTAATTCAATGCGCTGTCGTCTGCAAAGTAGGAACACGTAATTCAGTGAGTCACTGGCAGGAACAGAATGGAGGAAGTTCGACCAGTCTGTACTTATGACACAAAAGAGTTCGTCGCTTCCGGTCGCTTGGCTATCTCGAAGAGGTGTGGTAGGTATAGGATGAAAAAAAAAGGCTGGAAATCGATGTCTGTTGGCAACAAAATTACGAACGCGTTAACACCTCATTAGTTCATGCATGGAAAACCTCAGTTTGATCATGGTGGACCATGCTAGTTCATGAGTAGCAATAGATTAGCTTGGCGCCTAGCAGGCGCCAAGCTAATCTAGTGCTACCCATAAACTAGCATGGTCTCTCGTGCCCGATGCGTATTATGTAGAAGACAACTTTGAAGTGTTACAGAGCCCAAGCCTTGCTCGTCAAGATAATGTTCTTTCTATCCTTGAGAAATCATGGCCCAACACCTCCCTGGCACAACCTAGGGGCTTTGGGACCAGGCAGCTGAGACGGTAGAGGGTTCTGTTCTCTTCCAAAAGGTCGCGGGTTCAAACTTTGTGAGGTACAAATTTGTGCACACTATTTTCGGAGTCACGTTTTTCAAACCACCTTCGTCGTGAGCAAAAGACGTTTAACCCTAAACGTTTAACGTTTTCCCTGACACAGCTGGTGTGCATTCGTCTGAATTTGGAAAACAGAAGTTCCAGAATAATGGTTTGGTCCACTCACACACAAAAATCGTTTCAACAGATACTGGTCTTCTCTGAATTGAACTCCATTACTTCTGCTTGTACGTCGTTTCACTTAATCAATCGACCATTCTGTTATACTGAGGAGCCAAAGACGTGCGACATTTTTGGAATCATATGAAACACTAACGTGTTTCCGATAATTCCCAAAATGCCGCATTTCTTTTGCACCTCAGTATATTTTTAGAAGGCGATATTAGGCAGTATTGATGAAGCCATCCGCACTCCGTAGTCCATTTTGTGTCCAGCGATGTGTAGGCGTGAACGCACGCGAGAAAATGTGAGAGACCGAGGGCTGAGGGACCAGGCAGCCACGCCAATAACACAGTGGTCGTCTGCCAACAGCACGTCCTGTGAGACTGACTTTGGAATAGTGGCAGCACGAGAGATAAAAGAGTCCAAATGAGCGCATGTCTCTAATGCATGAACGTGGCCTAAAATTGTTGGCTTGGTGTAAATAAGTAGTTGTAGCCTACTGTTAACGACAGCAGGCGAGAAGTTCTTATTTAAACTAAGTCCACATTTTAATCCAGAACAATAATCATCGTGACTAGCACGTCGTTGAACCCCAAAGCATACTTACAGGGAAAAAACGACCACGTTGATGAGTTTTAAGTGACCTTTAAGAAATTACAAACCGACGCCTACAGCTTTTCTGTTTGAAATGTCAAGTGTTAACCCTTTGGCTGTATGTAGCGGTTTATGTCGCAGGAATCATCGCGACACAAACCGCTACCTACAGCAAAAGCGTTCAAGGAAGCAGTCAATTTTTTCCCCCCAGCTGAATCTTACGTCAAAAGTAAACAGCTTTTAATCTCTCCAGAAGTGTTAAAACTAATCCGTAATGTTTAAAATGGTCTATGATTTTGGGCCTTACAGTCAGAATTACAGACCAGCAAATAACGAGCGTTAACCCCTTCACTGCCACAGATCACGAACCGTGCGTCCGATACGACTGCACGCTGAACAACGTTCGCGTGAAAAAACGCAGACGTAAATAAGCGTATTGAACATAGGACTTACAAGAGACATAAATCCTCATGAGCCCCCACGACTGCGGGGGCTCATGAGGGTTTATGTCTCTTGCACCTGGGTAGCGTTCGCCATGCCCCGGCGGTTAAGTTAAGGGATTAAACGTTCGTTGTTCTTTTTCACGGTCTAGCGTCGAAATTCCTTTTTTTTTTTTTTAAATGTTCATAAACTATACAAAACAGTTTAGGAGGCAGAGCGACGAGGAGAGATCTCGGTTAAGGATGCTACAAGAAGCACGGCAGGAGCCAAGCTATTCCAGCACCATTCTTAACACATTCGAGACGTGCCGCATTCGGATACGCGGCATAAAGTTAAACTAGCAAGGCTGATTCCTATTGTTTTGTAGAGTACTCTAATGCAACGCATATATGCAGATATAACCATAACACTGGCTTCACGGATGGCCTGAGTCAAACTCCGATGTTTCGGTCTACATCCACGCGTTTCTGTTACCGTCAAAATCCCTCTTAACTCCTCTGCACAGGCGTACAACACTGAGCTTATACTTCAAGAACAAACGCCTGGATATTCATCGAAACCAAGCTGTTCCCACTTAGTCATATGAAGATGCAAAAAAATGCTTGGTCTTACACAACGCAATGAAGGATCTAGTCTCGTCACTGAAGCGTCAAACACAGACGGGAAAAAAATGTCTTTCACTGTGGACATAAGGATCCACTCCTGTCTCCAGAGCAAGAGACGATCCAGCAGCAAAACTGAGTCCTGAGAACCAATGCTGGAATGTTCAATGGTGTCGCCTGCGCGTACTTTCTACGCTGGCATGGCCGTTGTGACCGAACTGCAAACAACGATCGTTGCAGAAGCCATCTAGCACGCAAGCTGCCTGATTCAGGGGATGCGAATGAGGGCGGTCTATTCAAGCAAGAGGTATAGATCCTTATGAGCCCCCGCGGATGCGGGGGCTCATGAGGATCTATACCTCTTCCCGAAGGAATTACCCACGCAAAAACCGATCGTTGTAGAAGCTAGCTTGGAGGACGCCGGCTGAATGTCTGTGCTTTAGAACGATCTATACAATGACGGCAGCGAAAACATTTTCGTCTGCAAGACGCATAGATCCTCATGAGTCACTACAGCCAGCAGAGGTCCATGAGGTTCAATAGCACTTGCAGACTGGGGCCGGGATGGCTCATTTACTTCTAATTCCTCTGAGGAAGTCTCTGCATTAAATGTTTCTTTTTACATATAATGAAACTCCAGCAACAAACCATTTCCATCTACACGAAACATAGATCATCATGAGTCCCCGCAGCTAGGAGGAGGATCGTTAATTATTGCAGGCTAGGGGGTGATATTCACAGAGCGTCATGATGCCTTTTAAGAAGGTTTGACATTATAACGTTTTGTAGAAAATCCAGCAACAGACGATCTCCATCGCCAAGAAACACACATGCTCATCAGCCTCTGCTGCTTACATGGGCCCAAGAGAATCGATCATTCTTGCAGGATAGTGGAGCACACTCGTTTTACTTTTTTAATTCCTCTGACGAAAGTAAAGTGTTTAGAGCACAGGCATGGGATGATCGCTTCGTAGTTGGTCACTTTTTTTTTTTTTTTTACACGGGTGGTAGTACTACAACTGATGTTAAAAGGTGATAGTTATTAATGACCATCCCGTGCCTGTGGTTTAGACCGTCGTACGAAACTGCTAGTTAGTCTAAATTACGAGGTACAGCTCTTCATGCACTCTTGCAGCCTACAGACGTTATGAGAATCTGTCACTTTGTAGATATGTAATAATACCTGGACTGCCGAGAAAAACAAAACAGGACCTAACAGCAAGAGACATAGATCTTCATGAGCCCCCGCAGTTGCGGGGGCTCATGAAGATCTATGCATCTTGCTGACACCACTTTGAATGCATGTTCCAGGAACGACTAGGTTGTTTTTTTTGGTTTTTTTTTTTTTTTTTTTTTTTTTTTTTTTTTTTTTTGGGGGGGGGGGGGGAGGGGGTTAGGGGGGAGGAGGGGGGGGGGAGTTGAATTGATGAAGATAACGAACTGGCAGTGACTAAATAGTTGGGTCAGGTGGCGCTTCACTGCGGGGACGCGACTTCCCCGGAGACGGCAACCCAGACTCCTCCTAGTGGAAAAATAATGAACTCAACAAACACAAATTAATAAATACTGGATATTACTAGTAGCAAAAACGAATCGTTACCAACATTTCTCAATTAGAGAATGTTTTTCAGCCTCAAACTGTTTTCGTAACGCCTTGTCAGTAAGCAAAATGGCCATCGGACAGCTGTCGTTCCGCGCACGGCTGTGCGTGGGCCAAATGCGGCCGACGTGGGCCAAATGGCTTTTTGCGCACTGGATTGTCACGCTGGGCCGCTTAAGCGCATGCGTCAAGTTTTGTTCTAGTCATTTTTCAATGGCAGCGCGCGCTGATACGACACAACCGGATGGATACAACCAACACTTATTCGACCTCTCTTGCTGTATTCTAACAATACGCTACTGCTCGTATTGCCCAGTGACCTGAGCGCACATCTCATTTGTACAAAGGTGTCGGGTCTGCGATGGAGATTCGGTATTGTTCATATAAAATAGGGCCACTGAAATTTGTAAACCATGACTCCGGATTTATAGTAATCCTTCTCCCCCCCAACCCCCCTCCCACTCCCCCCCTTTCCCCCCTCCCCCCCCCCCCCACCAATATATATATATATATATATATATATATATATATATATATATATATATATATATATATATATATATATATATATATATATATATATATATATATATATATATATATATATATATATATATATATATTTTTTTTTTTTTTTTTAAGCACACGCTGTCACAAACGTGTTTTTTTGTTGCATCAGCCTGTCAGTTCTGTAAGTAGGGGACCACTCACATCATCTTTGTCTGACTGGTCTGTATATGCTCTACATCAGAACTGGTGTCATCTGCGTCAGAAAGCCACCTAATAGGCTTGTGGCCCAACCTTGGTGAAAACAAACAAGTTTAATGAGACATTTACGTGCATAAGTTTCAAAGGCTGATTTCAAATACAAATAATTGTGCACACCTGCGGTTTGACCTCTCCGATCGTCAGATCCAAAATCGAAGACTAGGACACTTCATTATTTGTGTAAGTATACCAGTCTTTAATGCAGTCTTCAAGGGAAAACTGCAAAATGAGACAATTTTGACCTACGAGCTTAAATCACTGTGGTAACATATTTGAGACGTGCTGCATCCGGATACGCGGCTTTATGCCGCGTATTCGGATGCGGCATGTCTCGAATAAGTTAATTCAAATCGTTTCTCAAAACAATAAATATTTTTTTGCAAATTGTAACACTTTCAAAACCGGCTGCATTATGCCTCGTAACCGGATGACGCACGACTCTTGTGATGCCTCGTCTGTGTTGAAAAAAAACAAAAACAAAAAAACCAACAACGTCGTTGTATTCAGGGTTTGTCCTCATGCTTCGAGTCATTGTTGCAGAAAACGTTGAGGGTGGATTGGCATTTCTTAACGATCGCAAACTGAACAACCCGTCATGCCCTCCATCTGAGGAAGACGGGGCTACTCGTAACTATAGTATTAGTGCCAGAAAAATGCATAGGTACTCGAGAATCCGCAAACGTTTGATTCAGCGAGAGTAACAATGTTCAGGAGGTCCGCGGTGACCGTATTTTTTTCCTAGTTAGTAACGCACAAAAACAATTGATCACCAACCCAGTAAGCAAAGGTCATAATGCCCACGACGACCGCAGTGGGCCAGCGCACATGCGTGCGCGGGCCCACTGCTGCCTTCGTTGGCCCGGCGGGGGCAGAGAAAAAGTCATAGATCCACGACTGCCCACAGTGAAGCAAGACGAGTAAATCTACTACTACTACTCAGTCCAGCTTACTGTCCCATCTGACATTAAAAAATGTATGGGGGACTAGCAGATTTAACCTGGTGTTGTACGGGGGGGGGGGGGGGGGGGGGGGGGGGGCAACACGGGGTGGACCGGGAGGTTGTAGAGGGCCGGCAGGACCAAAACCGAGCGGCGATTCAGCACTGCTATGTTTAGTTATGTTAAAAAAAAATTAAGATGGTTTGATGTACACTATTTTGTTTATAAAGTCTTTATTAAAAGAAAGTTAAAATGAGCCTGCGCATATAGAGAAATTTTGGTAAGAGACGTAATAAAATAGATTTTAAAATATTAAAAATTAGGAGTCAAACATATTTCAATAGTATGTGCTATTTTATTTGGAGTATTTTTGTTTAAAACAAGGTTAAAAGAGCCTATAATTGTATATAAATGGATCAATAAGAAGCATGGTTAAATAAATTAAAATGCTAGAAGAAAATAAAAATTAGGCATATATTAGAGTGTGGTGGGTTAAGGGATTATATGGCCGGCGGCCACGCAAATATTAGCAATTTGACTGGGTCAGGATTTGAGAGCAAATTTAATTTAATTCGTTACTTTAACTCAATTTCTTTTTTCTTTTACTTTTTCTGATGCTTTATTACATTGACCCTGTATTTTTATTTTCTCTTATCTCTTTACCTTTTACTATGACGTGTAAATCCTCATGAACCTTTGCATATAATTGTGTCAGGCGAAGGTATCATTCTCATTAGGGTCCTGCAGTCTAGCAAGAGGCATAGATCCGCATGAGCCCCCGCATTCTGCGGGGGCTCATGGAAATCTATGCCTTTTGCAGATGTGAGTTTTTAATGTTGGAGTCATCGTCTTCCAGAACGGAGTGGCACAGCCTCTCATGTGTCTGGTTGTTGTAAAGATCGATAGGAAAATTTCTCGCTGATCAGTCGGTGGTGTGAAAAGTGTGTGTGCGCACACTCTTGTGTGAGCGTGAGCGTGAGCGCTCGCGTGTGTGTGTGTGCGCGCGCGCTCGCGTGTGTGTAGGCCTACCATTTGTTTAAGCCTTGAAAAGCACGTATGTATACGTCTCTGATCTAAATTCACCTTCCAGCCCAAGAACAAGGGTCAAGAACAACACTTTGCGTGTGTTTGTTCATCAGTCGCTTGTGCAACTGTGCAAACGTACGTACACGCGCGCACGCGCGCGCGCGCACACACACACACACACACACACGCACACACATACTCACACACACACATCAGGGGCGGATCCAGGGATGTCTCGACAGCTCTCCCTTCATCCCCCTTCCCCCCTTCCCCACCTCCCCAACCCCCCCCCCCCCACCCCCCGTCTTCCAAACTGTGTCATACAAAAGAAATCCAGACCAAAACAGTGACTATCAGGCGAGCATAAATTCATAACGAAGAAAGAAACGCACTTATAAAGAACAAATACAAATAAGTTGTGTTGAAATTATTCTTTCTTGGTGCTTTTCATTTTGGATTGTACTATAGTGTTGTAAGCGTTCTCTCTACGCGTGTCTCTTTCTTTTCTTTGTTGTTGTTGTTGTTGTTTTGTTGGGGTTTTCTGAGACATATTTAGAGTTTGCAGAGGCTGCGATTTTTATTTGTTGAAACATTTCTTCTATCATCTCGGGACACAGCACCGCTTTTGGGAAAAGTTTAAAAAGAAGGGCTGATCATATCACTGGCTTCCCATCTCCCAACGCATCCAATACAAGATTCTGTCTCTCTGCTACAAATCCCTGAACAACTGCGCTCCCGCCTATCTATCAAACCCATAATCACCCCTACACTCCTCCCCGCTCCCTCCGCTCCGCCTCCGACCCTCTCCGCCTCCACATCCCCCGCACCAAACTCAGCACTTTCGGCCCCCGCTCCGTCTCAAAATAAGGTCCATCCACCTGGAACACTCTCCCACTCTCTCTCCGTCAGAAACACTCTCTCTCCTCCTTCCAGTCCGCCCTCAAAACTCACCTCTTTCAACAGTTCTAGCACTATACCACCACACTCCCCACCCTAAGCAGACTGTCGTAATGTATTTCACTAGTTGTGGTACGTGAGTTGTTGTCTAAAGCGTGCGCATGCGTGCGCGAGTTGTGAGTGCGCGCTTAGAGTTATAATTATTATAAGATAAGCGCATTATAAATACCGTAATTTTTATTATTATTATTTATCTAAATGCACTTGACCTCCTCCCCGCCTCCACGCCACCTCCCTAATAAAACACGATTAATCGGGCACTTCTGATTCTTATATGGTGTTAATTTTCTTATTGAAAAAAATGTTCTATCTGGAGTTTCTGCAGGAGCAATCACCTTGTGTTTGACAATAACACTACACTACCAAGTATTCCTCCGTCTGAGAAACAACACAGCCATTAAAATTTTGTGAAAATTGTGCTACTGCGCCATACACCCACAAAGCTCCTCATATAAGAAACACAGGATCAGATCACAGGAATAATCATTATCACTCATGATGTATACCTCTTACATTGACAGATGATTACTTAAGGGTTAGTTCAAGGTTGATCAAAATCACATTTCACACCTCCCGTCTGGTGACACGCATCAATGACTACATGGCTACTCTAATGGGCACTCGTGCATGTCCACGGAAGACAAAGCTATGCAATCTGTGTGAGGCTGGAGACCCACTGTGCTCAGAGAGTGTTGTGTGACAGGATTAAGGGATTAGCAATTAGCTGTGACACCCGGGACAGTCGGCTGCTCACCCCGGGGGAGACACTCACAGCGCAGTTGATTTCTCGCTTTCTGATCACAGCTGGTGGGTACACAGGCGTAGACTTAAACCTAGATGACTGCCACGTATGAAGATGCAATACCATTTGTATGGCACAGAAAGAGGTAATGCTTTTCATGAGTCCCTGTGATTGAAGGGGCCTATGAAACTCTATGCCTGGCTGAGGGACTGAGTTCAGCAATGATCGGACACTTTTCCACCGCTGGGGTTGACCAGCAGTCGGCGGTTTATTGCCTGATGGCTGCCTCAGTCTGAGGACGCAATGCGGGTTGTATCGCACAGCAAGAGGCACTGATTTACATGCGCCCCTGTGAATACGGGGCACATGGCACACTATGTCTGGGTGAAGTACTGTAACAGGTGCAGGTAAGTAGTGCCAAGTGAGGATATTTGCAACCTACAGAGGCACATGAAGATCTGTGCCCATGAACACACTATGCTCACCCACCGATCCGGTGAGATAATTGTAAAATACATCGTACAAGAAAAGAAAAGAAGAACCATCGAATAGTAAAACACAACTTCCACAAATAACCATCAAATTTTTTTGTTTGTTGTTGTCATGGCTGACGGGGGGAGGGGGAGGGCAGCGCCCCTGCCCCCCCCACCCCCTGGATCCGCCACTGCACACACACACACACACACACACACATTTTGTCTAAGTCATTATTGCACATTGTCCTATTTCTCGTCCCTCTTCTCTACCTCAGCAACACATTTAATAACGTATGTCTAAAACAAGCAAAGATCATCGCGAGCCGCTGCAAGTTCCCATGGTTCTAATGGATATAGACCTCTTTCCTGCTGATCTCAGTTGCGCAAAAAGAGGAGGTAATATGGCGTTCAGCTGCAGCACTGTTCATGCACCATCACACTCTCATGTTTATGCATTGTCACATCCCCCTTATCGAAACCATTACCAGTGAGTAAAACCTCCTTGGGACGAAGTCGGCAGAAGGTCAACTTCGACCCGAGGACCTTTTGCTTATGGCTATAGATGCGGCTTGTGCAAAATAATACTTTTTTCATTGTTACACAAAAGACTCGATGATTATTTCGTCAAAGGAAGACAAGCCCAGATTACATTGATCTACAAAAGGCACATATATTCATGTGCCTCCGCAACCTACGGAGACACATGCAGATCTATGCCTCTTGTAGATGGCGAGGGCCAGCTAAGGCTAACTTCGACCCGAGGACCTTTTGCTTAAGGCTATGGATGCGGCTTGTGCAAAAAAAAATACTTTTTTTCCATTGCTACTCAGAAGACTCGATGATTATTTCGTGAAAAGAAGACAATCCCAGATTACATTGCTCTGCAAGAGGCACAGATCCTCATGTGCCTCCGCAACCTACAGAGGCACATGAAGATCTATGCCTCTTGTAGATGGGTGGATTTTTTATCAGTGAAGGGACGTGCTTCGTTTCACATCAATCTGGATTTTGAACTTTTTCTTGAGTGGAATTGTGCACTGCAATCAAGTTCTCACCCTCTACAAGATTTCTTGTTTCTGTTGCAACGTCTTGTGAGCCACTCTGCACAAAACATCACCGGGGGACATGGTCCGGTCGTGGTAGTTTAAAGGTGGTGCCAGAATAGCTTGGCGCCTACAAAGGCACCACCTTTAAACTGTCATGACTGACATATCTTCCTGCAAACACTGCAAAAAGGCATTCGGATTACGAGTTATGTCTGGCATGAAGAAAATCAATGTCTGTCCTTTTAAGTTATCAATTACAGTATTCTGCTGTTTGAATACTCTTTCAATGAGTTTGTGTGCATGCGTCGTAAAAAAAAAAGACACATCAGAGAAGAAGACATTGCAAAAAGATTTTTGGATGCTCTGGCCATAATTGAAATTGTGTGCTTGTTTCAACAAATTTCTTTATGCCTGTTCACGCGCTGGCGATATATGTGAAGACCCCCCCAAAAGTCAAAACAAAATTGGAAGGGAACGCAGTGAAAATCTTAACAGAAAATACAATTTTCAAACCTACAATTTTTATACCGGTTTGCCCATCGGGCCACGACATATTAATTTAAACTATTGTTATTGCAATGTTGTTATGTAAAGTTTTGACAGAGAACGACCGTTACGGAGCCATTTATGGTCTAGTATCGCTCAGATCACCAGCCAGAAAACGAGAAGAAGATGAGGGAAAATAGCAAGGGAACGCTCGTTCTTACGCAAAATGCCCATTCATGTCACTTCACTCTGGATTTAGTGTTGCACATAGCTTCTGGTCAGAACACGTTTTTTTGCGATTTCAATAACAGAAAATGACTGAGGTTCGCAAACTTTTGCAAGAGAGCATAGATCCACATGTCCTTCTGCAGTTTCTAACAGCAGGAGGTGACTGAGATTAGCTGTTGCCAGAGGCACAGATCTTCATGTGTTCCCGCGGATTGGGGGGGGGGGTCACATGAGGATATGTGTCTCTTGCCAGTTATTCGGTTATCCCCGACGCACTCCAGCAGGATTTTGATCGACACCAAGATAATTCAAGGGTAGTGCCAGATTAGCGTGGCGCCGGATGGCGCCAAGCTAATTTAGCACTACCCTTGAATTATCAGGGTCGATCCATCTCCTGCAACTGTAATAATTGTTAGGTGACACCTCCGAAATCTGGGAAATGCGGCCGTGGGTTTAAATGGGTTAAGTTACGTTTCCATTATAAGCACGAATCCGATTCGAATACGATCCGAATCGGAAGCGGGTCCGAGACAGATCATTTCGTGCAAGTCGTGTCAATGATTGTGTGTTTCCGTATGATCGATGCGGTACCGAATTTCGCATCCGACACGAAACGAACACGACAAAAATGTTATTCGCTCAGAGGAGCGATTTTTCGGATACTGGATGTGTTCTGACTGAATGTATGACGTAAATTTCGTCATCAGAAGCACGTTTTTGCGCCATTGTAATCTTTGCGCCGCATTGAGTGGTTTCCACAAACGCGGACTTCGGATATTGCACGTTTTATATGGAAACACGCTCGTCACGAATTTTAAACGAAAACTGCATTGCTGTATCGGGTTCGGATCGTATTCTTTTCCGTGTTTATGGAAACTCAGCTCAATTTAATATTTCTATGCACACAAATTCTGGTCTGCTTGCAGTTTAAAATAACAAGACCAAAGTGAAACAAGCAATGTCAAGAGGCGTAGACCCTCATGAGCCCCTTCAGACTGCGGGGGCACATGAGGATCTATGCCTCTTGCGGATGTTTGTCATTTCTGACACTTCAATCTGGATTTAGAGTGTCCCACCAAGCTTCTGATCAGCGCGCTGAGCTTGCAGTCTTAGCAATAGGAGACTAGCAACGGCAAGAAGCATAGATCCTCATGAGCCCCCTGGACACAAAGTGATCTCAACAAGAGGCACAGATCCTCATGAGCCCCCGCAGTCTGGATTTAGAGTGTTCCAACAAGCTTCCGATCAGCGCACTGAGCTTGCAGTCTTAGCAACAGGAGACTAGCAACCGCAAGTAGCATAGATCCTCATGAGTCCCCTAGACGTAAAGTGGTCTCAACAAGAGGCATAGACCCTCATGAGCCCCAGCGACCAGACTGTGCAGATTGCGGGGCTCATGAGGATCTGTGCCTCTTGCAGACGGCTGTTGTTCCTGTCCACATCAGTTTGGATTCTGAGTGTTCTCCGTGCCACCATGTGGCCGGAGTAGCCAAGCCTAAATCCTCTCCAAAAGGATTTGCCGCACCAGCAACTGCAAGAAAAATTGAATTGTTCGATCTGGTGTTAGCTGTAGGCCTTTCTGGCACGACACCATACTTCGTTTCGATTAGTTGTGAATTTTTACAAACTAATGCGTAATTTCGAAGAGTTCATTGAGGGGTCCGAATTTCTGCATTGCCGTTTGATGGAAATTAACTACTAAAAGCACAAGCACAGAGATTGTTGGTAGTAAAGGAGAGGAGACAGTATTACAGATTTAGTATTACATATCTGTTTGTAAGGTCTTTGAAGTATTAACCCATTTAACCCCACGTCCGCATATTCCGAATTTTGGAGGTGTCACCTAACGCCTACGTACCAGTTGCAGATGATGGATCGACCATGATAATTCAAGGGTAGTGCCAGATTAACTTGGCGCCAAGCTCATCTAGCACTAACCTTGAATTATCATGGTCGATTCATCTCCTGCTGCAGGGCGTTGAAGCTGAATGGGTTAATTGTTCCACCGCAGGCATCTTTGTCAGAGCCACCGATCTCCACTTCGTAATAAATAATTCACTTTGACCCAAGTTATTTTCGCGAAGGCCACTGGTCTCTCTGTGTGGTACAGATACAGAACGGCTCCAGTTCAGAGGTCCCAGAGCTCTGCAATAAAGTAAACTTTGGATATAACAAGGAGCCTGGAGTACCCACAATTGGTTGTTATATCTGAAGTTTGTTATAAGCGAAGTAATATACATGTTACTTAGGTTATAACAAGATAACAAAAGTCGGACATGACAAGACTTTTTTTGGTTAGAGGGTCCCGACAGCAGTCTTTCTGTGTAAATTCCTTTTTTTTAACACACTTCGGATATAACTGAAAGAAAAAGTGGGACCCTTTGCAGTTAGTTGGTTAGTTCGGGGTTTAACTCATTCTACCCCAGACACACCACTGCAAGATAAGGATCGACCATGATAGTTCAAGGGTGATGCCAGAATAGCTTGGCGCCTATGGGCGCCAAGCTATTCTGACATCACCCTTGAACTATCATGGTCGGTATGTGTCGTGCACTGCAAGACAGTCTTCAGATGACAAAAGCAAAATTTAAGGATTTCGGTGTTGGGGTAGAATGAGTTAACGTCCACGGCACCGAAGTGGGACCCTTGGCGATTTTGTTTGTGTCCGAAGCGTATACCTACTTAGATAAATGAAGTCGGAACCTCTAGGGAAAACTTCTTATAATCGACTTCTGTTCTTGCGACTCTCTCCTTAGCGACGTCAGTCTCACAGGAACCAGGGTGGAGCCCACTGGTTGTCTACCTGGATTCACTACCGCTGATGTCAGCGGTAGCGAATCCAGGGAAACAAGCAGCGCGGGAGCGGAGGTGGACGTAGGAGCGGAGGAGGAGAGAGGTAGGGTGGAGGGAGTTGTATTGGATGGGTTGTCCTGTACTCAGTGCGCAAAAGGCCATCGGGTCGACCTCGGCCCGATGGGCTTTTGCGCATTGGGTACATGTACCAGACGGTCCTACGATCCTCGCAGGAGTCTGGGCCCCAGACAATGGGAATCTGTCGACCATCCGTCATTGTCACGAATAGTCTACCCGGACGCATTCGCTACAGTCGCCCTCGAGAAGGGCAATGTTTTACAGAAAATTAATACGACAAATGTGAACGACGTAGACGCATTGACTGCAATACATCTTTTCACTACGAAAGGATCTACCTTGATATTGCATGAACAGAAATTTCAAAAACAAAAATGTACGTACATTAATTGGCAGGGTAAGGGGTTAAATACGAGAAAATAATGTGACACTGTGGCAGCAAGATATCTTTCACTTGATCGAAAGCATCTATCTTGATATTTCAAGGGTGGTTCCCGTCTGATTAGCTTGGCGCCACGGGTAGATGTTACCCATTCTTTTCCGGAATATAGTGAACACCACCCAGCTGCAAGAGGTATAGACCCGCATGAGCCCCCGCAGTCGCGGGGGCTCATGAGGGTCTATACCTCTTGCTTAATTCACCTTGTGTCTATGTTTCTTGGGCTGCTCGAGGAGCTCTTTGGCGCTGAAGAAAAGAGGATTTCCAAAACAACAGAGTGCGTTCACTAGCAGTTACCACAAACACCCGGCCACACACCGCCAATCTCTGGAGAAGACATGTCCACGATGTCCTGCGCCGTTCCGTCCGGAGGCACTTCCACATACCAGGGGTCACACTGGTTGTCCCCCTCGATTCGCTACCGCTTATCAGCGGTAGCGAATCGAGGGAGACAACCAGTGTGATCAGGGATGAATCGGCCGTTGCAGTTGCAGAGTGGTGTCAGATTGGCTCGGCGACTGACAACCACAGCTGACCCACAGTTTGTAAGTTGCATCCATAAAGTAGTCATACAGATTACAGTACACTTCCAGTAAAACAAATCGCCAAATATATTTTGTTATATCCGAAGTTTGTTATAAGCGAAGAAATTTACAATAAAACTGCGAGACCTCTGAAAGATAGTTCTTTTTAAAATAATTTTTAAATTTATATATTCTACTTTTTATATTTCGAACTTCGGTATTAACGAAGTCAGCTGCACAAGAATGTTATTTTCAACAAAAACAAAAAAAAAAACAACATTTTTTTCTAATGTTAAATTCTGTTGTGTTGAACTAATCATGTTTAATCATTTGTTTGTTTATTTATTTATTTTATTTTATTTCATTTTATTTTATTTTATTTTATTTTATTTTATTATTTATTTATTTATTTATTTATTTATTTAAATTATATTATTTATTTTTTTAATTTTTCTCATTTATTTCATTTATTTTAACTCATTCTACCCCAGACACACCACAGCAGGAGAAGGATCCACCATGATAGTTCAAGGGTGAGCCAGAATAGATTGGCGCCTACGGGCGCCAATCTATTCTGGCATCACCCTTGAACTATCATGGTCGATCTGTGTCCTGCACTGCAATGCAGTCTTGAGAGGTCAGGGGCAAAATTTAAGGATTTTGGTGTTGGGGTAGAATGGGTTAATGTATTTTAATGAGATATATTATAAGTTTTTGGTAGCAGGGCTTTGGTACACGGACCCTTGTAGGCATGAGGGAAGTCCGCCCGAAGGCCTACAAGGGTCCGTGCAGCAAACTCTTGCTACCAATAACGTATTTGTTTTCATTCCTCCGCTATTTTCGTAAAAGAAATCAAGAAGAAATCTTCCGACCTGGATCACTTCAGACATAACTGACGTCAAAGGAATATACATTTATAAATATTAGACTTATGACGTAATTTAAAAATCTTTCATGACGTTGCCGTCTCCAGTAGTGTGTCTGTTGTTTCGAACAGCACTAAGTAACTTTGTACTTTATAACGTTTAGGTGATTTTTTATAGAACAAAACTGGCATCCAAGACGCGTCAGAAAGAGGGCTACAAAAAGTCCGCCATTAGTCGCTACACTGAAGGGTTTTTGTAGCTCGGTCACATGGTACGGTTTGCTCTAAAGGTTTTGGTCGTGTGAAGTAGGGATGAAAACAAAATATGTTATATCATTTCATTATTTATTTGATTATTTCATTTGTTTTATTTTTCTTATTCCTTTCATTTCATTAATTTTATTTTTGGTTTGCTCTGGTCGTTCATTCCTTCTTTTGGCGCACTTTCGTTGAATTGTTGAATTGTATTTCCGTAAAAGGACAGTCCTCCAGAAGCGAAACAAAATATACGGTGTCCTCGGCTGGATATCGATCATGCAATCTCCTCCGCGGAGATTTACATGTACTCCTCACAGCGTCGTGTGATATATCTTTGCGCCAGAGAAATATCGATCGTTTTTGTGCGTGTGTCAGGCTAAAAGATGGCCGAGATGAACACTTCACGCATCGAACGCGACCCACCCATCCCCAAGATGCATATATCCTCATGAGCCCTTGCTTAAGCGGGGGCTCATGAGGATCTATGCCTCTTGCTGACACCAAACTATGATCCTTCCTGCTTGAGTGGACGAGGTCACAGGCAGCTTGTTTGTTAGGTTGTGAGGGGAATCAGTGACATTGCAAGGTGTCAGAGTAGCCAGATTCAGGCCTCTTACTTCAGTGAAAGGAGCGTTCTCCGTATGAGCCACTTTCGACAGTTCACACTCTGACAACTCAAGAGTCAGGGTGAGGGAGTTTGAGGGGGAATGCCGTGGAGCGTTAGTTAGCTAGTTATTTGGGTTTAACGCCTAGCAGGCGACTACGGCCATTTCGTGGAGCGTGGAGAAGGGGTCTTGAAGAAGGTGAACGGGAGGCAGAAAAGGAGAGGGTGTCAGCTCACGTGAAAGAACGATGGCCGACGGGATATTAAAACATATCATACTGAGGCCAAAAGCTTAAAATTTGTACACTGCCATATGCAAGCTACATTATAGTACTTACAGATAAGGATATAGACCACTGGCTTTAGTTCAAGGGTGGTGCCAGAATAGCTTGGCGCCTAGAGGCGCCAAGCTTTTCTGGCACTACCCTTGAACTATTTTAGTCAAACGTATTTCACACACTGGTGTATTCCGAATGATAAGGGTTAACGGCTAGCAGGCGACTATGGCCATCTCATGGAGCGTGGAGAGGGGGTCTTGAAGAAGGTGTCTTGAAGAAGGTGAAAGGGAGGCAGAAAGGGTGGGGTGTGAGCTAATGTAAAAGAACGCTGGTCGACGGGATTCTTAACCCATTACAGTCCTGAGGCTGATTTCCTTTTTTTTAAAAATTTGCTTGTCCTCTGAAGGATTTATTACAGATTGGAGGTATATCAACCATTTTAGCTCAATGATGGTGCCAAGAATAGCTTGGCGCCTCAGGCGCCAAGCTATTCTGGCACCACCCTTGAACTATCATTATCAAATTTATTTCAAGCAATATTGTATCAAATTGAAAGGGTTAAATCAGCAGCTGTGTCATTGTGACCTCAACGTCAAAGATCCCCAGCCGTTAAAGGAACACAGATACAAAGTGGTTTCAACAAGAGGCGTAAATCCTCATGAGCCCCCGCAACTGCGGGGAGCTCATGAGGATCTATGCCTCTTGCAGTTTGGTGGTGTTCAGTTATTCTCGGCAGTGAACGGGTTAAATGTCTACCGTATTGAAAATACGGTAGACTTTAAGATGGGGCTGGTCGGAGCGCGTTCCGTAGAATGCAAAGGACATAACAGGCTGGCGGGACTCATGGTCTGGCAAAGAAGTAACAAGATAAAAATGACATCACGTCTAGCCACTCTAACCTTGCCTTTGAACGTCGTTTTGGCGTATGTGCGTATGTATGTATGTGTGTTTGTGTGTGCGTATGTATGTAAACACGAGAATCTCCGATATTAGTGTTAGCACAAACTTGAAACTTGGCAAAATACTTTATTAAGTGGGTGGCTAAGAGAGCCCCCGAGCATATTGTAATTTGATGTCTCATTGAAGACATAAAATACCGTTATAAAAAGTCGGTTGACTCACGCGCTGAGTAGAGTCCGCAATTTTGATTATATGCACTTGAAATTTTGGATATGGCTAGTTTGTAGCAAGCCATTGGATGGGTTTGTTAGCCAGCTTTGTACCTTTTCAACTTTTTGAAAAAAAATGACAGAAGTAAGACTCCTTGATTTCATCAGAAGAATCAAACAGTGACGGTGACGTAAAAGAATCAAACGCGCCAGTGTTTTATACAATAATCCTAATTGACGCGAATCACCAGTAGGTCAGTGTTTTACTGACGTGTGTGAGCTGGCGCAATGTTCTCCTTCATTTATTTTTGTTTGCGAACGTATTGTGGTAAAGGTGGAATATGCATGCACGCTCATACAGAAGAGGCTTTGTGGCATGGGCCATTCCACCTTCGATTATCCTTCAAAATGGATGTGGCTACGCCAGCCCATAGAACGTATAACCGGTAAGAAGCGCCATGTGTCTGCCGTCTGTGTTTGTGTGTGTCATTCTGCCGTTTGTGTTTGCGTGTGCCAGTGCCGTGCGGTTCAGGCGGGGGGTGGGGGGTGGGGGTGGGGGATTAAAGCCCGGGGACACTGAATCAGTTCGTAATCCAGCGTCACGTGTACCTCTTCAACTATTTCAATAATAGTTAATTCATTTTTGCAAGTTTTGGAGCCACTATTTACTCCCATCAAACAGTCAGCCCTAGAAGAGGCTGTGTGGAACAAAACAGTCAGCTCTGGGAGAGCGTGCCTTTCAGATGAGTGACATGGGCATCACTTGAATTCATCAGTGTACACAAGGCGGCGTCGTGAGACCAGCGATGCCATGACGTGAAACTTATAGTGACGTCATTTTGCTTCTCGTGCTATTCTTCTTCTTCAGAATGCCTGACGCTACTCCAGCCCACAGAGCGTACTAATGGCGGGAAGCGCTGTGTGACCGAATTTATTTGCGTGTGCCGGTGTCAGTGTCATAGCCTTGATCAGAGGTTGGCTTGGTGAGGAGGGAAATGGATCAGAAGGATAAGCTTAAAAATATGAACAACTCTGAATGTTCCTAAAAGAAAAACGCACGTGAGCTCTAAACAATACGGTAGACTTTGGGATGAAATCCTCATCTTGTTTTAATACATCTGACATATATTTCAAAATTAATTTATTCATTTGTCTAACTGCACTTCTGTTAGTGTTCACAGTCGTCATACTACACCGACGAGCAAAAGAAATGCGACCTTTTGGGAATAACCGGAAACACTAAGGTGTTTCCGATGGTTCCGAAAATCTTGTATTTCTTTTGCTCGTTAGTGTACAAAAAAATGAAATTGTCAATACAAGGGAGAGAATCGAAGGGTCTGTTGGCCACTGTGAAATGGGAGCGAAGTTGCTCCAGCGCGTTTTAGCTGGCAGAATGATACACACTTCTTTCCCTTGATCTTGTAACCTAACGACGTTGTTCGTTCAGTCATTTGTTAATTTTTCAGTTGGTTGGTTGGTAGATAACTGGTTGGCTGGTTGTGAGGTTGGTTGTAAGGCTGGTTTGTTTTGTTCCAGTTGAGTGTACGTTGTCACTGGTTATGGTTGCCGTATGTTATACTGATAAGCATACTTTAGTGCTTCCGATGATTCCACCCCACCCCCCACCCCCCCCCCCCCCCAAAAAAAAAAAAAAAAAAAAAAAAAAAAGACATTTCTTTTGCTCCTCAGTATAGGATAAGACTCGAAGATGCGCGACGTTTTACTCGGAAAATTGAGGGAATATTTGAACGATTGGTACTCAGACGTACTAATCAAATTTTGCTGTCAGAAAAGTCGATATGGAGCAGACTTTGCATAACCATATACAGCCGACTAGTAGCAGACGGTCAATAAACCTACAAATCTGTGATCGCTCAGTGAATGATTGAGAGCTCCGAACTCTTTTGAAAGTTTGTCGAGTCAAGCAGGTTCACATGCAGAAAGGAGTTCCCATTTAGCTTTAGTTCCAGTAGACTTCAGACAGCGATTGTGGACAAATTAGCTCAGGACCTACAAGACAAACGCCTCTAAACTGCAAGGGTCATAGACTAACAGGAGCCCCCGCAGCACAGGAGCTAATGAGGGTCTGTGCCTCTTGCTGCATCACTGACAGGTCGGTGTGCTGGTCTGAAGAGGGGTATACTATCAGTATATCAGTGTTGGTGTCAGTGTGACAGACATGATTTCTGGTGGCCTACAGTGCCTAATTTTACTAACTTATTAAAGTTTCAGTTCTAAATTACTCATACAGTGCCTAATTTTGTTAACTTATTCATGCAGTGCTTAACTTTACTAAATTACTCATACAGCGCCTAATTGAACTCATTCACTTACTTTCCAGAGGACAACTGTTCTCGTGGGTAAAATCACACAGACGTCCAACCTCCCTTGGCCTGCCTGCCCTGTGAAGTCAAAAGACAGTAAGCACACACGATTTTCGTTGTTATACACAAATGAGTTGTGAAAGTGAAAGGGTTGCGGCATAAACAAGTGGAGTCAGGACTACGTAAAATCCCTCCTTGGAAACGTCTCAAGTATTTTTCACGTCAGTGCCAGCCTCTCACAGGCACACTTTTTGTATGTATTGCCAGATGGATGAAGGGCCTACTCTGTGTGAGTAAGCGAGTAAGCGGAAGGCAAATTACGATTGGGATGAGACATTTACGTTTTCGAGGAATCGTGCACACATGCCCTCACACACACACACAATACACACACACACACACCATCACACACACACACACACACACACACACACACACACACACACACACACACACACATGCATGCACGCACGCACGCCCCCCCCCCCCCCCCCCCCCCCCCGCTTTCGCCCCCCCCCCCTCCCCCCCCCCACACACACACCACGACGGGTGCCTTCGTGCACATACAAACTGAACGCTTGCACACGCACAAATATACGTAATTACCCGCTCGCACTCACACTGACGCATGTAGACACGCGACCTACCCCAATAATCGGTTAATAACACCCTCCCTGCCCTTGACGCATATTTTGTTTCTTAATCATTCAACCACCAAAAGCCACAGCCTTCCCAGGAAAATAGTGACACATTGGTCTCAGCAAGAGGCATAGATTCTCTTGAGCCCCCGCGACTGCGGGAGCTCATGTGGATCTATGCCTCTTGCACATGTGAAGGGTTAAGCGGTGCTAGCTACACTCAGCATGAGAGTTCAAAAGTGGTGACAAAACAGGTAAAGCGCCTCTTGAACTGCCATGGTCAGTCTAGCTCTTAAACCTGTACATTTATGTCGTCTTTCACTAAAGAACAGCGCCCTAATATGAGAATATTGTCCCTGGGGGAACGTTGTGTTAACCGTTCAAGCACTGCTACCCCGTCTTCAAACAAACATAGTGACTATTATATGGTTATGAGTAGGGAGGGTTGGTGGGTTGAAGAGGAGAGGGTTTGGGATAGACAAAATAGGGCTTGGGCACTTATAATACGCTGTGCTTTCGCCGCATTTGTCAGCGTTGTTCAGGGAGCGAAGTACTTATGTTTACTACTAACACACACTAACACAATGACGAGCGTTACCCATTGGCAAGAGGCCGGTATAGATCCTCATGAGCCCTCGCAGCATGCGGGAGCTCATGAGGATCTATATCTCTTGGTCGTTGCATTTATCATTTATACTTATTTTTCCTTTTGGCAAGAATCTGTGTGTTTGCGCCACACCGGACTATCACAACTTTTGTCTGCCGCGAACTCACCTGGTGTTGTGTGCTTGTATGTGATTTTGTTTCTCAAGGCTTGAGCCATGAGGTCAACTCCAAAATGACAGACTAGCAGACGCACAGTCACAGTTGTGGTGTGTGGTGTGGTGGTGGTATGGGGGGGGGGGGGGATATTTGTGTTTTTTGTTTATTTTTTAGTTTCTCTTATAGAGTAGACATGAAGAACCGGCAGCAGCGAACTGTTTTGACTTAGCCCTGGGACTGTTTTACGTCGGGAATAGTTGACTCTTTTACCACAAGATAAACCTGTCATGAAACAGATTGTTCATAATGCCGAAAAGTATTATAACGACGGGTCTTATACTAAGAAAATACAATCATTTACCAGGGAATTAAAATATCTAGAACACGAAAACACATCAACTATGCCTAAGTTAAGCTGTTATATGATGGCTGGAATCAAAGCCAGGTCGCAGTCTCGGAGCAGGTCGCTTTTAAATAAATAAATACATAAATAAAATCTAAAAAGGCAGCTAAAAAGATTTTTTTTCTTATACCTATACAAGGAACCCACGTTTTACCATCTCACGTTTTGCAATCACATGTACAGAATACATTGATCTAATGCCATGAGACACTGTGGACTACTTACAACTCCACAAATAGTGCTTAAGCTTATTGACATGCCTTTAATGCCTAATACATACATTCAGCGGGAGAGGCGAACACCTTGGCTAAACCCTGTATTGTACGGGCCTTTAGCATTCGGATTCAAGCCTTCGGCAATGTATGCATAAAAAAACACAACTATTCCGCTGCAAATGGTGCATCGTTCAATGGTGTCTAGTTTCGTATCGAAGGCCGGCGCTTTTCTGCACCAAACACTTCGATTCACGTCGCGTCTAAGGTATTTTTCGCTTATTCAGTTCTAAGACTAACCCAAAATAACTCATCGATCTGAGAACGTAGGTGTTAATGAAGAGAACTTCCGCAAGCAAGAGGCATAGATTCTCATGAGCCCCGGCGGACGCCGGGGCTCATGATAATCTACGCCTCTTGCAGTCGGAGCACACAGGCTGTCAGGACGGTTGTTTTGAAGGGACGTGGAGTTTGTCTTTTAGTTACCGCTTTGCTCGAGAGCAGACGGCAGAGCCGGGTGTAAATGGGTTTGATCTCTACCAACCAATGGCACATATTTGCCGGGGCCCGTGAGAATCTATGCCGTTGACATACAGCAGGGTATTGCAGAGAGCTGTGTGCGACTGTTTAGGCTTGTGTGTGTTTGAAGTGACTTGAATTGAAGTTTGTCTTTTAGTTACCACTTCGCTTCGCTTGGGAGCAGACGGAGGTAAGATATATACGTTTGGTGTACGTTTTACTGTTTCATGCTATAGTTACATTCAGGGCTAGAGTAATTCTGTTTGAACATAAAAATGATCGAGCAGCATGACCGATCATACTGAAACAATAAGCATAAAATGATAATATCAAAAGAATGACTCATTGAAGTATTCAGGACATGTTGAAAACTGTGTTTCACTCATTACGTAGAAATTCCTATGGGGGTGGTCAATACCCTCTTTAACCCTTATCATTCGGAATACACCAGTGTGTGAAATAAGTGTGACTAAAATAGTTCAAGGGTAGTGCCAGAATAGCTTGGCGCCTAGAGGCGCCAAGCTATTCTGGCACCACCCTTGAACTAAAGCCATCGGTCTATATCCTTATCTGTAAGTACTATAATCACGGTGACCCTCTCTCACGAAACCAGTCTTAACTCGCAGCGAGCCAATCAGCACTACACGCAATAATATGTGGTGGGGGTTAATCTGGGTCATTTTCACTTTTTTGCAGAAATGTATTCTACATACACCAAAGTATTGTATGGTTAAAATCGTTATCATGAAAAATGCCATTAAATAGGTTAAAAATGATTTTAAAAGTCTGCCCTTGGCCCCAATAATTATGCTGCACACAGAAACTTCACAGGCTGTTTTCTCAAAATGGCCGCCGGAGGCTTTAACAATTTTAAACATTAACAACTTCTACAATTTTTGCACTACAGCAGTCATATATCACAGTAATCAGCAAACACTGTAGTTTTCAGAAATGTACACATGTCAAAACATCCAAAATGCGAGTTAAGACTGATTTTGTGAGAGAGGGTCAGTGTAACATTATGTAGCTTGCATATGGCAGTGTATAAATTTGAAGCTTTTAGCCTCAGTATGATATAGGTTAAAAAGCGATATCCTCCCGAGCGGGCAATGAATGCTAAAATCACCGACGATACAACGGGTTCTCAATATTGTCTTGCTTCAACTAAGGCGATTCTACCCTTCATTTCATTTGCGATTAGAAAGGAGAAAAAGAGCACACGCAAAAAATAAATAAATAAAATAAAATCACTTTTCGACACTCAAACTTCAAAAGTTACGTTAGCCATTTTTGATCCAACATTATCGTACGACACACTAAGAACCTTTAAATAAACTATTGCAAACCAATATTTATTGCTTGTAGCCGCTCCCTCTAACAATTCAAACGTTATAATGACTTTCTCAACTTTGATACACAGCAAAAAAAAAAAAAAAAAAAAAAAAAAAAAAAAAAACCACAAAAAAACTGTTTACCTGTGGAAGATAGATTGTTCCAGATAGTTCATGGGCAGTGCCAGATTAGCTTGGCGCCTTTGGCGCCAAGCTAATCTGGGACTGCCCTTGAACTATCGTAAACGATCAGTCACGCGCCCTCCCTCCCCCCTCCCACCCCCCTTTCAATGATTGCGACACACTCTCAGGACTTGTTTCCCAGACTTTTTTTTGCTTTCGCCTTTTCAAGCTGTCTGCTAGTGTAAATACTCTGACAAATCCAAGAAAAGATATAAATCCTTTGTCGACAGAACACTATCACTTACGTTTTATATGCCGACTCTTCTTATCTTTTGTAAATGGCGCATTTTTTTTTTTTTTTTGTGCGCGAGAGATAGGACACCCAGGGTCAAGAATGTCAAACGTAAACCAAACAACAACCGCCTGAGATAATTGATTTAGCTCGGTGCGTTGGCCAACAGAGGTACGTGTCTTTTTTTTTTATTTTCGCAGAAAACGGGGCTTTATTGTACTGCATTTTTATCTTCACTACCTTAGAACTTTGGATGAAATAATATTTAAAAGCCAAGACGATCACGACGGTCTTTTACTATGTATAATATAATAGTAATGGGGGAAAAAATAGCTTGAGGCGCACAAAATCTTTGCATTCTGTGTAGAATCAATCTGTGTAGCGTTTGAATCACGACTGCAGGAGTGCTGGTCTGTAATTTTGGACCTTAGCCGGAAGGTCCAAAATCACAGACCTGCACACTCATTCGTTTTCTATCTTGATCCGTAGCCAAAAGGTTTGAAATTACAGACAAACACACATTTTAAGATATTTGCCCTATTCGAAATCACACTTTAACTCAAACGTGTACTTTTTATACCATTTGCCCAATTCGAAGCCACATTTTGACGTCACCTTCGTGGTGGCAAAATGCTTTAAACTCAAACGTGTAGCATTGTCAAGCGGCCGCCAGAAGCTCTGACGGGTCGTTGTGTGGGGGCAGAAGTCCCGCAGATCATGATTTATGTATGCCCAGCACGACATCAGCACATTTTATTACATATGCAAGAGGCATAGATTACCGCCAGCCTCTGCAGTTGCAAGAGGGCCTCATGACAACCTACGCTTCTTTCTGGTAGGCATCAGGATCATTTATACCTAATAAAAAATAAAACAAAAAGATCATTGTGTCATAGTATTTGCTTTACACCCTCATTATTATTAATATTAGAGATAAAGTCACTTTTTATGTACTTTGATGACTTTGGTGTTTAGAAATCTGTTCTGTCCTGTAATCCCGAAGCATACCGTTTTTATTGTTGGTTATTTTTGTGCTGGTCTGTGATTTTGGACCTTACGGTCTATGGCCGTAGGGTCCAAAATCACAGACCAGCACACATTACATGGGATCTAGAACTGCATTTCTCGCCTGTGAATGATAGGTTATATGCATTGCAATTCTGTCAGTATGTCCATTTTGAAAAAAATAAAAAACCGGCTATACTTGTCTTTTTTTCCAAGCGTATTTCTTTTCGTTATGATGTTCTTCACCTGCATGGGACCCAGGTAGCAACATCTCTGTTCCTCGGAGGTAGAGAGCTACAAAAGGGGTTTCAGCCTGTGCGCTGTAAATTCATGCTAAGCACGACAGTGCCCTATTGATCCTCAGCCAAGCCATTGTCTCCGCGTACAAGGTAACCAATGCGATGGTCTTTATACGGAGACGTGCAGCGTATGGCAAGGGTAAATTAAGGCCTGGGTGTCGAGAGGAAAAATTTGAACACCACCGCGAATCTGCAAGAGGTATAGATCCTCTTGAGCCCCCGCAGTTGCGGGGGCTCATGAGGATCTATGCCTCTTGCTGAAAACACTTTGCATGCAGGCTACTTGGACGGTTGGCGCTGAATCAGTTGACTATTTTTTTTTTTTTAAAAAGCAGCCTGCTTTCCGCCAGCAGTGACAGAGTTGCAGTTTCTCTGGTCCGAGAGGACTATCGTACGCAAACAGGTCAAACTGAATGGCCTTGGTCAAACGAGAGGAAAGAGTGGATAAGGTTGAAGCGATCTTCTCCAAGTAATAAAGGGATAATCGTTTGTAATGTCTCTGTGATTAATGGTCTTGTTACGTAAAGCTTATATTACGATGTTTGTAATGTCGCAAAATGAATGAAAGTCGTCAAAAATGATGAGAAATCCGCACTGCACACCGCGAGTTTACTGTGGTTGTGTCGCTCAACATCCGCCTGTGACGTAACGCTCGCCTTTTTATCAGTTTTGCCGAAGGTTTTAAAAAAAAAAAAAATTAATTCTTTTTTAGAGGCATATTTTGTTTGAGTTTTTATCAAAGAAACCGTTAAATATTCTGTGGAAAAAAAATCATATACGAATTCTAGGTTGTCAAATCAGTCAAATGTGCCTACATTTGGTGATAAAATGCCATTGTTTCGCGATTTCACGAAATCATGCTGCCCGCTAGAGAGTTTCACTTTAAAGGTGTTATTTTAAACTAAGCTATCGTGGTCGACCCTTCTCAAAGACCTATCCTCCTGAAGTAATAAAACAGGTTAAGACCTTGCCTGGACAACGGATCTAGCGGGCCGGAACGGCACCTACAGGTTTTACTGGACATGGTTAACTGGCACACACGTTCTAATGCCGGCCTGTCTAACGGGATATGGGCACGCATGGGTGCTTCTCGATCAGTACGGTTTATTGAAAGAACCCTCTTCCCAAAAATCCATACCATGACCGCGTTGGCACCTGGTCTGTATGGTTTAGAGTCATGCGGTCAAAATGTCGTTCATATTAGTTTGTACTTGTATTTTCAGAGCACAAGAAAAGGGTGTCAACAATCAGAAAGTTAGCTTTCGTCTCGTTGTGGCCTAGTGTTGTAGACAAGTGTTTCACATTGATAAACAACCCAATACGCAAAAGGCTATTGGGCCGAAGTCGGCCGCAGTACCGGACCCTGCGCGGACCCACTGCAGCCAACTTCGGCCCGATGGTCTTTGCGCACTGGGAAATGCTAAACAAGTGCAGTCGCGAAGGAAAACTTGGCTATTCGGAAGTTTAAAGTGTCCCCCTCCCCCCACCCCCCAGAAAAAAATCAAACCACAATGGGGACTGGACTTGGTGATAGATGGGGGGAATGGGGTGGGGGGTGGGGGAGGGGGTGGAGGATTGGGTGTCTGACTACTCTGCAGATAAGGCGCCGTGAATACAGGAACCGTGAAATGTGGTCATCGTTATGCTTGACTGCTCCTTTCAAGTAGCATAGGCTCTTATGAATCGCTCCAAACGCGGGGATACACGATGATCTTGCTGCTGGCAAGTGTTAATTTAGGTCTACGACCATGTTAGCTATTTCTTTGTGCATGTCAGCTCAGTGGCAGTAATTGGTTAGAAGACTGGGTTTAGTTGCATGAGTGAGCTTAGTCCTGCGCCAGCCACTAAGCAAGGTGCTCCGCTATAGCGGAGCACCTTGCTTAGTGGCTGACGCAGGACTAAGCTCAGTCCCGCAACTGAAGCCTTGTTCTTTGCTATGTCTATTGTTGAATGTGGTACCATGAGCAAACTCTAGCATGGGTATGTGTCCACAGTACTGAAACCGGCGAAGAAATTAAATAGGTATCTTTGCGCGTCTACATAACTAAAACCTTCAAACTTCTCCGTTCCCTTCCAGTATCGAAGCATACATCGGTTGTCTACCTGCATTCGCTGCCCTAATCAGCGCAGCATATCGAGGGACCGAGGACACCACCAGTTAACCCATATCATACTGAGGCTAAAAGCTTCAAATTTGTACACTGCCATACGCAAGCTACATTATAGTATTTACGGCCGATAAAGATATAGACCAATGGCTTTACTTCAAGAGTAGTGCCAGACTGACTAGCTTGGCGTATAGAGGCGCCAAGCTATTCTAGCACTACCCTTGAACTATTTTAGTCAAACGTATTTCACACACTGGTTAATACCTTGATATGGTTCAACCAAGCTATAATAAATCAATGACGGCCTTTGTTTGTATGATTACTACTGTACGGACAGGTGCTAAAGATTTAATATAAGTTAACCTTAAATTTCGTCTGTCAGAGGCAACGTATTAAGTCAAACTAAATTTCAAAGCGTATGATATCATCAATATAACCAACACAGAAAGAAACACGCTTTGACAGAACAAGCACAAAAACGTTTACAGCAGGTAGACTGTTTTGTGATCGTTCTATCCAAGTGTGGGTCAGTGTGTCTTTCATTGTTAATTATTTCGTTGCATTTTACACGTATAACCGTTACCTTTCTTGGGGGGGTCTGAACTGTATATATAGGTTCATCGTCTGCCAATGTGATCATGGTTCTAACGACTTGATTGTATACGTACGCTGCAGTTACAATAAGTATTTAAACGTGGTCGTTATGACATATAAGGTGGTGGGGGAAGGGTGCAGTTTTAAGACTACACATTGCCAGAACAATGTCTAAGTACGAGCGTAAGCTTAGCTACCGCGAATACCAATTACCGTGAGCAACCGATACCAAACCTCTAACTAGTATACTATTACACTGTAAATGTAATAGTTTTTGGTCTGTGTGATTTGTGAGCCAAGGTTTGTACAGTAGCCTACTGAAGTTAACTCATTCGAGGCGAATCGGGAGACGGGACGTCTCGAATGAGTTCAGAAAAGAGTCTTGAAAGGCAGGAATGAAAAACAAAAATCTGTTTATCTTGCAGACTGACGTCAGAAGACACCTAGTTAACTCATTCTACCCCAAGACCGAAATCCCCAAATTTTGCCGTTATTCTCTGAAGACTGCATTGCAGTGCAGGACACAGATCGACCATGATAGTTCAAGGGTGATCCCAGAATAGCTTGGCGCCCATTGGCGCCAAGCTATTCTGGCATCAACCTTGAACTATCGTGGTCGATCCTTATCTTGCTGTGGTGTGTCTGGGGTAGAATGAGTTAAGCCAAGGTCGTCGGCTCAAAGTTTGTGCGCGGGCCCACTGTGGCCGACGTCGGCCCAAGGGTCTATTGTTACTGGGACCGCATTGGTGTGACTCTATGCCCAGTCCCAAAAATACGACAACGAATAATATTAGCAAAGTAGGTCTCGGTCGTAGTGTAAATCAAGTGTCTGCAGACACCTTGAGAAAAATCGAAGGAGAAGCACAGGACAGGAGTCGCTGGAGGTCTCTCGTCGACGGCCTATACCCGGGGAGGGGTGACAGGCGTAAGTAAGTAAGTAAGACACCTTGAGCATGAGGAACACAGTTAATCTTTAACAGACTATCAAGAGGCACATATATTCATGTGTCCCCGCAGGCTGCAGGGACCCATGAAGATCTATGCCTCTTGCAGATTTGTGCACGGAATTCGCACAGGTATTGTCTTTAACGCCAGTGGAGACATTTGACAGACATGTTTAGGAAATAACGACAGTTATCAACGCTGAGAAAATACAGCAATAAAGTGTATCCTGCAGACACATAAAAAGTTCACGTAGGAGGACATCAAGGTTCAACTGCAAGGCATCTTATTTTTAGTGCAAATCAATATTACAGCTTAGACGAATAAAACGGTCTAGTGCCAAAAGAGCTGTTTGTAACACAGTCTGTGTTTCCACGATGTGTATTAACTCATTCAGCCCGGACACACCACAGCAAGACATGGATCAAACATGATAGTTCAAGGGTGGTGCCAGAATAGCTTGGCGCCCACAGGCGCCAAGTATTCTGGCACCACCCGTGAACTATCATGTTCGATCTGTCTCTAGAACTGTAATACAGTCCCTCAGAGGGCAACATTAACATTTCGGGATTTCGGTCCTCGGGTAGAATGCGTTAATGCAGCCAATCGCACCAAGGACACTTCTATTCAAATGAACCCCCACCCTGGGGCACTTGGGTGGGGTTAACTACTTTTTAGTTCCCAGGGTCACCCTGGTCAGCCCCACAGGGTGGGGTTTCCTCTCTTTTTCATGCGGCGTATCAGGTTTCTGTTTACCCTTGGTTCATTAACCTTGGTCGGCTCGTGACATACATTCAATATTCTGTTAATTTGTTTTCTTTTCACAAGCAGCGCAGGCACGTCCTGAGACAGTCTTGATGTTGGGGCGTTACACAATGTACAGCCGACTATTCAAATCAGATGCTAGACGAGCATAAACCTTTACTTGTGGCATACTCCCCGAGTGGGTCTACCTGGGGAGTACTCCAGAATGCGGTACGGGTAAAGTCTGTCCGCATCTGGCCCGGTCACCGTGCATGCAGCTTATTCTAATTCCCCACTGAGTCTCCTAGCGCAGTGATTGATCCCGCCGTTCAAATCAGATCGGCTAAGCCGCCGAGCTGCTACCTGAAACTGAAGCCCAAAGACTTCCTCGTTTTGACGAGCAGTAATGTAGTATTTTTCTACTCTTTCGAGACGTGCCGCAATCGGATTCGCCGCATAAAACCGCGAATCCGGATGCGACACGTCTCGAAAGTATTAAAAATTCTTCACTGCCGCGACTGATTCAGGTTATCTTTCTGTGAATGTCGTCACGAAAACGTCCAAGAAACATGGACAGAAAGTGGTGCGAGCAAGAGGTATATATCCTCATGAGCCCCCGCAACTGGATTGTGTTCGCTTTTTCTCGGCATTCAAGCAAGTTGCACACGGTAGCAAGCTGTACGTTAGTGTCAGGACTCGCTACTTTAACTGAATTACTAGTAAATCAGTGTAGTGAAATATGTGGACAGATATTCAGACCAGCAAGAGGTGTAGATTCTCGTGAGCTCCTGCGGATGCAGGAGCTCACGAGAATCTACAGCTCTTGCAGATGGAGAGACCTAGCTTAGGGACTATTTAGCAGGCTCATTCGTGCGGAACCACTTCCTGTCGGTGACAGTGATATTCCTTACGCCCCACTGCCCGGGTCTCGTGTACCGGAAGTCAACGCGAGTCATTCCCTCGCGTTTCCATGGGAGGCAACCGATAAACATCGCTTAGCTAAGGTCTTAGGGTGATGCGTATTGTTTCGTCCATTGTTCAGATGTCGTGATACAAGGCACAAAGGCCTGTGATAATCGGTTGATTATTGAACGCTTTAGTCGTTTGCAAACAAACTGAACAATACGTAGCCATGCACTGAGAAGAAAAACCCCCCAACAAAACAGTTACGATAATGATGAACGGCTGTGCGGTTTAAAATACTTAAAACCGGAGGATATTAAAAACTTCACTGACAGTGGGCGCAGATAGCGCTTCTGAAATGTTAATTGACTCATTCGAATCGTGCCGCCTTCAGATACGCTGCTTATGTGGCGTATCCGGAGGCGGCACGTCTCGAATGAGTTAAACCACTGCTAAAGAGACTATAAGTTGTGCAAGGAACGTGGAAAGAAAGTCCTATCTTACAAGAGGTATAATATCATCTGAGCCTCCCGCAACTGCGGAGGCTCATTTTGCGCTCTACGCCTCTTGCAGTTGGATCACATGTGTCTTTGTTTTATAGTGAAGGGTTGAAACCACGCGTGATCATTTTCCAGCTTACAATCATATTTTAGTCCAAAGGGCATCAGTGACTGGTCTGGTGGCCTATTTTGAAACTATTGTTATTTTTTAACAATTGTGTCTGAAACGCATGATCTTGGCACTCCCCGGCGATCTATTCAATCCCATCTTTACAAAACAGGACACAGTACTAAACTCTTTATCAACCAGGATATCTAAGCAATGTCGTCACAGCAGCAACTTAACCAAGCGATACTAAGTAAGGCCTATCCTTCCCAGCAGTTAAACTGACTATAGTCAGTAGGCATGCAGGATAGGTCTTTCTCCGTGTCAGTTGTATAGTAAAAGGGTGGCTTTACAGAATGCCAATGTGTGCTAAATAGCTACATTAAAGGGTCGAAAGTCAAAACATCGGACCTCCTGAGTGGTTCTATTTAAACCCAGACTGTCTAGTCCCGTAGACACGTCGATCCCAAAAGGGACAAGGAGTTCAGGGATACAAGCTGATCGAGATCTTGATGATCTCCTGCATCTGAATAACACAGAATAAAATGTGCTCCTAAGATTGATCGTATGCCTGACCGCAAAGGTTTACACTGCATGACGGCGTGGGAGACAAAGAAGTGTGTACGAATGTTCTTATAAGCTCTTGCACATTGCAAGGGTTTATTTGACTCTAAGCCTTTCACACTGTGCCGTCGGCGCGAGGCTTTTCAGTCTATTCCCACACTGGTTGTCTCCCTCGATTCGCTGCCTGCAGTAGGGTCGACAGGAGTCTTTCTTTGGTTTTGTAACTAATACTTAAGCCTAGCGTATAAGGGCTCATGAGGATCTATGTTTCATGCAGACTCGCTGGGCATTCTGTTTGTTCACATGTCCGAAGAGGATACACGAATATGTCCCTTTACCACACGACTTCTGATAACAGCAGGCCTGATGAGTGTGTGCTTAGGTAAAGGTTTGAATCATTTTAGCTTTAGTCAAACGTTTTCACTTGTCTGGCGCAGCTAACTGCGGGAGATCGGTATATTATAATCATTCAGAGGTAAGCCTTCTCATGACTTTTTCTCAAGCGGATATATACTGACGAGGAAAAGAAATGCGACGTTTTTGGAACCATCCGATGGTTCCAAAAATTTCGCATTTCTTTTGTTTATATATATATATATATATATATATATATATATATATATATATATATATATATATATATATATATATATATATATATATATAAGGTGCCGAGTAGAAAAGAATTCTGCCCTGAGAAGACAAAGGACAGTAGGTAAATTGTGAAAAGCGATATTTCATACATTATCCTGTGAGTCACAGCACAATGTGAGCATCAAAAGTAAATCTGTCGCTATTTGACAAAAGCCAGTAAGTCCATTTTGGAGAAAAGCGAGATTGACATTGTTATTACATTAATTTATCATTTTCCCAGAACTGGACATGCTGGAATTTACATAATGGCAGACACTGTTTAGGAAATAAGGGTAGTTTTTAATAGCCCGACATCTACCCAGGTTCGAAGACAATAATGCGTAGTTATGGTCATGGTCTCTCACAAGTCTTTACAATTGTTGTAGATGACACGAAAAACAACCTATTTTGTTATTTTGCGTTAGGGAACTCAAGATACCAATGGAACAGTTAGTTCCAATCATTCAAAAACGTATCAGTAAAAAACCGTATAGGAACAGGCGAGCCCTGCCGACTCCCCATTCCCCGCACCCCTCCAAAGAAAATGTTTGGGGAGGGCAGATACCACCCGTCCCCCCCCCCCACCCCCCCCACCCCCACACCCAGCCACCAGCAACTACCCCTTCACTTTATTTATTTATTTATTTATTTTATTTTAGAGAAAACACAATCACATCTATCAATTTGATGTTATGTTCGATTGCTTCAAGACTGGACGACTATATCCTCGTCCTGGGCAAACACCCCCCCCCCTCCTCCGCCCCCACCTCCCTCGCCCCCCTCCCCCCCCCCCCCGCCCCACCCCCCCCTCCGCCCCCCCACCCCCGCCCCTTGCCTTTCCGCTTTCCAATGTGTTTGTTTTTTTTTGTTTGTTTGTTTGTTGGTGTTTTTGTTTTGTTTTCTGAAACTTGAAAGTAGCAGGTTAGGCATCTGTCTCCCAACTCCCATCCCAATCACCCCTCCGAACGAATGAAAAATATCTTCCTAGGCTTTTTGCAACTTAGGCGTCGATATAATAAAGATTGTGTATGATAAAGATTGCGTGCATGCAGGCTGCAGGAGATATATTGACCTGTACTGTGCAAATGTTGTGCCAGAATAGCGTGGCGGTGCCTCCCGGCGCCCCGATATTCTGGCACAACCCTTCAGCAGTCATGGCATCTCCCGCTGTAGTGTCTAAGAAGTAGAAGTGACAACAGCTTTAAATTTGGTGTATATGATAACTGAGGGGTGAAACCTTTTCCCCCTGTTCTAATAGCTTCCCCATTCCTCAAGTGCTGTTTGCTAAGGACAGACTCAAGCCGCATAAGTTTATGACAGCTCTTCAGTCAACAGTTCCAAAGCCAACTCTGTCCAGACGCAAGAGGCATAGATTCTCATGAGCCCCCGCATCTGCGGGGGCTCATGAGAATCTATGCCTCTTGCTAAAATGGCAGGTTCACACAATTCAGTAAAAAAAAAAAAAAAAAAAAAAAGTGCTTTTTGTTAATACGTTCAGATTTACGTGCGCACTCTTTTGCTTCGTGCGAGTAGGAAACTAAATGTAAACGGATTCGTTTCGAGAAAACGAGTGTCTGGACTGAGGCCTGTGTTTTTGATACATGTTCGTGTATTTCTATTGTTTCTCACGCAGCAAGTCATCGGCGTTTAACTCAGGGAGTGTACAGAGATTGTCAAAGTGCGTGCGGTTGTGTTGGACATTTAATTTATGATCGCCCTTTATCTAAACGAGGGGAGGCATGGAGGTCTACACGAAGATCGAAGAGACGTAATACACTATGTAAACAGGGGTGTATGACACGGTGAACTAAGGTGAACCTTTCAATTGCAATCGCGGGTTATATGACATTAGCGTACATATTTAACACATTCTACCCCAGGACCGAAATCCCCAAATTTTGAAGGTACCCTCAGAAGGACCTTATTACAATTCTAGAGACAGATCCAGCATGATAATTCAAGGGTGGTACCAGAATATCTTGGCGCCTATGGGCGCCAAGCTATTCTGGCACCACCCTTGAATTATTATGCTCGATCGATGTCTTGCTGTGGCGTGTCGGGGCTGAACGAGTTAATACATTGCATAGGCTCGATATCAAAATGAGAGACACCGTAAATCTCCCATAACGGGAATATAAATGAAACTCTGTTCACGTGTTTAAACACGCTCGCTGGCTTTTTTTTTTTAAACGGAGACAAATGAAACAAAAGAATTTATCGATGGTGTTGACATACAATCTTGTACCAATGTTGCGTTTTCGAGAACAATGGGGGAAAACTGTTTACGTTTTGGTTACAAGGAGGCTATGAATATTTTTTGTTAAGGTACAGGTTCGAGATTGTTTTGGAAAATGGGAAAATAATCAATCGAGG
Organism: Semisulcospira habei; assembly: GCA_036245525.1. Classification (NCBI taxonomy): domain Eukaryota; kingdom Metazoa; phylum Mollusca; class Gastropoda; family Semisulcospiridae; genus Semisulcospira; species Semisulcospira habei. The sequence continues at coordinate 70,593,097 of BTPG01000006.1, forward strand.
CAAACATCAAACATGATTTCGCTAAAATTTCACTTACGAGGTTGCATGCGAAAACAATCGTTATTTAGTCCTCTCACGTATACAATACAAAATGACAATCAGCTTCTTCTACTATTCAGTATACATTTCCATTATGTGACAAGAAGAAAAAACTGTTTGCGAAACATTACCTGGTTGCAACTGTTTACCAAATTTCATACTTCGTAGTCATAGGGGCCTGACGATGTTGCTTGACTAAACGCAAATCGCCTGAGCCACGTTTGGTGTTGCTTTTGTTACCATGGCGTCCTCTGAAATAACAGTAGAACCTGTTTTGAGCAACCATCTTGTTTTCTAGAAGAATAAAGTAGTTTGGAAAGCCTGGTGCTCTTGAATGGCACATAGTGTCACTTGTCGTTCACCAGCCAACTAAATGAAAGTCTTTAAAGACCCACTACCGCTGTAACTGTTCAAAGATACACTTGCGTAACAGATGGTTACGTAGTCTCCTACGCACTGTCACACTGAGGTCTAGTTATGGTTCATTTAGGTACAGGAGAATCCAGTTCAGCACACGTCGTCTTCATATCAAGTAGCCTGACAATGACTTCATTCCGTTCTATAAATACAACGCTATTAGTATGAGAAACAGCTAAAAATAGATTGACACGCTAATGGCTGCGCAGAATAAATAAGTGCGATTACGAGTGTGCTTTTGCTGCGTGTCCAAACTGCTGTTAAAGTTCATTAGGTGTGTCGACAATGCATAACAAACACTATTGGTGCTGAAATGTGTCTTCGGATTTATGATTAATGGTACTTTAATGACGTGTTTGGGGTACTCGATGGGCATGCTTACACTTTAACCCATTGAGTGTCAGTAGCGGTTTTAGTCGCGTTGATTTCTGTGGTAGACAGCCGCGTTACTCTGAAGATAACTTTTTCCTCTTCGCTTGAGAGGTTTGCTAACTGTTGAACTTTAAGGTTGGACACTTGGCTAATGACTATACTGACTTCGCCAGACAGACTTTGTCTTTCAGACTCTGCCAAATCTCAGCGATATTCACCTGCTATGAAAGCTTTGACACATACGTCTTCGGTCAGACGGTTATGGTCGCAGTCTGTTTCCCTTTCCCGACCAAAGCCGGTTGGTTCAATATTTTAAAGCGTTTGCGACGCACAGTATAGTACAATACAGGAGAAATATCTGCCTTCCTTAATTTCTTCAGAAAAAAAAATAGTAGAAAAGAAAACTCTTTGAAGAGTGTAATTTCAGTCAAAGCCTCTAAAGGGTAGTGTATGGTGAACTTTTCGCCCACAGGCGCCAAGCTCGTCATACACTACCCTTGAGCTGTCTCTCGCAGCTGACAGCTTGGAAGTGCAACGAGATACATAAACGTATGCACGAGGGGTGGTTGGGGGGGAGGGGGGAGGGGAGGGGGGAGAGAGAAGCCAATCTCATCACACACTATTCCCGATCGACCTCAAAATGGCGGCAAAAGCGAAGGAGACATACATGTAAACCTGTAGGCACGGACGTTAGCGTGTAATAATCTGAACCGCCGTTACGGAATTATACGGCTTATTGTTACCCGAGGCCCCTATTCAACACCTAGAGAGGTCATTATAAAACATTGTTCAGCCCGGTGTGTAGCTCCTGACTGTGAATATCATGAATACTTGATTGTGCTCGCCGCTATTGTATGCGACTAGGTTAATAGTCGTGTGTCGTATGAACAGAGGTTACCCATAAAAAATCAGAACTAGGTCAAACATTGCACGGAATTTTAGCAGCCTGGTTTTGTGTTACCCCACAAGTTTTTGTAAACCTGCTAAAACAATGTCAGATCTGTGCGGATTTTGGGTCATGTCTTGTGAAATATACTGACGAGCAAAATATATGTGACATTGTCGGAACCGTCGAAAACACTAACGTGTTTCCGACGGTTACAAAAATGTCGCATTTCTTTTATTCGTCAGTATAATGTAGGTTATAGTCTTTTTCGCGTGGAGAAGGCGTGTTATGATTCGGTCTACGAATATAATTAACCCTTTTAGTCCCGGATCCCTACAGCAGGAGATGGCTTGACCATGCTAATTCAAGGGTAGTGTCAGATTAGATAGGCAACACCTCGAAAATTTGAGAAATGATACCTTGGGGCTAAAAGGGTTAATGTAATTTTATTTGGTCTTCCAAATCGCGCTGATTGTCTCCCAGGATTTTCTACCGCTGGGTAGCAAATCGAGGGAGACAACCAGTGTGGCTTACAATAACACGTATTTTCTTTTCTTGCAGGTGGGAGCTTGACAGCCAGACATTGTAGGAAGTCCCCACCGCTGTCATGGCTGAAACTGAAGTGACGGCATTCGGGAGCACGATCCCGGCCTTACTACAAACCGGTCAGGGGACATCGGAAGGGGAGACAGAACCTGTTCTAGAAGAAGAGGAACTCTTCATGGCCCTCACGCAGGCGGAGCGCGACGCCTGGCGGCAGATGATGGAACAACAGGAGACCACTCTCAAGAACAGCAAGGAGAAGTTTTCCAAATGGTACGACGGAATTACACGCCGCCGGATGTTCGCTTACTCACGCATGCGCAAACTTCAGGAAGGTTTCCGGAAACGTGGCAACTTCTACGGCGAGATTGCGGACCTGGTGGCCGCTATGGACGCCAAGTTGAAGGCCGTAGACAGTAGGGTCAAGGTCGAGCAGAATGGAAATATTGTCGACGGGGAATCGACAGCAAATGACACTCTTTCGCAAAATCATGAGCAGACGCCAGAACAGAACCAAGAACAGAAACCGCAACAGCAGCAGCAACAACATCATAGACAACAGCAAGAACAACGACAAGTGTCTCAAGAAACTGTTGTCAGAGAACAGACTGTGACAGTGAAACCGTTGTTAACACAGACATCGTAGTGACACACACGGACGAGCAAAGGAAGTGCGACACCATTTGAACCATAGGAAACACTGAAGTGCTTCCTCCAGTAGCAACACGTCCTCGGGCGCACGACGACCGTAGTGGACCCGCGCGGGTCCACTACGGCCGTCATGGGCCGGAGGACCTTTGCTTACTGGGTCCCATGATTCCAGTGATGTCGCGTTTCTTTTACTGGTCAGTATTATTCCTGTAGTTATTACACGCATTGTTTTCGGTGTAGACATCTTGCGCTTCCACTTACAACAAAAATGTTCTGCGCGTGACAAGTTACCAAAGGAGCATAATTATTTTCAAAGCGCTTTTTAATAGGAACACAACTATATTTTCCACGTCTCACTGTGAATTCAATACAGTATTTAAATGCCTCCGTGTACACCATGTGTGATATGATTCCGATTCAGCAAATTCGTCGCCGTCGCATAGATATGTATACAGATCTTCCTGCTTCATAGCGTCCAGAACTGAAAGGACGTGCCTGTGTCCGCACAGGGCCATGGAAGTTACCCGTGTTCAGTCTCTTGGCAGCGGATCGTGCGTCGCTTTCGTCGTCGTTGTTGTTGTTGTTTTGTTGTTGTGTTTTTGTTCTTTTTTGTTTGTTTGTTTGTTTTTGTTGTTGTTGTTGTTTTTAATATATTTTTTTAACGGAGGCCTTTGCGTCGAAATAGCAATCGGTGCAAGGGACGCTATCGAGAACGCTTTAAAACATTCGAAACGTGCTGCATCCGGATACGCGGCTATCCGCATGCAGCACGTCTCGAATGTTTTAAACTTTTGCAGGTTCCCTAGATCTGTAGTGCCAGTCATCCATTTCAGGGTCGGACTTGCCAGAACAGCGTGCAAAGACTGACAATAAGCAATCATTCTTTGGGCTCCCTATGGCCTGTGCTTACTAATACTGCGAAACTGATTAACCCCTTCCCTGCCACTGTGCGTACATTTTTGTGTTTCTGAAATCTCGGTTCATTCAACGAGCAAAAACCAACACCGTCCAAGAAACATGGATACAAATCGGTCTCAGCAAGAGAGATAGATCCTCATGAGCCCCCGCAGTCGCGGGGGCTCATGAGGATCTATGTCTCTTGCAGTTTGGATCGTGTTCACTTTTTATCGGCAGTGAAGGGGTTAATGAATGAATGTGCTTCTGTGATAATACTCTAATTAACTTTGTTCTGTGTAATAGGATGTGCAAGACAGCAATGTTGCAGATGCAATACGTTCCCCATTTTTATATAATGTGCTTTTATTTTATTTTTATACATAATGTGCATTGGACAAACAGTAGTTTCGTAAAGGTATTGTTAGCTCCCGTTGACTAATGCTAACAACCATGTATTCTGTTTGTTATATGCACAAACACTCACACGTAATGTACGCTTACTTGTAACATATTTTGTCAGTTATTTTTAAATGGGTTCCAATAAATGAACGAGTTTTAATCGCGAGTGTGTGTGTGTGTGTGTGTGTGTGTGTGTGTGTGTGTGTGTGTGTGTGTGTGTGTGTGTATGCGTACGCGCGTGCGGGCATTCGTGCGCGTGCGTGTGTGTGCGTGTATGTGAAAATAGTTGTTTTAAAAAAAAATTAACAATTTTGGTCAATGACTGAAGCAAAGTCCTGCTACTTGAGAAGAACAATTGCTTCTCAGGGGCGGATCGGTTACCTCGAGGTGGGGGGGGGGGGGGCGGGGGCGTGTTTGGGACCTTCAACCTGATACAAATGGCCTCCCCTACGCTACACCAGGGTACGAAAAATCGAAATCGTGGGTGGGTGGGGTGGGGGGCGGAGGGGAGGGGGTGTGGCGGCGTGCGTCTTAAAACTCTCACCATTCGACAAAATATCAAACAACGGGCGGGGGGGGGGGGGGGTGTGAGGGGGGAGGGGGGGGGGGAGGAAAAGCGTGCGTCTTACGTGCGTGCGGGGGCTCATGTGGATCAGTCTATGCCTCTTGTTGAAACCACTGTATACATTGTTCATGGGACGACTGGGGCTCTTTGTCGTGGAATTGACACAGATTTCAAACGTACAATGTACGTACAGTGTCAGTGACGGTGTTAAAACGGCTGCATTCACGTCAGCGCTGGCACAAGCGATGCACTCGCGTCCGGGGAGTTCGTACGACCACTGGGGTGGCATCGAAAGTGCGCCGAGCGTAGAGAAGGGAGGTAAATTGATTACCAGCTCAGGTGACATGAAGAGTTCATTTTCCATTAGGGACAGCTCCGGAGACTGGACAGACCGTTTGACTCGCATTTGGGGCGGACAACATTAAACTTTTTTTTTAACGCTTTGGGTGTGGGTAGCGGTTTTAGTCACGATGATTCCTGAAGGAATCTTTGCGACTGATGGAAATCATCGCGACTAAAAACCGCTACCCAAACCGAAAGTTTTAAAGACGGCTAAGCCCGAAAACGGCTGATGATAATCCGCGAAAACAAGATGTTCTGGATGTCTTCAAAGGTAGAATGTCGATGTGTTTCGTGTGGCAGAATCTACATAAACTTCAGTAACAGTTTTCGGTGTAAGGTTCTAATAAACTCTGGAGCACTCGAGTGTGTGGTTCTCGTAAAAACAAATCAAATTTCTTCGAGAACTTTGCCCCGAGTTGCTTAGAGCCGCACATCATACTTTCAGACTTCGGCAATGAACTGTGTATTGTGGTTTTGGAGTATCTTTGTGTGAACTTCATAAAGTAAAGTTATATTATAGGTTTCAAATTTAACCCGCTCAATGCCGACAAAATTTGCGGAACACCACCCAACTGCAAGAGGTATAGATCTTCATGAGCAGTTGCGGGAACCGGCTCATGAGGATCGATCTATGCTTCAGTTTTGCTGACATCACATTGAATCCATGTTTCTTGGACATCTCGGTTTTTAAGTCCCTTCTATTTATAGAAGAGGCTTCAGTTTAGGACGGGTCGCGGTGGGGCAAATCAATAGCATGTCCATAATGTCAAAGGCGGGCAGGTTAAACCTCTAACAATTCAGTGAAGTAACAAGATGCAAATTACGTCATGTCCAGTCAGTACGGTAACCTCGCCGCTGAACGTACATTTGGCGCGAAGCGCCGTACTGATGTGCGTATGTATGTATGTGCGTATGTATGTGTGTGCGTATATATGTAAACAAGAGAATCTCCGATATTTCTTTACACACAAGCTTGAAACTGGCTAAGAGAGCCTCCGAGCATATTGTCTCATTGAAGACATAAACAACCGTTTATAGGAAGTCGGTTGACCCAGATTAGAGTCCGTAATTTTTGTCATATTTACTTGAACTTTTGCATATACCTAGTTTGGAAAAAGACAATGGATGAGTTCGTTAGCCAGCTTTGTTTCCTTTCAACTTCTTTAGTAAAAATAATTCTTTTCAGAAAAGAATTAAAACACTAAAAACCTTTACTTCTAGAGAAAGCCAGACAGTGACGGTGACGTAAAAGAGGCAACTCCGTCACCATGCAGACACTGACATAATACTCTCAATATGACGTCATTCTATCTCGCGCGCGCGACTCTCTCTCTCTCTCTCTCTCACAAACATGCGCGCAGCTCCAGGAGGAATAGATCCTCATGCGCCCTCCAGGCGGCGCATGAGGATCTATGCCTCTTGGAGATGTTTGGAGCGGCGCGCCCGCAGGCACGCACTAACACGCACCACACATCGACGCGCTTTTAGACGAGCATGCAAGTGACCCGAGTACTTAGTATCATGTAGCCAGGTAAAGTCAACCTGCTTTCAAACAAATTATAGCAAGACTGAAATGTTCCTTGAAGTTCTAGTTTTGTCAACATTTTCTCAAGCCTATGAAGCGAAAGTAAAACTCATTTCACGTAAAATATAAAATTACGAAAAAACTAAAACTTATGTCATGACAAATGACGTTTGACAAATCAATGACGCGTATGTCCTGCGCCCCTTATAGAACTCACAGTGACGCACTGGCAGATTTGCGAGACTTTTTCAATAGGAAATAATTTAACATCAGAATCAGGTCAAAGACAAAAGGTAGAGACCATTGACAACGAGGCCGGACAACTCTCATATAGAAGGGACTGTGTGGGTTATGGTTCATCCCATCTTGTTGTTGTTGTCGTTTTTGTTGTCATGAATTAACAGAGATTGCAGATACACATTCATAGTCTGCATCACCTGACACAGCCTTAACCCTTTTCATCCTGATACACTGCCTGATACACTGCTTTTTTGCTTGAAATAAATTATACAATAATCGTTCAATAGTGGTGCCAGAATAGCTCGGCGCCTGACGGTGAGGCGCCACGCTATTCTGGCACCACCCTTAAAATAAACTTGTTGATCTATCTCCTAATATGTAGTGCCGCCTTCACAGCACAATATGCAAACTTTAAAAATTCAACCATAAGATGTAATGGGTTAAATGAGCGTCGGTTTTCAAGCTGGTTGTTTTTCCCCGTTTCACTAGCTTTGTCTGCGACTCATCCGCCCGCTTCTGCGTTGACACACGTGGAGGGCCGGGGAGGGGAAGGGGGAGTCAGTGCAGGGATAAAAGGTCAAGCTAATACGCTTTTCTTTCCAAATAAACAACTCAACAAAGCAGACTTTTAGACATCATTGTGAGCGACCTACATCATGATCATAAGAGTAGCCACACCTATTGTAGGCACACGTATCTGAAGTAATTGCTTCTGTCTGGCGTGTGCATGGTTGCCATAGTAAATTACTTATATTCCCGACACGCGATTGTCCTTGTAAAATTGCTAAGCAGACATTTATTGAATTTTATGGATTACCGTTGGCCATGCGTGTCGGCCTTGTGAGAGTGCACGTGCAAAGGCGTTCGTCGCTCACTTTTTGATTTATCTGTAATCCTTTAACCCATAAAAGCCTGAGGATGATTTTCTTTCAGATTTGTGTGTTGTCCTATGAAAGGTATATCACAGCTACGGAAACAGGTTGACCATGATGGTTCAAGTGTGGTGCCAGAACAGCTTGGCGCCTACAGGCGCCAAACTGTTCTGGCACCACTCTTGAACTATCAGGGTGAACCCGTTGACTGCTGACCATACCTTTCTGCGGAAAGTCTTTTTCCTCCGAGCTATATTGTCATTAACGGTGAAGCAGTTAATACAGTTGTTTTTTTTTTTCAGTCACCGTAATGTACAAACATCAACGTTCGGTTAACTTGCGCCTTTGTGTTAATGCTTGTAACCCTTTTACTTTTAATTCATTACATGCCTCTAGCTGTATGTGCATTTTTGTTTCTGAAAAATCTTTTGTTCGTTCAACGAGCAAAAGCCGACACCGTCCAAGAAACATGGATACAAAATGGTCTCAGCAAGGGGCATAGATCCTCATGAGGATCTATGTCTCTTGCAGTTGGATCGTGTTCACCTTTTCTCGGCAGTGAAGGGGTTAATTCAGCTGACAGGCTTTTTATGTGCATGTCATGACAGAAATGGAGCTAACGTGACTCGATACTAGTGTCTGAATTATCTCGGCGCCACTAAATTCGTCAAAAGTAATCATGCACTAGCTCGAAGGACCATGACAGCGCAGATCCAGAACAAAAAGGTGACTGCCTAAGCGCGTAAAATGCAAAGAAATATCGAAAAAGAAAAAAAGAAAAAAAAAACGCTTCGAAAGGACAGTTTGTTCAACTGTGTTCTACTTGTCCATTCTAAGCGTGTTTCGTTCTGTGCTGCGTATTTCTTTGCATGACGTCGCAGCAGATCTCCAAGCCTACTTGGCAGGCTAGCAGTCATCCTTGGGCTGGAATGTCAAATGCTTTACACAAGTCACACACTGGTTGTTTCCCTCGATTCGCTACCACCTATCAGCGGTAGCGAATCGAGGGAGACAACCAGTGTGGTCAAGACACAGATACAGGCACACGACAAAACACTAAAGACAAGACATGGGTAAACGACAAAACAATAAGAGTGTCACAGCGAACAACAAAACAAAACAAACAAAAAACACAGAAAAACTGCCTTTTTTCCCTTTTATTTCACTCACCTCAATACCGAACAACACTGATTAATATTTGCACATATTTCACAACGTAATTATGTCATGGTAAGAAAGGCATATTTGCAAACAGTTACGGGGTATACTCTATGATGACATAAACATGAGCATGCTGTGAATTTAAAATGTATGTAAACGAGACATGGGTGAGGCGCTACATGTTCAGTTGCCGTAAGTTATCTCAAGCAAGTGACTTGGAATCATGCTGTCCTTCAGTTTACTGCTGTGTGTCGATCCATGGATGGTTCAAGCGTAGTGCCCGATTAGCTTGGCGCCCGTGAAGGCGCCAAGCTAACCAGGCACTACCTTGAGACATGACAGATCCACCTCCCATGACTTTTACAAGCTGTGCTTGTAATCATGACTTATAAAGTGTGCGTACAAGACGATTCACTATGTCAAGTCACTTGGCTCCAGAATTAAATGGGTTAATGTATTATTTCTGAACGCCCGGTACAAGTTAATTGTAGACCTGTAACGTCGAAGCTGCGGGCATAATACACGTGTCCCGTGTAACTTGAAAACAACACAAAAAGCTAATTTGCGAATACATAACTACGTTGTTCAGTGGAACCTGATTTGAGCGACCATCTCTTTTTCTTTTTGCAAGAAACAGACGTGTTTTTAATGACAGGTGCTCTATTTTCTTTTAAAATCTTACAGAAGGAAATGCCACCTTCATCGAAGACCATCATTCCGGTGGCTATAGCCTTTAACCTAAATGACAGTCTTTAATGGCAGGTGTTTTCTGATAAGGGCTCGAAGCAGGTTCTGCTTTAGTACTGGTGTTGATTTGTAGGTCCACCTAAGCACATTCAGACACTCAAGATGAAAGCTGCTGGAATGAACACATTAAATGCAATAACTGATTGTAAAGGTCTGCTTTTTATATTGTATATATAACTCATTCAGCCCAGACACCACAGCAAGACATGGATCGAGCATGATAGTTCAAGGGTGGTGCCAGAATAGCTTGGCGCTCATAGGCGGCAAGCTATTCTAGCACTACCCTTGAACTATCATGCTGGAGCTGTCTCTAGAATTGTAATACAGTCCTTCAGAGAGCAACTTCAAAAGTTTGGGGATTTCGGTCCTGGGGCAGAATGTGTTAAGACCCTTGTACACTGCGCTTGCATAGTATTCTTTAACATTATGCACAACGGCTGAAAGTGGTGAATTAAAAAATATGAACGCGTTCATTACGTTCAAGCACCATGAAAGCACGCTGTAAATTTTAACTGTTAGGAAAAAAAGAGTTGTATAGAAACTGATAGTAATTAGAGTCTTTATGTTTAAAGCAGTGAGAACGTTATGTGCGTTATCACTTGAATCCATGTACGGTGCGTGCTGGTCTGTGATTTTGGACCTTACGGCTACGTCCAAAATCACAGACCAGGACACTGACAGGTGTGAGGACGATACAAAGTTCTCCTTACCTCAGTCTCGGGAATCTGCAGTGTAAATGTAAGCAATGCAACGCAACACACTTGAACAACAATTACCAACACCTGAGTAACGTTACGCATACAACCACTCCCATTAAGTTCGATGTTGTATCAAGGCGCCGTATAAGAAAACATCAAACATCAAAAACAATTATGCACTCATGATTTGCAATGAAGTTTGTATATGTTAAAATACACGACCGTGTGGTTCAGGGGACCTAGCAAACCTCAGTGAAAATACCTTTCTGTCAACATCACCAGTGAAATGTCACTTTTATTACATCACTGCTATAATTAGTATAATAAAAGTGACTTTTCATTTTTCACGGGTGATGGCTCCGGGCTCCCTCATCCTGATAGGGTTAAACCTGCAGAAAATACCTGGTAAAAGATATCTTCACAACAAAGCCAAACATTAGTCAAAATTACCGTACCGCCGCAAACCCTTCACCCCCACACATGAGTATTGGCAATCAACTTTAATCTGGCCAGGACTGAACCGAAAGCTCATTTGGCTGATGTTGGCCCCGGATAGCCTGCATGCACACAGCTGTGCAACTGCAGCCAACATCCGCCCGATGAACTTTTGCATACTATATAATGAATACAAAGTCACGGGAAATGTAAAGTTTTCCTTTTAAATTGGTACAAATTTCTAACGTGATGAGTTTTTGCTGATTTATCATCTGCAAATTTTGCGCGAGGGGGAACAGGGTTTTTATTATACTGAGGAGAAAAAGAAATGCGACAATTTTGGAATCATCGGAAAAACTTTAGTGTTTCCGATGATTCCAAAACGGTCGCATTTCTTTTGCTCCTCAGTATATATATCAATGTACTGGACAAGGTAAGTGTAGAACATTTTCGAGCACACACAAAATAGGTCTTTAAGGACACGTGCTCTCTTAAAAGAAAAGTCTTCGAAGGGCATGGTATCCTGTCATTAAGGACTATCATTCAGGTGGCCATTTCCACCTACGTGATGGTCTTTAACCCCTTGATTGCCAGTTGGCGTAGTCTGCGTTTCTGCAATCCTCGTTAATTTCATGCCAAAGAGCTCAAATATGGATTTAAACTGATGTCAGCAAGAGGCATAGATCCTCATGAGCCCCCGCAACAGCGGGGGCTAATGAGAATCTATGTCTCTTGCAGTTAGTTTGCGTGCACTTCTTCTCAGCTGTCAAGGGGTTAAAAACTGATGATCTTGATCTCTTATAAGGGCAGTCGCTGAAAAAAAAAAAAAGCTTCTGCTGTATATCAATGTACAGGACTGTATCACGCGTGCCAAGCTTTTTCATGAACCGTGATCTGAAGGCACGCTGAACTTGTACATCAGTTGGTATGTAATATTGCACGGAATGGTGATTTTATCTTTGGTCAATATTTATTGGGAAACTGAGCGCCAAAAAAAACCCCTTCTATTATGGTTAATGATTTATTTCCGAGACAACGAAGGCGAAAAATTTTTCATGCATCAAACAGTGGACCAAACAAAGCAAACATTGAAAACAGTAAGCACTAATATGCCCTTGAGTAAACAGAAGCAAAAGCTTTCAAATTCTTTTCTTGCGTAATAGAATATAACAGGCTTGAAATGGTGTGTGCACTGCTAACCGCTGTTCAGAAAACAGTAAAAATCTTAACCCCATCCCTGCCATTGTATGTACATTGTTGTTTCTTAAACCCTGCTTCATTCAACGGCCAAAAGTCAAAAACGTCCAAGAAACATGGATACACATTGATCTCAGCAAGAGGCATAGATCCTCATGAGCCCCCGCAGATGCGGGGGCTCATGAGGATCTATGCCTCTTGCGGTTGCATCGTGTTCACTTTTTTCTCGGCAGTGAAGGGGTTAACAGACCCCAAAAAGTCATGATTTAAAAATCGTGCGAAGGATCTGAATATCGTTTAACTGTCATCTCGTTTAAAATAAGCCCTGTAAGTAACAAATGGTGACAAATGCCACAGACAATGATTCTTTAGAAAGAGCTGTGCACGTACAGTTCGGCGAGTAAGCTTTCCAGGAATGGTTCATATGAATAAATGAAAACAATAGTAACTTAGAATTCATATACAAAAGTATAAAAAAAAAATTTTTAAGTACAGACGGAGATGGAGGTCAGTTAGATTGAACAAAGTGTCAAACTGGCCCCAAGTATGGTTGGTCCCTCCACCACACAACTAGCAGAAACATATTAACTCGTTCAGTGCCAACTGATGCTGATTGTGTTTCTGCAATCTTCGTTGGTTCAACACCAACACGCCCTAGCTGACCTAGCCAGCTGGATTCAAAGTGGTACCAGCTAGAGGCATAGATCCTCATGAGCCCCTGCAACTGCAGGGGCTCATGAGGATCTATACCTTTTGCAGTCGGGTGGTGTTCAAATTTTTTCGGCTCTGAACGGGTTAACCAGCATGAAAGTGTATTCCTATGAAAAACTTCAGCTGCTCACAAGCATGTACAAGTCCAGATACAGTCAACACAACTTCATGTCACAACCCTCCATAAAATAATTGTTAAAACTGACATCAAACATAATAATGGTCTTTAACCACATGGTTGCACATTTTGGAGGTGTCAACTAATGACTATGTACCATTAGCAGGAGATGGATCAACCGTGATAATTCAAGGGTAGTGCCAGATTAGCTTGCCGCCGACAGGCGCCAAGCTAATCTGACACTACCCTTGAATTATCATGTCAATCCACCTCCTGCTGTAGGGTGCTAGGTTAAATGGATTAATACAAATATGTGGGGTTTGACTTTATGGCCCCCAGGTACTGCGATACACTGAAGATGACCTGTACAATGTTAACTTGTGCTAGCCTGCCACTTTTGGACCTTAGCACCAAGAGACGCATGGTTCAAAATCACAGTCCATCACACAAATCTATGTTAACAATCTCACTCAAAGCTGTATTTTACAACTACAATTCAGTAAAGATGAAAAGTGAAACGCAACCAACTGTATTTCAGGCGTAGAAAAAAAAAAAAAAAATTCACAACACAAGAACAGAACAACCGTTAGACAAATTTTTAAAAAAGCAAAAACAGAAAAAACAACAAGAAACAACAACACCATAATACACATAGCTATGCTAACGCAGTAACTGACAAAAAAAAAATGCAACATCATACTCATAGGAATCATCAGAAATACACTTTATGCGGTTTGCATTTGTTTTGCTTGTCAGTATACATGAAACAACACCTTGATGTAAGACCAAAACATTATGCCCCAAAAGGATGCATAAAAGAACAAGAATGATGCCATTGGTTAAAAATGGTCCCAGATCCACCTGATGAAGAGTCCTCACGTATATATTGCAGATCTATGATTATGGACCTTGCCTCTATACGCCACAAGGTTCACAATAATACACCAGCAAACACTTAGTTGTACAGATACAGAACAAAAAGCTGAAAGTTATATCACCATTATGATACTTGTGTACCAGGATGTGTTGTATATTAGTAATAAATAGCATAATTACTCTGCATAATTAACAAACAAATATGTGTACATGCACAACAAAATCATTTTACCAGTATCCACCATTCCAGTTACAATATAAATGACTAGGAAATTTTCATTTTATTTTTGACTTGCTGGAAATACATTTTATTCTCTGTTTGCACGATGTTAGCATCAAGGTAGCAGACAGAGAATTTATCCGTGATTTCCGATTTAAAAAAAAAATCCTAAACAAGGCACAAATAAAAACCTCCAGTTATAGATACATGTACTCATTTGATTTTGTGACATCCGCACTTGGAGAAAAATAAATCAGTCTCCAGGACTACAGCACCCTGATTAAACCCCTTGTGCATGCAAACAGTATTGTAAACAGCACTGGCACCAGTGGTAGCTCATACACAGGGGGTTAAAACATTAATCCATTTACTCTAAAAGAAGATCAATTGAAGATCATTCAATGGTGGTGCCAGCATGGACTGGCACCCACAGGCACCGAGCTACGCATTCTGGTACTGCCCTTAATCTATATCCTAATTCATCTGTCTCCTAAAAAGTATGCAGTCAGTGGAGGACACTCCCAAATTTGAAATCTGAACTCAGGGCTCAATGTTTTACTGACCTTGGAAGAGGTTCATGATTTCCTTCACTTCTCAAGCCGCTCCTTGTTTGTTTGTTTTTTTTGTTTTGTTTTTTGTGTGCCCCATTTAACCCTTTGGCCGTTGGTATTGGTCCTTCAGGAATCATCGCAACAAAAACCACTACCAACAGCCAAAAGGTTAACCTCTTGGTTGCTACTGATGATACCGCTTGGTAAAAAAGATGCATAATTACACGTTTTTTCCCGCCGAGTGATATCATCAGTAGCGCTCAAGGAGTGAATTTTGTCCTGATTTTTTTCTCTCCACACATTAGGTAGTCTACAGACATCCAGAGTTTACTGACTGTGGACCAAAGCTGTTCCATATCCAAAGCCTTTGGGGCCAAAGTTTTTCCCGTAGCAGGCTGAAACAGTTAAAAAATAAAAAAAACGTGCAATTGCGATCTGACACAAACAAAACTCAGTGTTACAATAATTTAAGCAGTGATGACATCACAAATCATTTTACTTTAAAAGAAATGCATCAATAACAACAAAAATGAACAAAAAAAACAATCAGGTGTTGTATCAAAGTATAATGAAGGTGGTCGCAATTTATGTCACAGACTTATCAATAAAGCACAACCCTGTTCTGAGCGACCACCCAGCTACATTGTACTGTATTGGAGGAAAATATGGAAAGGCTGACAGAAGAAATATTAACACTTTGTGTGTTGGTAGTGGTTTTTGCCGAGATGATTCCTGTAGGAATCATTGTGGCAAAAATGCTACCGACATGCAAGGGTATACAATTGTTTTGCACATCAACAGACAAATAATTAAATAAATAAAATAAAATAAACAAATAAATGGAATATAAGACACATGTCCTATATATAACATTCAAGGGAATTTCCTTCATTGTTACATGAGGTCTGTTTTGGTGAGGTCGCTGCATTTAATTCATAGACTTTTCGCTAGAATTTAAATTTATCTGTCATCGGGACGGACAGCATGACAAATCCGTCCCAGGCAATCTACAGTCCGGCACTTACTATAAACACAGTACTGATCACAAAGCTGCATTGCATGTAAATTAGTGTACACCCAGATTACGAGGTGGTGTGGTGGGGTGAGGTGCGTGTTAAGTTCCAAAAATCACAACAGTGTAAAACATTCATGACTGAATGCTTCATTTTTCTCAAGACGGACGGACTTCCATTTTTTCCCTGTCCCTGTCAACATTTGTCCATCAAATACAGAGAATTTTCCGTTAGCAGATGGTCTGCATTCAGTTGTGCTCCTAAAAGTGGAACATTTTTAACCGCCTTGTGCAAGCAGCCACTGGTACTGTTGAAACTGTTACATTTACAGCATCGCAATGAATAAGAAATGGTACCAGTGGCTGCATGTGCAAGTTACAATAATGAATCTACACCACAGCAAACTCCTACCTTTGCAGTAGATGTTGTCCTCATGTTCCGTAAGCAGGGTGGAGTCCAGGTTCTTGTTACAGGAGTTGCACTTGAAGCACATCTTGTGGTACACCTATATCGTGAACAAAGAAAACAAAATTGTAGCAGTGCAACAGACTTTTAGAACGTAGATATGTACCAGACAGCTCTCTCTTAACCCTTTCATCCTGATATATTACTGCTTAAAATAAATTTGACTATGATAGTTCAATGGTGGCGCCAGAATAGCTTGGCGCCTGAGGCGCCAAGCTATTCTGGCACCACCCTTGATCTAAAACCGTTGAACTATCTCTTAATCTGCAATGTAGCCTTCATAGGACAGTAAGCATATTTAATCAAACGTCCAGCACAGAACCTAAAATGGAGGTGTCACCTAACTGTTATGTGCCATGTGCAGCAGATGGATCAAACATAATTCAAGGGTAGTGCCAGATTAGCTTGGCGTCTGATGGCGCCAAGCGAATCTGGCACTACCCATGAATTATCATGGTCGATCCATCTCCTGCTGCCATGCATCAGGGCCAAAAGGGTTAACTACCTTGCAAAAGCACCCAGTTCCTATGGCTGCATGCACAAAGGGGTTAACTCAATCAAGCTGCATGTGATGCAACTCTGAGTTCAAAATGAACAGTGGCAAAGTACTTTAGAAATGTGAATTTGCCTGACCCACCTTGCCCATGCCTGCAGCACGTTCTGCAAAATAGACAGCTCCACCGCAACGAGCGCACACCTCATTACTGCCGCTCTCTCCTCCATTCGTCATCACACTGGCCACCTGGGCCTGGGTGTAGTGTGACACATTTCTGAAAGAAAGCAAAAACATCATCAGACTGAACTGTTCTTAACAGACTCAGGCTTCTAGAGAAATAACAAATATGAAGGATATATCCACATCAGACAGGTGTCCAATAGGATTGAAACTGTCTGTCATCAGGGTGGACAACATAAAAAAACCTGTCCCATTGCACACTTTAACCACAGCTGGTATAAGTACATGAGCACCAATTGCAAAGCTGCATATAATGTACACCAACAAAGGTACAACTTACTACAATAAGGTGTGGTGGGGTGAATTTTATATCATCGTGTAACCTTCCAAAAACTGTAGCAGTGTAAACATTCACATGTGCGTCTGATGCTGCAGGCACAAAATTAGCCTATGTGTTCATAACATGACAGGGCACTTCTTTTTCTTCTAAAATGTTTTCCACTAGAAGGGGTTCAAGAGGATCTATGTCTCGTGCTTCTGGATGTTGTTAGATGTCCTGGGGCAGTGAAAGGATTCAATATTTTAAATGCCATTTATTGTGACACTTACTGGCGACAAATGTCATCAGCCTTTCCATTGTCCATGGAGAGCCCTGCTGCTCCGCCAGCATACCCGTAACCTTTTGGTCCGTACAGGCGCCCGTAGCAAGCTGAAACAGAAATAAAACATGAACTTTAACTCATTCTACCCCAGACAGGATCGACCATGATAGTCCAACACTGAAATCCCCAAATTTTGCCGTTGTCCTTTGAAGACTGCACTCTAGTGCAGGACACAGGTCGACCAGGATAGTTCAAAGGTGATGCCAGAATAGCTTGGCGCCTACCAAGCTATTCTGGCATCACCCTTGAACTATCCTGGTAGACCTGTGTCCTGCACTAGAGTGCAGTCTTCAGAGGACAACGGCAAAATTTGAGGATTTCAGTGTTGGGGTAGCATGAGTTAAAAAAGTTCTTAGTAGAAAATTGGTCTCATGACTCCCTTCATGCCAAAAATAAAACCTGGTAGGAGTTTCTCCCTTTGCGACAACAAGCCAGATAAACCCAATGTGCCCCAAGTCAAAATCCCCAAATTTTGTAGAGATGCCCTCTGTAGACTGCATTACAATCCAGAAGACAAATTGACCATGACAGTTCAAGGGTGGTGTCAGAATAGCTTGGCGCATATAGGCACCAAGCTATTCTAGCACTACCTTTGAACTATAATGGTCAATCCATATCTTGCTTTGGCATTTCAATGCTAATGAGTATAATTCAATTACTCCCCAGTCCCTGCAGAAAATCAAGAGGTGGGTGGATCAAGGGGTAGAAGGGTGCATGTCTTTAGTGTCATTTAGTAGTGTTTGCACATCATATTCGCATGATACTGAAAATCAAAAGAAACTGTAGGAATCTTAAACTTCTGATTGGTGGGGTGGTTTGCGCATACACAGACCTTTCCGAGCATAGAGATCCTGTCTTTCAATGAACCGAACCCCACTGAACTATAGATCATGTTTTGAAAAACATGCACAAAATGCTGTTGTAAACTAACTGATTGATTGATTGTACTTGATGATGCCACCGTCCCAGCTTGCTAGGCCATGGCAAACGAACCAAGGGTTTAAAGGGTGGGGCCAGTACTGCGCACACTGCACTCCACCAAAAAGCTCCACCGCGCAGGCTTTAGGAAACGCCCACGGACTATGACACTGAACTTTCCAAGTCCTGTAGCGATGGGCAAGGGGCAAAACGGCAGGTGAAAGATGTCACTGGAAGCCACAGTCTCAAACCTGCATGCAGGCGGTTCAGGATATTGGTCGCCTGATGTTGACCTGCGGATGACAACGTCACTCGGCACACCCTGAACGACCAAGCAGCCTTCTCTAGGGACAGCACTGCTTGCTCCACACGGAGAGGGGCCTAGAAAAGGTGGCCTAACCAAAGCTCATCCCCTCGTAACCCCAGTTTGGATAGCCGCAGTCAACGGGCATCTCATGCGGTCAGAAAACAAGAAAAAACAATGGATCCACTCTCATGACGACCACGACCGGACTCAACGTAGCATGCTGGAACATCCAAACCATGCTCGACACAGCAGACAGCGGACGCCCTGAACGTCGCTCCGCCCTCATTGCCCATGAATTGCGGAGGTTAAACATCGACATCGCCGCACTCAGCGAAGTATGCCTCCCGGAGGAAGGCAGCCTCCAAGAACTTGGCGCTGGCTATACCCTCTACTGGTCAGACAGGCCTGCATCAGAAAGATGGCTCTCAGGCGTGGGCTTCATGGTGAAGACCCCATTGCGACTAAGTTGGAAAACCTACCAACGGGTCACTCCGACCGCATCATGTCCATGCGCCTCCCACTGAGACACCAGCAATACGTCACCCTTCTCAGTGTGTACTCCCCAACCCTCCTGGCAGAGCCTGCAGAAAAAGACAAGTTCTACTCTGACCTGCGCAGCCTCCTGCAGAGCACCCCTGCAGACGACAAAGTCATCATCCTTGGCGACTTCAACGCCAGAGTGGGCCAAGACTCTGAAGCCTGGAAAGGAGTCCTCGGCAAGCATGGCGTTGGGAACTGCAATGACAATGGCCGCCTACTGATGGAGTTCTGTGCAGAGCAGCAACTTGTCATCACCAACACTACTTTCCAGCAAAAAGACAGTTGAAAGACCACCTGGATGCATCCTCGCTCCAAGCACTGGCACCTTATCGACTATGTCCTAGTGCGTCAGAGGGACCGCAGTGACGTCCTCCCCACCAGAGTGATGCCCAGCGCAGAGTGCCACACTGACCACCGCCTTGTTCACTGCAAACTCAGGCTCCGCCTCAAGCTGAAACCCAAGAAAGGGGGCCCCCCCAAGAAAAAGCTTGATGTTGCCAGCCTTCAGCGTGACGACAAGAAAGCTGCCCT
This sequence comes from Semisulcospira habei, assembly GCA_036245525.1. Lineage (NCBI taxonomy): Eukaryota > Metazoa > Mollusca > Gastropoda > Semisulcospiridae > Semisulcospira > Semisulcospira habei. Next base: position 70,612,671 of record BTPG01000006.1, read on the forward strand.
TCAGGCCGATTTACAGCGCATGCTCAAAGACACAGTTGATCCAGCAGACTCCTCCCCTGAAACACTCTGGGAACAACTGAAAAATGCTATTGTAAAATCTTCTGTGGAAGTCTTGGGCTTTGCTAGAAAGAGGAACAAAGACTGGTTTGACGAAAACGACGTAGAGATCAAGGAACTTCTAGCAAAAAAAAAGAGCCGCCCACCAGGCCCACCTAGCCCAGCCTTCCTGCCCTGTGAAGAAGTCTGCCTTCCGCCTCATCTGCAGCAGTCTCCAGCTCAAGCTTAGAGAGCTCCAGAACGAGTGGTGATCCAGACTCGCACAGAGGACCCAGCTCTGCGCTGACAACGGTGACTACAGGGGCTTCTACCTGAAAGCAGTGTATAGCCCTAGGCACCTGGTATAAAGTCCCCTGCGAAGCGCTGATGGACAGGCACTCCTCACAGATAATACCTCCATCTTGAACCGCTGGTCGGAATACTTTCAGGACCTCTTCGGCGCTGAACGCACTGTTCAAGAAACAGTCATCCTCCAAATCCCACAACTTCCACTAAAGGTTGAATTGGACGAACCGCCCACCGCCGAAGAGACCCTCACAGCCATCCACCAGCTCAAGAGTGGCAAAGCAGCAGGCATTGACGGAATCCCGCCAGAGATCTGGAAACATGGAGGCTCAGCACTGCACAACAAGCTCCACGACCTCTTTCTCTGCTGCTGGGAAAAAGGAACACTACCAAAGGACCTTCGTGATGCAATCATCATCACCCTGTACAAGAACAAAGGAGAGAAGTCTGCCTGCTCAAATTATCGTGGAATTACCCTGTTGTCCATTGCCGGGAAAATTCTTGTAAGGTTGCTCCTGAATCGACTGGTACCTGCCATCGCTGAAGACCACCTCCCAGAGGGCCAGTGTGGCTTCAGAGCCAACAGGAGTACCACCGACATGGTCTTTGTGCTGAGACAGCTTCAGGAGAAGTGCCGCGAGCAGAACAAAGGGCTGTACGTAACGTTCGTCAACCTAACAAAAGCGTTTGACACTGTGAGCAGGCAAGGGATGTGGCAGATCCTGGAGCGACTAGGCTGTCCCCCAAAGTTCCTCAACATGATCGTCCAGCTCCACGAGGACCAGCAAGGCCAGGTCAGACTAAACAGTGACCTCTCAGAACCATTCCCCATTCGCAACGGCGTGAAGCAAGGCTGCGTGCTGGCACCGACCCTCTTCACCATCTTCTTCAGCATGATGTTGAAGCAGGCCACAGTGGACCTCGACGATGACGATGCAGTGTACATGAGGTATCGTCTCGATGGCAGCCTGTTCAACCTCAGACGACTGCAGGCCCACACGAAAACCCTAGACCAACTGATTCGTGAGCTGCTCTTTGCTGATGACACTGCCCTCGTTGCACACACAGAGAGAGCCTTGCAGCGCATTACGTCCTGCTTCGCAGATGCCGCCCAGCTCTTTGGACGAGGTCAGTCTGAAAAAGACAGAGGTCCTTCATCAGCCGGCACCCAAGGAAGAGCATTGCCCTCCCCACATCACCATCGGCGAGTCCGAACTGAAGTCTGTACACCAGTTTACCTACCTTGGCTGCATCATCACATCAGACGCCAAGCTGGACAAGGTGCTGGACAACAGGCTGGCAAAAGCGAACAGTGCTTTCGGGCGACTATTCAAGCAGGTGTGGCACAATCAACAGCTGAAAAAAGGCACCAAGATCAGCGTGTACAGAGCTGTCATCCTCACCACCCTGCTGTACGGTTCCGAGTCCTGGGCCCATCTACGACTCTCGAACGCTTTCACCAGCGCTGCCTGCGTACCATCCTCAGCATTCACTGGAGTGACTATGTCACCAACGTCGAGGTCCTTGAACAGGCGGAAACTGTGAGCATCGAGGCTTTGCTGCTGCGGACACAGCTTTGCTAGGCGGGGCACGTCTCCAGGATGGAGGATCATCGCCTACCCAAGATCACTCTGTTCGGCGAGCTCGCCACTGGACATCGAGACAGAGGGGCACCAAAGAAGAGATACAAAGACGGTCTCAAGAAGTCACTTAGTGCCTGCCAAATCGACCACCGCCAGTGGTCTTCGCTTGCTGCGGACCGTGACACGTGGCGCTCCACCATTCAAAAGGCAGCCGTCTCCTTTGAGGACTCTCGCAGAGCTAACCTTAAGGACAAGCAGCTCAGAAGAAAAAACAGAGTTGTCGTAACTCAGAATCCTGACCAGACCTTCCCCTGCAGCCACTGCGGTCAAACCTGCCTGTCCCGGATTGGCCTCCGCAGCCACGAAAATGCCTGCAGACGACGTGGGTAAGCCCTATAGAATCTTCGTTCGCGAAGTCAAGCCAAGAGATTGATTGATTGTACATTGCTTAACATCCCGACAGCAACAAGACTTTCTCAGGACGTGCCTGCACTGCTTGTGAAAAAAAAAAAAAAAATACTAAACAGAATATTGAATGTATGTCGCCAGCCGGTCCAATACGTTAAACAAACCTACGACATGGGGCCTAAATAAAGCTAAGACCATTTAGCAACACATCCTATATCAAGAGCTACAGCAGCGCAGACAGTAGGGAGAGTTTAAAAAAGGAAAATACAGGTGAATGGACCAAGGGTAGACAAAAACACGCGCCCCAGAATAGAGGGGAAAACCCACCCTGTGGGGCTGATCAGGGTGACCCTGGGAACTAAAAAGTAGTTAACCCCCACCCAAGTCCCCCATGGCAGACCCGGGTGGGGATGTAAACTAACTGAACTGCATCAATCCGATGTGCAGAGTTGAAATCTCAGTGTCAGTTTACCATTTTACAATTTACATACAAAGATTACTCACTACAGGGAGCTATCAGAAACACTGCAAATGGGGGAGAAAAAAGCACAAAAAAAACATGCTCCACGAAAAACTGTGGATTGATTTCTACCTTTACAGAAGATGTCCTCTTCATGTTGACACAGTGTAGTGGAGTCCAGAGCCTTGGAACACGAGCCACATCTGAAGCAGGCCTTGTGGTAGGACTGAAGAAATGATAAGAAAAATAACCACTCTGTGCATGAAGCCACTAGCACCATTAACCTTTTGGCTCACGGTAGCCATTTTTGTCATGATGATTCCTGCAGGAATCATCATGACAAAAGCTGCTACTGACAGTTACAGGGTTAACAGTATACTTGGCTGCATGCACAAGGGGGTTACAGTAACACATTTACACTTATACACCACAGTGAGTAATGGAACATCCACAATAGTTCTAGAGTAGTGCCAGATTAGCTTGGCACCTCCCCGGTGCCAAGCTAATCTGGCACTATCCCAGAACTTCACTGATCCATCTCCTACACTATCTACAGTTGCTACACAGATGCATTCTACAGTTGTAAAAAGTCAGACCTGCCTACCCCCTTTTTGCAAATTTGGGGGACCACAAAGGGCAAAATGTGGGATTTGACATCAAAATGGGGGAATTCTCCAATCGCACAAAGAAGAAGCTGTTCAATGCATCTGCAGTGTATAATGGCAAATTCAATTCGGCACCATGCCTAATTTTGCTTGTGTGATCGAGTCAGAGATATCATTGGGTTTATCCTGGGCTTTAAACAGCGTGCCGAGTTCCTTTCAAAATCTCTTTCCGCCGCTTGTGGTTTTGACTTTCGACGTGCCATTGCACATCGTAGGCGCCACTATGTTCGCATTGGAAATGGTGGTTGCATGTTCTGCAAAAAAGCAAAATCGTCACCTCTTGATGAAACAATAATAAATGACCATCACTCCGTGTATGATGAACTAATGCAAGTCATGAGCTTCTTCAGCTTTTTCTTCTTTCCATCGTCAGTTGTTGTTGTGTCATTCCGCTTAGACATGACGCCAGCAGAGCACGCAACATGAGGCTGAGCGTAAACATGTACGAGTAAATTTGGCGGACGGAAGTCTCGCGATGTCTCACTTGAAGACTGAGAACACCGAGGGAAGACAGCGAAGACTGAATAATTATAAAGCACAAACAACACGCAAAAACACATCTCAGCTATTTTGCGGGATTTTGACTTGTCACATTGTGTGAATCGGGATCAAAATGGGGGAATGCGTGAATCAGGTCTGAAATGGGGGAAAATCATGCAAAATCCGTGATGGTAGGCAGATCTGAAAAGTCATTGTTAAGTGACTGTGTTGAGTTACATACATGTACTTATGCAAATAAGTGAAGAAAATAAACAATGCTGCAAAACCTGACCTAATACTAATAGTAATACATGTTCAAAGTCTACAACACAGTTTCTGTGGAAATTACACTGTGAGCTTGCACACTACATTATCAATGCCACCACACTTCAATCAAAGTTTCTGAACAATGAATGCAATTTATGAAAGATATAACTTAAGCTGAACACATTAACCTTTATCATTCAGAATACGCCAGTGGGTGAAATAAGTTTGACTAAAATAGTTCAAGGGTAGTGCCAGAATAGCTTGGCGCCTCTAGGTGCCAAGCTATTCTGGCACCACCCTTGAACTAAAGCCATTGGTCTACATCCTTATCTGTAAGTATATAATGTAGCTTGTATAATAATGGCAGTGTGCAAATTTGAAACTTTTAGCTTCAGTATGATATGGGTTAAAAATTACATGAGGCTACTGGTATGCCCTTCAGATATTCAAAGCTGTCGCCCCTAATATGAAAACAATGATGCACAGAACAAAGGTATAGATCTGAAGAAAATGCAACTAATATAAATCCCTTGAGCATGCACTGCAGTCACTGGTACTAAAACAGCTGCATTCACAAAGGTGTCAATAAGAGAGATTACCTAGCCAGCCCAGATGTGCAGGAACCTCACCCTGTGAACAGTACGGGTGGCTGCACACACAAGAGGTTAAAAAAGTAAGGGCGAGATTACCTTGCCAGCTCCGATTACTTTTTCAGCCATGTAGACAGCACGGTCACAGCGAGGACAAACCTCCCCACTCCCCAGACCACCTCCCCCGACGTTGCCTGCCTGCACCTGATTTAGAGCTGTCACACTAAAAAGAAATAGAGGAAAGCTGTGATTGTGATATGAAAATATTGAACGTAAGGTAAGGATTGATCAAAGAAACCTGTCGAAACTTGTGACATTCAAGATAAATCTTAAAATGTAAATTTTCATTGGATTGCTTAAACTTTCGACCCTCAGTAGTGCTTTTAGTTGTGATGATTCCTGCATAACCCATTTAGTCCCAAACGAACTACAGCAGGAGATGAATCAACTATGGTAATACAAGGGTAGTGCCAGATTAGCTTGACATCCAATGGTGCTAAACTAATCTGGCACTACCCTTGAATTATCATGGTCGATCCACCTCCCACAACTAGTACATAGTAGTTAGGTGGCAATGAGTTAAATATATATGGTTATGCCTGGGCAGTGGGAAATCATTTCTAAAAAACATTGGGACATTCCACACCAGAAAGACAAAAAGATCAGAAGATGATTAACCCACATGTGCGGCAGCCACTAATACTGCAAATGGTACTGGTGGCTGCATGATCAAAAGGTTTGACCAAGGTGTGCTACTTCAGTACTTGGCTGGAAGTGGAAGGGTAAGAGAGCTGTCAGTAGCTGTCGGTAGCAGTTCTTGATGTGTCGATTCCTGCAGGAATCATCACGTCAAAAACCACTACTGACAGCCAAAGGGTAAAAGATTGATGACTTACCCAGATGGAGCAAAGTTTTTGCGGTAGCAGGGACTGCAGTAGATCTCCCCATCGTGGTCATTGCAGTTGGTGCTGTCCAGCATCTTGTTACATCCCACTGAGCAAAAACAAACACAGACATCAATAGAGCCTGGTTTGATCAACCACCTTTTTGCAAGAAAAGTGTCTTAAAGTATTAAGATAGGTGTGCTCTCAAAAGAAGTCTTAAATGGCAATAAACTGTCACCTGTCATTAAAGACCATCATTTAGGTGGCTACAGCCACCTAAATGATGGGTCTTTAACCCATAATGCCATGAAAGACGACAGGATGTGGATCGACTATGATATTTCAAGGTTGGTGTCGGAACAGCTTGGCGCCTCTAGTTATTCTGACACCACCCCTTCTTTCCTAACTTTTTTTTTTGTTGTTGTGCTTTGACCAAAGTAGATCTATGATCGTTGATCGATCATGCACACTTCTCTCCCCTGACAGTGCTTTCACCTACTTTACTTTGTAATCTTCCTAAAATAGTAGCACTGGCAGTCTCCCCTTTTCTTTTCATTTATTACTACAATATTGACTGCAACCCCTTCCCCCCTTTTCGTAGGTTCTCTCTTAGTCTTAGGGTGCATGGAAATTTAGCTCTAGGTGGAGGCATGGAATGTATGCCCCTGCAGACACCACAGTGAAATGTGGCTGTCTTTGCAGGTAGGCAAAAGTTCCTGCCTTCCAACCAATATGTGGAAGGGTGTGCTGATGAGGTCTCCAAGACCGAAACAGCTGTCCACACCGGCTAAATATCTGGACCCCCCTTGCGGGACCTAGATTTAAATTTCCATGTGCCAAGGGGCTGGAACAGTGGGATATGTAAAGGGGGGGGGGGGGGGCTTCCATATGCATTGCTTCCAGTCACTTGCTTATCGCACCCCTTCTTTCCTATCTTTTTCTCTTTTTGTGCTTTGACCATAGATCTATGATCGCTGGTCGATCATGCACACTACTCTCCCCTGACAGTGCTTTTAGTCCTACTTTACTTTTTAATCTTCCTAAAATAAGTCGGAATGGTCTCACTATCCCATTGAGGATTGCCTGTGAGCAAAGGGATCTTCGGGTCTCAGTCCGCTTAAGTTGGACTATGCACACTTCAACATGGATAACTAAGCCCCAGCAGCAAAACATCTATGGGTCCATGATGACTGCAGTGGATGATGTGCGTGGGCCCACTGTGGTCATTGTGGGCCCGAGGACCTTGCTTATTGGGAGGGCAATGCTGGCCTAAGGACCTATTTAGGAGTGGCCCCTATAGCAAATGGTGTTTGGGCTGATGACAGCCGCAGCTGTCCCGTGCACAGTTCTACAAAAGTCTGTAAATTAGGCCAAACAATAACATGGATGCTAGTAAACAACCAGTCTTTATGGCTCCCACTTCCACTCCATACAAATAATAGGAATAATAATAATAATAATAACAAAGTGTATATTAATCCATGATATCATACTGAGACTATAAGTATAAGCTTCAAATGTCATGCAAGCTACATTATAGTACTTACACTGTACAGAAAATAAGGATATAGACCAGTGGCTTTAGTTCAAGGGTGGTGCCAGAATAGCTTGGCACGTAGAGGCACCAAGTTATTCCGGCACTACCCTTGAACTATTTTAGTCAAACTTATTTGACACACTGGTGTATTCCGAATGATAAGGGTTAATTATCAAGCACCTTGTCCCCAGTCAAAATCAACTCAAAGCACCCTGCAAGCTGAACCCTACACTAACACAGTGAACACAAACACAGGCACAGCAGTTAGCTGGTCAAACTAAGCAAATCTGCAGAGATGGGTAGCCTACTAGGTGCACGCAGGCAGGTAATACTAATAGATCTATAGGTATAAACAGTGTGATAACTGATACACTTTGAGTTTGATACTCATGCTATGCTTTGTTTAACAGTAATTACTAAATAATGGGTGCTTCTAATCCTAAAGCACAAAATTACTTAGTGACACAAACAGTGGACACAGAAAATGAATTTGTCATTCATACTTTTTATTAAATTAAGCTGATATTATACTGAGAAGCAACAGAAATGTAACATTTTTTAAGTCATCAGAAACGCTTAGTGTTTCCCGTTGATTCCATAATGCTACATTTTCATACAACAGTCACTCACTGCATTTGAGACATGCACTGTGATATTTCCTCCCCAGTGCACGTCGCTCCTCGGCAAAGTAGACGGTCTTGTCGCACCGCGGGCACTTGTCACCACCACCAAGTGTAGGAGGCATGGTTACGGTCTTTCAAGTCTGAAATTTGAAAACCAAAACCATCAAAATATCTAGACCTCTATCTATGTCCACCAACATTCTAATTTCCAGTGGCTACACTTAAATATAAAAGTAATGAATGGAACTGATACATGTATGTATACTGGAGAAAAAAAAGTGACATTTTTAGAATCCTTGGGGGAAATTAGCAAAAGAAATGTGACAATTTTGGAATCAGTGGAAACACTAACTAAAGAAATTAATGCGACATTTTTGTAATCATCAGAAACAATAAAGTGTTTCCGTTTATGCCATAAATCATTAAATGTTGCATTTTTTTTTTTACATCATCAGCATATATAATATACATATATAAAGTACAACAGCTCTGATCATAGGTATACCGAGTGCTGCAAAAAGCAAAATGTCAGTTCTTTGCCTCTAGCAGCTGGGCATTGTTCAAACTTCTCCAGTAGTAAAAGGGTTAAAGATTCTCTCATCTTTCACCATCAATAAAACTAAACTCGGTACGTTGACATGCCACACCCTTTGTAAACGTTTATGTCCTGTTCTGTGTTCATTCATTGTGACATTCAAAGCCGTCGCTGAGATCAATGAAGGTGTGGACTAGAAAACACTTTGCTGTCATCAATCATTTCTGATGTTTGCATAATTTACTGTGGGAAGAGTAACTTCTTGACTACGTGTAGCTAGACAGAGAAAAAAATGCTATCATTCACTGACAAAAATGACTGACAGTCATAATGCTTGTTTTTTTTCTGTAAGCCTTAGTCCGACCTTCTTACTGAACTTAAAAAGCAAATTGCAGTCAAGAAATACCTGCTAAATCAAATGGAGTGATTCTATGAAGAGAGAAAATGATGATGGATATTATTACATATACTGTAATGTTGATACAATGTTCTGAAATGTGAAATATCTAACAACTCAAAAGCTTTTTGTTTCAGGAGACATCCTTCAACAGAAGTAAAATTTGTAAAGTTTTACACTGTCGAGTGTTAGAGAATGTGTTGGCTGATTTTTATTTTAATATTACTTGAGTTTCAGTCACTGCTGTTTCACTACAAATCTGCTTATGTGCAAACAACTATGATTATTAAATGGGGAAATACCTAATACGGGCATAAATCTTGTCTCAAGTCCGCCAAAACATCAGGTACACAGCTGTGGCGTGTCCTTAGCACTCAATGACAAGCGATGACTCAACGCCGCCTTGGCCAAGGCATTAAACCATGTTATCAGCATTCCTGACATTCCACGCATACCTGTCCCCCCACTGCCGACTGTTCTATAAAAAGTTCGACCGCCGGATAAACAAGACTTTTAGGTGCATTATGAAAATAATATAATGTAATTCCCTACAGTTCTGCCCGTTAATCTGCTAAGGTCATGGATTCTCATGAGCTCTTGCGGCTTATGAGAATCTAAGTCTTTGCAAAAATTGTCTAGGTTGAGTTAATCAGTCCAACATACTCCACATATAATCGATCGTTCAGACAGAAAGTGCCAACTTCAGTACTCAAAACAGTACAGCAAAACTGCTCCTAAACTAAGAAAAGAAGTACCCAACGGAGAAAGAAACACGCTTAGAAAAGACGGGTACAACACAACCCGTCTTTTCTATTTCTAAGCGTGTTTCTTTCTCCTTTGGGTACTTCTTTGTATATTACACGCTTGGCAGTCACCTTTTTGGTCTGGATTGCTCCTAAACTGTCATGCTTTTTCGCTTTCTGCAGTGATGCAATGTGCAGTCAGGCGACATTTACCTCGCGATCAGATTACCTAACGACTGACGAAATTAACTGGAGAAGAATGGATTCATTGTGTGCGACAGACAAAAAAGTAATTGTTGTTGTACAATGGTAAAGGAATGGACACACCAGGAGGGAGAGAGAGGGGGGGGGGGGGGCACGCAATCACTCGTTACGCTATGTGGTTCGCTACAAACAAACACGGCCCTCCATTACAATTGCAGTTTACGAAAGACACAGCTTACACGATGAGCGCTAAAAACAGCACTGCATGATTCGTGGACGCGCCACTCTTTCTGAGTCAAGAAAGAGCTTCGTCACCATCATGTCCTGTGCCAAAGTCAGTTGCACCAAACAGTATTGCACTGAAGGTTGCAAGTGGCTTTGACACGAGTGTGTTTGCCACTGCAGCTTCTGTCTTCACTTCAAAATGCCACAGACACATCCTACACAACACATCAAACCTCCCACATCGACTTTCCACAATATTGTACAAAAACCCAACCAACAACTATTCTAATTCCCGCGCTTTCTGACACAGCGTTTACTTACCGATCGGCACACGTGAAGAGAAGCGGGTTCCTTTCAAATTTTCGTCAATGCACGAGCTTTCCGCGAGTAAACCTCTCACTCAGCACATGAGTAGAAAGTACACACACCCACGATAGCCAATCCGCACACGCAGCCGGTTCGTTTTGCACACGGCACTAAACTGTCGGCCTTCGCGTGCCCTGGGCTGCGTTTTCGCGATTCTATTATATTCTCTCTTGGCTTGATTTCGCGAACGAAGATTATAGGGGTTGTCCACGACGTCTGCAGGCATGCTCGTGACTGCGGAGGCCAATCCGGGACAGGCAGGTTCGATCGCAGTGGCTGCAGAGGGAGGTCTGGCCAGGGTTCTGAGTTGCGGCATCTCTGTTTTTTTTCTCAGTCCTGAGCCGCTTGTCTTCAAGGCCAGCTCTGCGAGAGTCCTCAAAGGAGACAGCTGCCTTGTAAATGGTGGAGCGCCAGGTGTCACGGTCCGCAGCAAGTGAAGACCACTGGTGGTTTTTGTTTATATTCGATTTATATTCTAAAGGCTTGTTTTCTCGTCACTCCATACTCAGCCACTTTCTAAATATTGAAAGATTAACTCATTCGTAACATGCTGCCTCCTGATACCAGGCATACGCCACGTATCCGGAGGCGGCACGTCTCGAATGAGTTAATGCATTTCAGTCAAGTAATTTTTTCAAAAGCAAAATTACTATTATCTGATCGTGCTCAGTGCTCAGTAGTACACCGCTGCCAGTAAGCTACACACCAATACTGAACTTGAGTAGGCGACCTCAAAAATGTCCATTCGCGGTTCCTAGTTTTGCACATTGTAGGACCGTGACTGAGCGACAGGATAAATAGCGGAGCGATGGCAAAAACTATAATCCACATACTACATGTAGTCAATATAATTTAATCATGGATTAAACTCAATGTCAACATGAGTTGAGGGCTCGGGTCGATCGGCGGTTGACATCGTGGCGAGAAAACAAACCCCTATGCCGGCCAACTTGATTAGCAGACGACGCGAACGGGCGTGTCCATCCGGCGGCGGGTGGCGGGCGGGGCGGCGGCGGGCCGGTTGGCGCCACAAATGACGCGTAACGGGTGGTTTCAGTGTCAGTTTTTACGTCACAGCCAACTCCTTCCACCTGCAAGAGGAAATGACTCTCACGACCCCCTGCTATTGCCATATAGATACATCTACTGCTCTCTCTACTGACTAACGGACAGACCTAAGCCCATCAGTATTGTGAAAAGCAAGAGTTTTCATTGTGCCGGCCATTCAGCCCTCACGCACTACAGCAGGATATGGGTCGACCATGATAATTCAAGGGTAGTGCCAGGTTAGCTTGGCGCATGTCGGCGCCAAGCTAATCAGTCTGGCGGCACTGCCCTTCAGGCAGTGAATCACTGAGCCAGTTATCATGGTCGATCCATCTCCTGCAACAGGTGCATCAGCAATTTTTAGATGACGACTCCAAAATTTGGGAAATACGTCAGTGCGCCGGGCTGAAATGGGTGAGTATGAAAATTGTGCCATTTACAATTACAGACTTTACTGTCTTTGCCTCAGTCGCACCCACAGGCCTGAGCTCTCAATAGATGACTGAAGACTCATCAGTTTACCGGATTTCATTGATTTCGTAACGGAAGATGTCGTAGCACTAAAGAAAGACTGCACCAATGGGCATTGATTGTCTTAGTCAGCATCTGTGTTTAAGTCATTAGCCCCAATGCCCTTCAGCAGTAGATAGACTGATCATGACAGTTCAAGGGTAGTGCCCAGATGAGCTTGTCGCCTTCAGACGCCAAGCCGCCGCATCTCAGTGGCACCAACCTTTGATTGTCAGTCTTAGTCAGCAGCTTTATGCATCTCTGTTTGAACTCATTTAGCCCCAACGCCCGGCTTCAGCAGGAGATGGACTGACCATGATAGTTCAAGGCTAGTGCCAGATGACCTTGTCGCCTCAGTCAGGCGCCACTAAGCTCATCTGGCACCAACCTTGAATTAGCATATCGATCCATCTCCTGCAGCTGGTACAAAGTCGCTAGGAAACACCTCTAAACTGATTTGGCAAATGCGGCCGTGGAGTTAAATCGGTTAACCTAGGCCTATGTGTCACGGTTAGTGACTTTTGACAGTGGTAGTCGAAAGTTACCAAAGCACCGGTCAGTGTAGGAATAGTGAGTTGTTTTCACGTGGGTAGAGACGGGTTAGTGTTCGGCCTTGCCGGTTTTGCACGTGCGGGGCGCGCTAGTGGATACGGTAGCGTGTTCACTGCATAGTTTACCTTGTCGGTAGCAAGGGAATAATAGTTTAGTTCGCAGCTGTACTCGGTTAGACCAGGTTGTCTTGCCCAGCTGACGGCTGTTGGTAGTCAGTGACACAGCGCCGGTCCAGTCCCGTGGTCGTTGGAGGCCGGAGACTGGGGGTTATTGTGCCTACGGGTGTCGGCGGTTTGTGACAGGTCGCAGAGGAGGTAAGTGCGTTAAAAATCCCGCGTGCGGATGTTTTGTCATGTTTACGATTGTTATAGGTGTTGTGTACTATGTGCTAGGTCTGGGGGTATCGTGTGGGGGAAAAAGGAGGGTAGAACTCGATGGGTGTTAGAGGGAAGTATTGTTTCGGCGTTATTGTTTGGTTCTGTCACATTAGTTATTTTTAACTGTTTAGCGAAACTTGTTGCATTGGTTAGTGGAATGTGTAGTGAAATCAGTGTTGTATTGGCTGGTGTGAAAGTGCAGAGAATGTTAGGAAGGCTTTTATCATTAATGTTTGAGAACTTTTATTGTTTTGGTTTTTGTGTAATTTTTGGTTTGGAAAGCACGTGTCACTGACATGGGTGAAGGTCGAGTGCTTGAACGGTTAGTGGTAGTGTTTTTGTAAACCAAGCAGGGTGGGTATGGTGGTTAGCTGGTTTTAGCGGGACTGGCCCTCTCGGGTTTATGTTACTTACGGGGCCGTTCAGTTAGGCTTCTGCTTTTGTTTTGCATTTTGACGTTCGGGGTCGGGACCGGTTGGAGGGCCGACGGCGGGCATCAGGACCACTAACCACGCCTCGCTGGACTGAGTGTCGGCGTGGAAGGGGCGCGGTCATCTCTACTGCCGATGCTGCCGTGTCGCCATTGCAACCAGACCTCGCGCCAGGGAAACGGAGAGAGAGAGACAGAGAGAGAAGACCCGCGAAGCTGTGGCCACACAGGGCAATTGCTTCCGGTGCATGTAGTAACTTTTCCGCCAGAAATAGTTCAAAAAATTTCCTCCCTTTTTGCCATTTTTTTTAGGGTGTAAAACTTCAATTGTGTGCCTTTTTTTGGCGTTTTGAGCAACAAAAGGCATGACAGGTGGTGTGAAAAAGAGCAAAATCTGGGTAATTTTAGTCGACCTAGTGTGTTCATGGGAGCCTAATTGGGGCATGTGCACGGTTGTATGCAGGCTTGCAGACGACAGTTTTGTCATGGGGTACTTAGTGCATTTGAGTGTTGTGAAAAACGCTAACTCTTAATTTTTTTAAGAATTGCTGAAATAGCTTCTCCTGTGATGTGCTCCGCGTGGATTTTTTGTTTTGGCAGAAAAGTTCTTCGTTCATAGTTTTATGCTGCAAGAGGCTAACAGATAACAGTGTGTGAAAAGGGGGCGTAACCTAATTGCCCTGTGTGGCCTGTACGACCGTTAAGGAAGCCGGACGGGAGGGATCCACAGGCGTTCGTCGACTTAACACGGTGGTCCCATTCTTATTCAGCTTTCCGTCACTCACTGTGCCTTGGTGTAGTTACAAGATTCTTGTATATGAACAGTATATTGTAAATAACGTTTATCAGCCGTCAGTTCGGAGGGCTGTAACCTGACTTTTTTGTTTATAGTGTATTGTGGAGCAACAGTGCTGCGTAGCGTGGGGGAGTGTTTGTTTCCACCACTCGATGCAATGCTGATGCTGTGGAAGTAGTATTAACCTTGGCTTAGTTTTTTTCCCTTTTGTTTTTCTTTTCTTTCTTTTTTTTTTTTCGGGAGGGGGAGGGGAGTAGGGGGCGGGGAGGGGAAGTGTCGGTGGGAAGGAAGGAAAAGGGGATAGTTAGTGTAATAGTAATAAAGATTGAGTGTACGCCGTGTAAAGTAAATGTGTCGTGTTGCTTGTGCTGAGCTGTAACCTGTCTTCTGAGGAGGCAAGACGCTAGGGTTCTTTATCGATCTCTTTCCTCTCTTCTACTCCTAACCTTCATTCTCGCCTATCTCTCTAGTCGGGACATTTGTGGGGTTTCCACTTCTATTCTATCTTCCATTCTCGTCTGTCCCTCCTTAGTCGTGACACTATGCCTTTTGGCAATGCCGGCCCGCCCTAGAAATGTCCTTGAAAAGTTGAAAGTGAAACCCGGGCCCTTGCCGGCCGGCCCCAGACTGACTCGGACCCGCTCCACTACTCACATGCCGTCTGTATGCATGACTCTGAAGCAACAATAGGAATAGGCATAGACGATTTCAGTTCAGGAGCCCCGCGGCATCTGCGGAGGCTCGTGGATGATCTGCGTCTCATCGGCTTGCATCTGCGCGTTGCTACGTTTGGGAGGGGGGGGGGGGGGGGCATCGAAGGAGTTAAATAATTGTCATTAACCTCTTCGCTACCACCTATGTAAATTAAACGCGAAAGAGCTCCGGCCGTCCCATGAACATTGTATAGATGGCTTAAGCAAGAGGAATAGATCCTCATAGCCCCCGCAATTGCGGGGGCTCATGAGGATCTATACCTCTTGCAGTAGTGTGGTCAGTGTCCATTTTTTTTCTCGGCAGTGAAGGGGTTAAGTGCGAGTGACTACACTCGCAAAGGTCTGTTGTCGCTGACAGTTCAGTCGGTGTTGAAACATTGAATATAGTACTTTGACATATCGGCCTTATGTACACGTCTGACAGGCACATGAGACCAAACTAGGTTTGAATTCAGATCAGTGTTGCAATGATGACTGAAACCGAAGATGCATTCCTTTGTCTCCACGCACATGTGACCACACCGTGCTTGGCTTGACTTCGCGAACGAAGATTTTATAGGAGTTGCCCACGACGTCTGCAGGCTTGTTCGTGGCTGCGGAGGCCAATCCGAGACAGGCAGGTTCGACCGCAGTGGCTGCAGGGGAAGGTATGGCCAGGGTTCTGAGCTGCGGCATCTCTGTTTTTTCTCCTGAGCCGCTTGTCCTTAAGGCTAGCTCTGTGAGAGTCCTCAAAGGAGACAGCTGCCTTGTAAATGGTGGAGCGCCAGGTGTCACGGTCCGCAGCAAGCGAAGACCACTGGTGGTGGTCGATTTGGCAGGCACTAAGTGACTTCTTGAGACAGTCTTTGTATCTCTTCTTTGGTGCCCCTCTGTCACGGTGTCCAGTAGCAAGCTCGCCGAACAGGGTGATCTTTGGTAGGCGATGATCCTCCATCCTGGAGACATGCCCCGCCCAGCGGAGCTGTGTCCGCAGCAGCAAAGCCTCGATGATAACGGAGCCGCCCGTAATGAAGTGTTGACACGTGGACAACCAACCTGCAGGCAGTCCCTATCACGACCAGCTATGAACTGACTGGAGAGGCTGGTTATGTATAAGACGCTGCCGGGTTCTCTGCAAAGTGACCCTCTATCTGCAAGAGGCATAGATTTTCATGAGCCCCTGCGGCTGTAGCCGCTGGGGCTCATGAGAATCTATGCCTCCTGCAGATTCTGTGGCTATCAGTTGTCGCCAAAGACGGACATTATCAGATCATGTCGGCATATCGCGGCCGGGCCGGTCAAGTCAAGTTACTGTTGAAGGCCAGCTGGCTGATCGGATTGTGGGCCGAATTGCTCTAAGAGTTTCTATATCGAGATAGAGAGGCTATCAGAAGGGATTTGACCAGTCTGCGGCCACACAGGCATGGCCGGGATGATCGATCATCGAGTACAGAATCGGTCTTCGATCACATCATCTAGGACACCAGGTTGTCAGAAATCTCAGTTCTATTTCCTATTCAGTATCTGTTGTAGAAGTGATCCATGGAAGATTGATTTGTGCAACCTTCATCTCACGGCCGTCGTCTGCCGCTGGGCATTTGGCGTGTGATAGCATCTAGGACACCAGGTTGTAGGAAATTTTCTGTTTGCTACTACCAGTGTTGCAGAGCAGATCGACCGAAGACTGATTGTGTAGTCGATTATGCAACCTTCGTCCCATGCTCGTGGTTTGCCCTTGGGCATTTGACGTGGAAAGTCTCTCTCTCTCTCTCTCTCTCTCTCTCTCTCTCTCTCTCTCTCTCTCTCTCTCTCTCTCTCTCTCTCTCTCTCTCTCTCTCTCTCTCTCTCTCTCTCTCTCTCTCTCTCACCCCACCCGGGTCTGCCCTGGGGGACTTGGGTGGGGTTAGGTATTTTTTAGTTCCCAGGGTCACCCTGGTCAGCCCCACAGGGTGGGTTTTTCTCTCTATTCTGGGGCATGTGTTTCTGTCTACCCTTGGTCCATTCACCTGTACTTGCCTTTTTAAAACTCTCCCTACTGTCTGCACTGCCTGTAGCTCTTGATATTGGATGTGTGTTGCTAAATGGTCTTAGCTTTATTTATGCCCCATGTTGTAGGTTTATTTAATGTATTTGACCGGCTGGCGACATACATTCAATTTTCTGTTTAGTTTTTTTTTTTCACAAGCAGTGCAGGCACGTCCTGAGAAAGCCTTGTTGCTGTCGGGACGTTAAGCAATGTACAATCAATCAATCTCTCTCTCTCTCTCTCTCTCTCTCTCTCTCTCTCTCTCTCTCTCTCTCTCTCTCTCTCTCTCTCTCTCTCTCTCTCTCTCTCTCTCTCTCTCTCTCTCTCTCTCTCTCTCTCTCTCTCTCTCTCTCTCAGGTCTGCGCACCTATTCTTTTATCCTTGGAAAATAAAGTTTCATTCATTTCATTCTCTCTCTAAGGTTGTAACTTAACTGAATTCAGACGTTGCCTTTGTCAAAAACGATTGAGAGTAACTTATCATTTATAAGTGCCATCCTCGTATGCGGGAAACTGAACCTCAAATCGTTAACTCTTAAACTCCCAGAACTAAATGACTTCCATTTGATAGAATGGAAGTCATTTAGTTCTGGGAGTTTAAGAGTTAAAATAAGGTGTGGTCGACCGCCTGCCACACCCTGCTGCACATAATTTACACCACGCACTGCATACTTTATGACTGTTCGATTTTCTCCGGTTGCTTAAATATGCCTATAACCAGTGTCCGCGTCTGATTGCATATTAGTATTATGTGACTTGCAATCTGGAGCTCAGTATGCTTACAATTACCTGCCGGAGCAAAGATGCAAATATCGACTTGGTACAATGATCAGCCAGACTGACGGCGGGATGGATAGATGGATTCTAGGTACTGATTGAGTGACTACATCTTGGATACATTTATGAATGAATTGATCGATCGATTGATTATTTTTTCTTTCTTTTGTAGGTGACGACTGCCGAAAAAACAAATATACTTACTATTTTCCAAAAGTAGAGCAGAGCCTAGTTATCCATAGAAGACTGTCTGTGAAGGCAGTTTAAACTGCCTTACGATGAATCAACAGTTCATATGCCTGTCGACCTCGCGCCTTGATGTGGAAAGACTGTTGGGTGGTACTGGTGGGTGGGGTGGTTGTTCGCTGTTGTAATGAGCAGGGAAAAGAGGGTGCTGTTTCGGTGATGGAACAGGGAAGTGGAATAGACGGAAGTGACGTAAATGTTAAAAGCCTGACATATCCTGGTCAACCAAAATGACGTAATATCTGAAGATTGAACCAACCCGTCATTGTCGTTTTGAACTCGCATGTACTAGCGTTCTCCCTTGATGTCTGGCAACGTTGGACTGCATTTTGCATGGGATAAATTTCTGACTCGATTTGTAGTAAACTGTCACGAAGACACGTAATTGGTGCAATTCGAAATGGTACGGAATGGTTAGACTTTCGGATGTGATGTGGTCACGGAGGGTGGGAAAAGATGTTAGTAAACTATGATATGTTAACGTTTCTGCTCATGCTGCTGCGACAGGTGATTGTTCCAAAAAGGTGCGAGCACACATAGGCATACGGTAAAAGTCTTTTCAGTGTAATCTGAACAATAGAGAAAGTCACGACAAAGAAAGTAACACGATTAAAGAGTACATAAAGTACATTATATAAAATGCGTTGTTTGTCCTTTCTATGCACGTTTCTTTCTGTCTCTTTATTTTCATTTTGAACGCCTGGCAGTCACCTTTTCTCTAAATTATTTTACATTATTTTTAACAAGAGAGATCAGATAGACACCATACGCGCCATTATTTTATTATTGTCTTTAGTAGTTTCGTCATCCTTTGGCCCGACCTAGCACCACCCCGGGGTCCAGACCCCTCCCCAGTTTTTGGGGTTTCCCTTGGGGTCTTTAGGGGTGTTCTGGGGTGGGACCCCGGACTGCATCCACTGCTGAAGCCGGTTCGTCATGAACTTCATCATGTCGGGCTCTGTCTCGGACAGGTCGTTGCGCTCCTCAGGATCCACTGGAATAGAAAACAGACGCGTTGCACAACTTCGACGCAATCGGTGTATTATACGATGAAAAATGTCCAGATGCAAGAGACATAGATCCTCATGAGCCCCCGCAGTTGCGGGGGCTCATGAGGATCTATGTCTCTTGCTGCAACCACTTTGTGTCCATGTTCCTGGGACGGCTGGGGATCAGAATTTGAATCAGAATTTTATTTCTCGTCTTTTAACTCACCAGGTGCTCTTTGGCGTTTGAATTTTCAGAAACACAACCTACGTCCACTCGTAGTGAAAGGGTTACAAGTGCTGACAGTCTTGCGGGTCGCACTTTGTCCAGCCTTTTAATTTACTAATTGCATCAAATTCATTCATTTATCTTTGTAAATTGGAAATATGTAAACTGAATGCACGAATCTGACACGGTTGGTTGATTTTAAAGTGCGGACAAACAAATCCGATAAGGCAATCCGAATTAGGTGAGAACAAAAGTGCGATGGAAAGGGCGGATATACATGCGGGATCAAACATGTTTGTGCTCCTTGATTTTAATCCACTGCGTCAAACTGACTGACAGACTGACTGACTGATTAATGGATTGATTGACTGTAACTGGATGGATGGATGGATGGATGGATGAAAGCGTGGATGGAAAGATGGATGGATGAATGGTTGGTTTTGGGTGGGTGGGTGGATGGATGGATGAAAGGATGGATGGAAAACGTTAAACGTTTAGAGCTTTAACATCTTTTGTCCACCGCGAAGGTGATTTTAAAGACGGGGCACCGAAAAGAGGCCTGTACAAATTTTGACCCCAGCTGGGTTCGAACCGACGACCTTTCGGACAAGAATCAAACGCTCTAACCCCTAGCCACCCAGCTCCCCAGGATGGATGGATGGATGGGTGGGTGGGTGGTTGGGTGATCGACCGACCCAACCGACCGACCGATTGATAGAATGATTTCAGTGACATTTGGTATACTCACGCCTGATATTATAGAGCTGCGGTTTCCATTTCTTCTTGCTGACCATGTCCCTGATCTGGCTTTCGTCATACTTGGGCTGATCTTCACGGCTCGCCACGTCATCCTTGGGCAGGGGGTACCAGTCGTTGAAGCGACCAGGGGAGCCTGTCATCAGCTTGTAGTCCTTGTACCTACAGGGATGGGGAGTGTCATGTACTTGGAAGGGGTAAAGGGATCTGATTGTTTCACAGTAAGCAATGGCTCCACGGGCCTAAGTCGGCCCCAGTAGGCCCGCGCACGGCCGTGCGCGGGCCTACTGCGGCCGACTTGCTGACCCGATAATTATTGTTACTGGTTTACGTTTATGTGTATTGATGGACGGACGGACGGAGGAACTTAACCCAACCCAAGCCCATCCCAACCCAAACCAACCACACCCAAACTCGGCTTAACCCAAGAGAACCTAACACAACACAACGCAACAGCCTAACGCAACGCAACGCAATGCACCCCAACCCAACCCTACACAACAACCCCTAACGACGCAACGCCGGCCAACGCACCATGTAAAAACAAACGCGCAAATTACACCAAGCCGCTAAACCGACCAAAACGGACGAATGAACGCACAAGCAAACAAAAACATCACCTGATGGCAGTGCTGTTAAGGATGGTGTCGATGTTGTAGACAAACTCGTCACGATTACTGGCACCACCTCCACTCAGCATGTCCCACTGGTTCACTCCGTCTATCTTGCTGTCTGCAACATTGACAAGTTCACATTTAGCCCAAGAAAATACACTAAAACAACGTAGATACAGATATACCTTGACAGCGTGATAGTGTCAGTTGCAAGGCTAGATTGGCGTCGAGAGTCTGACGCGTTACTTCACAACTTATATAGCTGTATTAGACAAAGATATACAGCGATTGCTCAAATGTGGTGCCAGGACGCCCGCCGGACGCGACGAGGCTGACACACTGTACAGAAACTTAGATATAGATCGATATAGTGTAAAGTGGTGCCAGAATATCTTTCTTACCGGGATCGACACCAGCCAAATGGAGGATAGTCGGAAACCAGTCGACTGCATGTATCATCCTGAAAATTATAATAAACTTAACCCTTTGCGTGTCGGTAGCGGTTTTAGTCGCGATGATTCGTGAAGGAATCATCGCGACTAAAACCGCTACCTACACGCAAAGGGTTGAACTTTAGTTTGGTGTAGGCGGTGTGAGCGTAGGCACCGCCGGTAAACGATTAATAACAGTTTTGTGTTTTTACGATGCCTTCCCTGTTTCCAGGGGCGAATCCAGAGGGTGCCTCGACGGGGGAAGGGGGGAGGGGCGCACAACAGCCGCCCCCCCCCCCCCCCTATTCCCTATTTTCCAAACTGTTCATACAAAATAAATCCAGACCAAAACGGTGAGCATAAAATCCTAACAAAGAAAGAAACACGCTTAAAAAGCACAATTGCAAAATAATTTGTGTTGAAATTATTCTTTCTTGGTGCTTTTCTTTTGGGGATGCTTTTAAAAAGTGTACTATCGTGTTGTACGCGTGTTTCTTTTATTTTTTGTTGGGGTTTTCTCAGACATTGAGAGTTTTCAGAGCTTAAGATTTTTATTTGTTAAAAATGTTCTTCTTTTATCTCGCGACACAGCACCGCTTTTGGCACTTTTTTTTAAAACACATAATACTTTGAATAGATCTTCAAACACATAGTATAATATTAAAGAGTGAACCGTGACATTGGTCATGATAAAGTGAAGCAAAGGGAAGCAAACACGTATTCCGCCCAACATAATACGATATTGTGATGTCGATAGCCCGCCTTATATATTTCAGCAAACTGTAGGTGTGTAGTTTATGAGACTGCTTTTACAAGAATATGCTAGACTTTAAAATGATCGTACAACTGATTTATTCATTAACCCGTTCGAGAGGTGATGTATGGCGATTACAGTTGCCGAGTATCCGTATATAGCACGTCGCGAAAGTGTTAAAATGTGGTTCAATCTGTAGGCAGCCGTAATGCTTTTCATCGCGATGATTCCTACAGGAATCATAACGACAAAAAATGGGACCGACAGCCAAAGAGTTAAAACAGGTCCGTGAAAATCCTAGTAGGACTAATATTACTTGAATGGCGAAGGTTGGAGTAGAGACGTACGTTCTAACCCCTTCCTAGCTGCTCTGAAAAGACGTACATGTGACAATTTTGTTTTTGAAATCTTTGTTTATTTAACGAACAAAAGGCAAAACCGTCCAAGAAACATGGATACAAATTGGACGCAGCAAGAGGCATGGATCCTCATGAGTCCCCGCCTTCGCGGGGGCTCACGAGGATCTATGTTTCTTGCAGCTGGATCGTGTTCACGTTTTCTCAGCAGTAAAAGGTGTATTAACGACTTGTATGTCAATGTACAATGTTATTTCTTCCGTTCACTGCCGGTTAACGTTGGCGGTGAACGGAAAAACAAGAAATAATGTACATTTATACACATCGTGAAAACTGCGTATATTTGATTTCTCTGCCCTGGCCGCCTGTGAATGCACAGATAAACAAAAACAAACAATATATATATATATATATATATATATATATATATATATATATATATATATATATATATATATATATATATATATTCTATATACTTTTATACAATAGGCGTCGCCTATAGAGCATTCTCATACTTTTAACATAGCGTCGCCATAGAGCATTCTCAGAATTTATATGATATATATATATATATATATATATATATATATATATATATATATATATATATATTATATATATCTGCGGAGACTGACAGATATCTGCAAAAATGCTCACTCATTGTTGACGTATGCAGCCTTGTTTAACAAGGTCTTGCTGTAGACAAAGGCCGCCCCTCGAGTTCCTCCCTCCCAGAAGGTTGTCTTGGCACCGCGCAGTGGCCAGTTGTTGGCTCCACTATAAGTTGGACCACCATTCTGAAAATACAAGATTACTGTTTGTGCCTCTGGCGCTGCATTTTATCGGAAAGGTGCAACACAAATATTATTCCGTAGGAATGACAACACACCTCAATCTAGCCCAGATCTGAGGTTGTCAGCGACCCATGCATAGTGTCCCGGAAGTCAAAGATAGAGCTTTTTTCCCTACCAGTCACTCGTGCATAAGGTTATTGAGACTAGATGTGTTCACAATGCATTTAGAATCTATACCTCTTGCGAACACTATTTTGTATTGTCTATATGGACCTGCGTTACTGGGACAGCTGGGGCTATTTGACGTTGAACTAAGGTTTCAGAAGCACAATCTGCGGCCACTCGCAATGAAGGGGTTTACAGTTTAACTCATTTAGCCCCGACACACCACAGCATGAAACGGCTCAAGCGTGATAACTCAATGGTGGTGCCGGAATAGCTTGGCGCCCATAGGCGCCAAGCTATTCCGGCACCACCATTGAGCTATCATGCTCGATCTGTCCCTAGAATTGTAATACAGTCCTTCAAATGGTAACTTCAAAATTTGGGGATTTCAGTCCTGGGGTAGACTATGTTAACCGCACCACCGACCTTTCATAAGATTTGTGATTACACAAATGATTGAAAGAAGTCGAAAGGCCGTGCTAGCTGCATTAACCCTTCAGCTGGCACACAGCAGCAATACATAGATTGACCATGATAGTTTAAAGTCGGTGCCACCCAGAAGTATTAATACACATACGTCGGTAGTGAAGATAAGCAGCGTGTTGTCCATGAGACCAGCCTTCTCCAGGGCGTCTGTGATGTTACCAAAGGCTTCGTCCATCATTGACACCATACCTACAACATTTGAACAGTTTGCTGGTCTGTGATGTTAGACTTTGCTGTTTGAAGACCATGAAGTCCAACAATTACAGAACAGCACACTGTAGGGTCCAAAATCAAATATTTCCTTCATTGCATCGCAAGGAGGTGGTATATAGCAGCCTACTTGGCGATACGTTCCAATAACTAGCTCTTTCATTACCAAGCACCCCTAAAAGCGACCTGTTCTAGACAATAAAGGCCCAATGCGCTAAAGGCCAGGGGGCCGACGTCCGGGCCGCCGATGGTCCTCGGACAGTCTTGCGCGGGCCAACGGCTGCCGACGTCGGCCCGATGATCTTTGCGCACTGGGGGGTTAATGGGTCATAATATTTTTCGTGACTGTTATACAGTCTACATATACTTCGCTCATGCAACGGTCGAATATGTAACAAAAGTCGGATTTAACAACATAAGTTTTTTTGTTGTTGTTAAGTTCCCAAAAGCGCTGTCTCTATGTCCATTACTTTGCTTATAATACATTTGTTATAGCCGATGTTTACTGTGTAGTATGTATTACAATAATCCGCACAGGACTAACTTAAGAGGTTCGACTGTCGTAAAATGAAATCCCTTTTCTGCTCTTCTTCTTTATATACAGGAGCGTGTGCTTGCGGATTGTGAATAGAAGAAAAGTCCTAATTGAGGCAAGACAACATTGACAACCCGTTGTATGTCGTAGTAATCAAAGTCCATGGAGTAGATCGCTTTAACCCATTTGGCCCTGACACACACAAAAAGAACCCAACGGAGAAAGAAACATGTTTAGAAAAGACAGTTACAACACAATTTATTTTAATATTAAAAAAAATTAATAAATTGTATTGTAACTGTCTTTTTTAAGCGTGTTTATTTCTCCTTTGGGCTATTCTCTGCATTTTATACGCTTGGCAGTCGCCTTTTTGGTCTGAATTACATTACAATAAGATATGGATAGACCGTGATGATTTAAGGTGCCCGAATCAGTAGCATGACGCGAAGATATCGTGGTCCCACCCTTGAACTACCATGGCCGAAATTTGTCTAAATGTTTGCCTTGAATTAAAAAGTGTACAACTGACGCACCGCAGTAAACTCGCCTGTCTTTAGTCTTGATTTGCTTGTACATGTTTTCGTACTTGGCCGGCACCTGTGGAAAAAACAACAACATTTTTTTTCATTTGTTTAAAAATTAATACGTGGGTGTTGGTCTTTGAGTTTAAGACCTTGGAGCCATAAGATCTATAATCACAGACCAGAACAAAATGGACGACAACGACAACGACGACGATGGTGATGGTGGCGTTGAGAAGGGAAACATTCATATAAGTGCTGGGAATGAACAAGATACATGTGTGTGACTTACAAGCGGCGATGTAGCCCGTACTAACAAACGATACTACGTTAATTATCTGTTTGTGGGTGTACTCTCTAGATAGACCCACACGGCTAGTGCGCCACAAGTACACTTCTATTCAAATGAGATGCCAAAGGCATCTCATTTGAACAGAAGTGTACTTGTGGCGTATTTGTGGATTTGACAGAAATGCGTACTCCTAAATGGCTAACTCAAGTATTGACAAAAAGTATGTTAGGGTGACTCTCGGAGATATAGGGAAACGACTCTCAAACCTGGCCGTCGCCGATGCGTTAATGACGTCAATAGTCGGATATTTTACTGTGTTACCACGAGATCGTAATGGCAGCCTGCTCTCTATGTTAATTAAACCCTATATCTATTATAAAATTAAAAAAAGTAAATAAATCAGCGCATTAAATAGGCGCTTTACACAATTGAAATTATCGGCTCAAAGCGCCGCCGCAAACTGAACCCAACAAGCACGCTCACGTGAATCACGCGCATTCATTCACACACTGTACATAAACACAGAAGGTTCACGTGGTGCTAGGGTAAGCTCAAGCGAGCTACTGAAGTTTTTGGAAATTCAAATCGTTTTATATTTGAAATTGATAATTGGGCTGAAATTGATACCATATCTACTATTTCACTGACCTGCAGCGGAGCATGACACAGGTGAAAAGGCAGGTACAGGAACAGAGGAGTGTTTGGGTCACTGTGACCTCTGATAACGTTAACGGCATGCTGAGTGAACAGGTACTGAAAAAAACAAAACAACAAACAAACAAAAAGCAAACAGTGGAATGTGCATATGTTGCTAAAATAACTGAAATAGGAATATTGCTATGATGGGCACGTAAACTGAGACGTGTCACGTCAAGACAGCCGCGTATCCGAATGCAGCACGTTTCGAATGTGTTAACCATAATCGTCGATCGATTCATCCTTTGAACGTGTTAGTGCGTAGATTTCAGGGTCAATGCAATTAAGTTGTTGGTTTTTTCCCCTGGGCTTTAACCCCTTCACTGCCGAGAAAAAACGTTAACACGATCCAACTGCAAGAGGCATAGATCCTCATGAGCCCCCGCGACTGCGGGGGCTCATGAGGATCCATGCCTCTTGCTGAGACCGATTTGTATCTTGGACGCTTATGGCGATTGGTCGTTGAATGAACAAAGATTTCAAAAAACAAAAATGTCCGTGCGGTGGCAGGGAAGGGGTTAGTATAGACGAACATCACAGTGTAAAGAATCTATAAATATACACGTCCACCATAATGCCGGCGTACTTACGTCGAAATGAGTTTGGCTTGGATCTCTTGCGACGGACGTATTTTCTCTCATGTCGTATCCGTTCTCTGTCGAGACAATAATTCCACACAAACAAAAATAATGATCTGAAAACATGATCTGACCTGTTGATTTGTTCGGCGCATGTTGTTGATGAAACCAGATCTGATTTTAATTTTTTTTTGGGTCGGGTCCACCTCAGATCCGAGATCCTCCAAGCTCCAGATAAGAGGGCTCATATAATATTCAATACTGACGAGCAATAGAAATGCGACATTTTTGGAATGATTGGAAACACTCTAGTATAATTATATACATGTATATGCCTCTTGTTGGGCAAATGGGTACTCATGTCCCTTAAAATGATACGTTATTTCATGTCTGTCACCTACAGAGCTTGACATCCAGGCTTATAGTTACTGAGGTAGTCTTTCATGGCTTTAGAACCGTACACGTAAATATATAAAACTTAGATCCTTTGTCAAAGCAAAAGACAGTAACTTTATATTTGTGAAAAGCGAGATTTTCATTGTATTACAATGAAATTCTTGCCTTTCACACAAATGGAAGTACATACATGTAGCCTATTATATAAATATCGCTTTAAAAAAAAAAAAATTGACATACTGTCTTTTGCCTTGAAGCATGCCACTGGACGTTCCCACCAGCTAGGCTGTAAGAATTACCCAGTAATTCTACGACGAAAACCGCCGTAGATTTGTGGGGTTTTTTTTTCCTCTTTTTTTTTTTTTTTTTTTTTTCTTTAACACAGTAGTGAGGTTTTGTTTGAAGCGAGCGACTCCGAACAACGAACGATGATGGTGGAAAATCAGCCTGGTCCATAAGCATACACAACACTCCAAACATCTCCAAAAGGCATATATCCTCATGAGCCCTCCGGGCTCACGAGGATCTATGCCTGTTGGAGATGTTTGGAGTGTTGTCTATGCTTACGGTAGAAGCTGGGTATCCGTTATGACTTTGCTCGCGTTCTTTGTTGGGAGTCGTCCGGCGCAAACGTAACCCCACAAGTATCTGATTGGAACGTCCCACGGTTTCCTTATTTAGTCCTACGCGTAATATGTGTGTAGTAGTCCTCAGCTCCGTTGTAGTACCCAAAGTAACTGTCGAAACCTCGGTACGTTGGTGTGTACTTCCAGTTACACATGCCAAGATGCCATCTGTAGGAATGGAAATAAAACAAACCATCCGTACTGTCATTTGGTAATTATTTCCATCCATTATGATGCAATGATGTGGCATTGTAAATAAAACCAAAAGATGCTTGTTTAGTTAACAGCGCGACAGCAGCAAAGAAACAAAGAGTCCTTTAGGGTAAACAGACTGAGCAGATATCGGCAAAACAAACAAAATTAATACTGAATCCTAATGTTAATTCTGATAAAACCTTATGTAATGGGTGGGAGGTGGGGGTCTTGACTGTGAATATAGGGACCAGTATCTTTTTGTACCCCAGTAGCAAAACATCTTCGGGTCCACGACGGCCGCAGTGGGCCCGCGCACAGCCGCGCACTGGCCCACTGCGACCGTTGTGAGCCACAGGACCTATGCTTATCGGGTATACTTACTTGCCCACGATATGTGTCTTGTATCCAACCTTCTTCAGTAGCTGAGGTAACATGGTGAAATTACTGGGTACAAAGCGTGGTTCACCCTCTGTGATTACACCATGCTGTAACACGTTACAATACACTTCATACATTTCCACACTTGTCACAGTGCAGGATCATTCTGCCGTGCAAAGGCAAAAGAGAGCTAGTCCATTTATGCGAAAACACACTACTTTGAATTAATAATAATAATATTGTGCGAACCTCATTAACAGAGTGCATCAAGTATGCGTGTGACAGAATTAGGAATCAGAACTGCGATAAAATCATGTGAGGCATTGCAACGCCACCACCACCAGTCCGCCACCACAACCACCACCACCACCATCACAACCACCACCACCCCCCCTCCCCACCACCCCCCAATAATAATAATAATAATTTAAAAAAAAATAGCATACCTGCAATCCAGTGTGGTAAGGGAAATACCCTGTCATGAAGGCGTTTCGGGACCTGGAGAAAAAAAGTGAGTTAACCCTCTCGCTGCCAATGGACGCAAAGGTGTGTCATTGAAAGTTGGATAAATTCAACACCGAAATATTACAGTGATCCAAGGAAAACCGATATGAATAGGACCAGCAAGAGACAGAGGACCTCATGAGCCCCCGCTCTGCGGGGGCTCATGAGGTCCTCTGCCTCTTGCAGTTGGATTGGGTTCGTATTTTTCCCGGCAGTGAAGGGGTTACATTAAGTTTTTGTGTATTTTTACCTCTCGGCCGCTGAACAGTTAAGAACATCCAACTACAAGAGGTATTGATCCTCATGAGCCCTCGACGCAAAGGCGAGGGCTCCTGAGGATCAACGCCTTATGTTGACCTGTTTCTATTCATCTGAGGTCGACGTACAGAGAAAGGAACTTACGGTGAACAGAAGTACTGTACATATGAAGAGTTGAGGATAACACCACTGCGGGCAAACCGGTCCAGGTTGGGGGTGATCATGGCAGGGTTGTGCCATCCCACGTCATTCCAACCTGACCAATGCAATTTTTTTTTAAGCTGACATCATTCCAACCAGCAACAATCAAGTTATTGTCAAAACAATACGTAAATTCAAATCTGTCCAGTCAATTTACAAGTAAAAATTGCAAGATATAAAAATTATATCGAGCTTGAGTATCAATTAACATTTACCGTTGTGATCGACGGATCGGATGTTTTAAACTCTTGTCAAGCAGAAACAAGCCAAACAGTAATAAGTCTTTTAGAATGGACACTTATTTGTATAATTGCAAGTGATATTAATAGATTTTTTTTCATTACTTGCGTATGATGGGTTAGGTTATTGGGGTTTAACGCCGAGCAGGCGACTAAGGCCATCTCACGGCGGACATTTGCGTATGATATTAATGATCATTCACTGTAGATGCCGCTTGCACTTTTTCGCGGTTTTATTTTTACAGCTAATTAAAACTATTATTGTGTTCACACGTCGAGACATTAACCCTCTTATGAACGCCGTCACCTGTACTGTTAAATACCGGCTGCATGCACAAAGAGGTTAATATGACCATCAAGTCTTAAACTCCCAGAATTAAATGACTTCCATTGTATAGAATGGAAGTCATTTAGTTCCGGGAGTTTAAGAATTAATCATACCCAAGTCGTCAGCGACAACAAAGATGACATGAGGTGGTGATGAGGTTACTCCATTGAAAACTGCCAGCAGACAAACCGCAGCGAACAAAACTGGCTTCACTGCGTCCATCACCGTCGTTAAGACCTGGGAAAAAAACCAACAACATGCAATAACAACAAGCACAACAACAACAACAACAAGCCAGACATGTTATGAGCATGTGTATACTGGTATATGACTCAGAGTTGGAACCAAGTCTTTGGTTTAAAATCACATACTGTTAACTCATTCGAGACGTGCCGAGTCCGGATACGCGGCAAAACTGGACACGTCTCAAATGAGTTAAATAGAACTTGCTGACGTTTAATTCATTCAAGGCGTCCAAGATCAAAAGTTGCGGAACTGTCGTATAGCGTTGCCGCCGGCAACACTATACGACACTTTCGCAGCTTTTGATGCAGGGTGTATTGAATGAGTTAAACGAAAATCTACCACTAAACAAAGAGACTAAAGCACATTAAAGGCCCACTACCGCCGTGACTGTTCAAATATACACTTTTGTAACAGATGGTTACGAAACGCCTCGCACATGTCTAGTTATCGTTCACTGAGACATAGGAGAATACAGTTCAGCGTACGTCATGTAACGGCATATCATGAAACCTGACGACTCCACTCCGTTCTATAATTACAATTGTGTCAGTACGAGAAACACCTAAAAATAGATTGACACGCTAACGGTTGAGCATAATAAACAAGTGCAATTACGCATGTGTGTTTGCTGCATGTCCAAACTGCCGTTAAAGTTCATTAGCTGTGTTGATAAGGCATAGGGAACACAAACGTGCTGAAATGTGTCTTCAGATTTACGCGTAGTGGTACTTGTAAAGACGCTTTAGTCCCAGTTATAAATGGGCTCAAACAGCAGACGGTTATAGGAGAGTCCGAAATAGCTCAGGCGGTTAAACGTCGGAGCAGGAGAGCGAAGGGAATCGCCGGGTCGTGGGTTCGAATCCCGTCCCGGCCCCGGTAGCTGGACTCACAATCCAGGGGAAAAAAACGGATTTGTTCAATAGCATTTCCGTTGGAAGGTCCTGGTAAATCAAAGTGGCACAGTTGGAGTGTGCCTGAGTTGATCAGTGTTAGGGTCGTACTCCATAAGCAATAGATTTCCCTGTCCCCCATAACCCGCCGCGTCAGGGCCGTCCATTATCACTCCGGTGCCATGGACGTTAAACCCGGAACTTCAGACGGTTATTGAATCTAACACACAAGCTCACGTGACAACATGAATTCACCAACTCCATGAACAAAAGCATAATTTACCTTTTGGTTCTACCAACACTGTGGCACTCAATCTCAAGTTTGTATCACTGATATAACGCGGATCACGGATCACCAGGAGATCACCGAGAGATCGGAGGGCGGTAAAAAAAAAAAAGAAGGCTTGATTCTTGCCTGTGTAATCCGCTATTATGTAGCTGCTTACAGGACAACACCCAGACTTTTTCAGGGTTTAACCCTTTGCATGTCGGTAGTGGTTTTAGTCGCGATGATTCCTACAGAAATCATCGCGACTAAAACCGCTTCCGACACGCGAAGGGTTAACACCTTCACTGCCAGTGCTCGCAGATTCAGTCTGTGAGCTCTTTGTGAGTTCAACGCCAAAGAGGCCCAGCCAGCCAAGGCGTCATCGGATACAAAATGATGTCAGTAAGAGGCATAGATCTTCATGAGCACGCGCATCTGAGGGAGCTCACAAGGATCTATGTCTTTTGCATTTTGCATTTGGGTCGTGATCATTCTCTCTCGGCAGTCAAAGGGTTAACGTCGCACTTGATGTGGGTAAGTGCACCTACTGGCAATCGCAGGTCAAAGACTCTAGCTTGGTGTCCTTGGGTCTCAACTAAACGTCAACGCCAATAGATATAACATGATTGACGTACTCGTCTTTTGAAAAGACACGATCTTTCCGCTGCCCTAGCCAAACTGCGCAGGTTTTAGAGAGAGAAAGAAGGAGAGAATTAAAGCTTCATTAACACAATGACTGAGTTAACCCCTTAATTATATATTTTTTGGCCAACCATATCCATGTCTCCAGCACAGAGTAAATACCATTGGAAGTTACCCCTAAATCATCATTATTTAAACAGCCACATTTTTATGAAAATCAAAAATAATACTTAAGGGGTTAACTCAGTCATTGTGTTAATAATACTTTAATTCTCTCCTTCTTTCTCTCTCTTAATTAGCTCATATGTCCGCTGTCGCAATGTTACTATGTATGTACACACAGCCCGTTGCTAGCACTCTGACTGGGACTGCGCATGACTAGAACGCGGCCTGCCTACACTGAAGTAATATATGTAAAGCGAATAAAGATATTTACCACGTCGCAATTAATTCATCAGAGCTGAAACGTTTGCACAGTCACCCTTAAATATGTACAAGCACTACCTCGTATGCATTAAATTGAAAGATTGACCCCGAGATATGCTTAAGTGCTCCCTCATAGTCTATTTATCAGAAATTTGACCTCAGAACATGTTAATAGGTTTGGATAGGGGTTTTACTCTATGACGCATGTCATTTTGTAAGCCACCTGTGTTGCCTTATCGTTGCCACGCGGGCGCCGCTATTCAACTGTGATAGGCGACACTTATATGAATAAGCTGGCTCTAAGGCTTTTGAAAAGAGGCTATTTGCTGAGAGGTGTCAATATACTCAAGAAGAGAGCATGTTTCGAAATTGACTTCATATTTACTCTATGACTGGTTCCCGAGAAATCAAACGGTGGCCTATACTCTGCACTATACAGGGAGCTGGAAAAACAGTTGTATAAGAAACTAACAAGTAATATCTAACACACAGACGTACACACAAACAAACACACTTACAAACAGACGTACACACAAACAAACACACAATCAAACAGACGTACACACGCACAGACATACATAAACAGACACACACACACATACACACACAAACACACACACACACACACACACTTACAGACACTCATGTCAGTACAATTTTATCGTAAGCATGAGCTGCCAGGTGGTGTCACGGTTGATCGCCTTTTGTGTTGCCTCACGCCGCGGCCGCATTCCATTCCTTTTCAATTCAGACACGAGCCGCATTTTGAAAAGACTCTCACCCGTCTTTATGGCCGTCATAGCTACACCCTTTCAAATCGCTAAGTTGTGTCAAAGATCAACAGGGGGACATATTACTTTTCAAAAGAGGGGGATTTGTACAAGTGGGCTTAATGTACTCATGTGGTTTCTGAGGAATTAGAAAATCAACTGGTGGTTATTACACTATACAGGCACTGAAAAAACAGCTGGATAAGAAAATACCAAGTAAAAAACAATAAGTCACAACTCACTTAAAGGTTACCTTTAAGTGAGTTACAATAGGAACTTATTAACTACTTACATTAAGAACTTATTAATTACTTATCCTAATTACTTGCAAGTACTTAATAACAACTTGACTCTAGTCACGTATACTAAGTCTTTTTTACCAAGACACAAGGGCACCGGAAAACTTTTTTTTCTCAATAATATTCTGGTGGTGCAGATGGTGCAGGCCTAAACTGTGTAAGTGGCATGTCATCTCTCTGTGAAGTGTATGACATTAATAAACGATTACCAAATCTGATTTTTATTTGTTTAAAAGATTGTGTAGCTTTTCTGTGGTTTCCTGAACACCTATCTTTTTTCCTTCCGCTAAAAAACTAGCCTTCAGTTCTTCAACATTTACGGGAGATTGACTGCGCATTTTATTCTGGATTTCAGACTTCTGTTTTTTGTAATTATTTAAATCATCCTGGACTCGTTTAAATTCCTCGTCATCAATAAAATTATCGTTCAATGCCTTACTGATAATAAGTTTAAGACTGCTCAGCTTTGCACCCGCCAAAGTACTCAATGCTTCATGTTTCTGTAATTTCGTGTGAAACCTCTTGTTCAAGGCCTCCAAACCAAAGCATGCTAGGCATGTAGCGACGCTTAGACCCTCAATTGCTATTCCAGCCAAACTCCCAATTCCTGTGGCGAACAAAACAATGCCCCCTACAGAACATGAAGCTGAAACTGCACCAATAGCCATAGAAGTGTTTTGAACAGAATTAAAAACGGTCTTATACCGTCTTTTGCACCGTGAATATTTCGCCTCCTCACTCTCCAAATATTTCAAAGCTTCTGTAATATTATTTAATCTGAATGCATCTGCCTGTAATGTTTTATCTGAAGCAATTGGCATATGTGGATCAGGCGCAAGCGTTGTTTTAGTCATCACATTTGTTTCAGTCGGATCAAGCGTCGGTAGTTGTGGATAGAAGTTTACCATTTTTTTTATTCACAAATATTTTTTTTTTATTTAATCAGCAATTACATTTTGCAACTCTTCAAAAGTATACAATTTGCTGGCATAATAAAATGCAACAAGATCAATGTGTTCAAGGTTTATGTAAGTTAGACGAACAAAAGTTGTTTTGTCGACCACCACCTTGACAGCTGGAACACTGCTCGAAACATTAATAACATCAACATTTTTTGTAATAGCAATAAAGACCTTTGATGATTCTGTTACTGTTTCGTCCCATGTAAGTTTAATTCCCTGCGCAATTTGAGCCTCTTTAGCAGTAGCAACAGATTTCATGATAATTTCAAATACTATTGTCGCTTCTCTAGCCATGACTAAGCTTGCTGGCATAAACACAACAGAAGTATCTGATCTACCCTTTCTAGTTGTAAGAAGATACCGCCGTTTCTCATAATTTTCAACTTTCAGTTTTTCTCTGCTATTGTTGTCTGGGGCAAAGCTTGGAACAAGGCTTACAATAAGCGGCCCAGAATTAACAACTTTCCTAAACACTAAGGCGCCTTCATCATCAGTGTATACATAAGGACTAATAAATTCCAACTTTATGTCCCAGTCAATTGTGGGTGGTGGAACAGGCACAGGTGAAACCACCCACTTATTTCCCACATGTATTAAGTTGTAGGGCGAATTATTTACGGGTGGAGTAGGTACAGTAACATCACGTAGCTGACCAAGTTTAGGAATCTGTTTTTCACCGTCTTTCATGTCAACAATTACTTTCCTCTTGTACATGCCAAAGGAATCAAGTTCAAAACCATATATTTCTCCAACATCCCCTTCCTTCTCAAAATCCTGTACGTCTGCAAAATCTTTCAACTCTGTTACTGGACACGCAACTGGTATGATTGTTCGCTTTGGACCAAGACCACTCATTTTTATAAACAAAAATAAAATTATTTAATTTCCAACACAACACTAAAATCATGCATAAGAACTGGTTTGTCATCCTGATTAGTTACAGATATACTCAGTGACTCAAAGAAACTAGAACCTAATTTCTTAAACTGCAAATTAGGAAATCTAACAACTACACTTTCACAATACGGAGCAGTTCCAGTAGGTAAGCATCTCAACAAAGTTGAAGGCTTTCCATTGTGAACATTCTCAGATGTGTTTAGTTCTTTCAAATAAACATTTAGCACTGTGTGTACTGACAAATTGACAGGGCGTTTTCCAGTTATTTTAAGTCTTTTTGTCTTCATTGTTATAATACCAGACATAGCTTCATCTAAATCATCTGTTCTCCACCAATCTTCGTCAATATAAAATCCAAGTAAATATGCTAATCTATCTGAGATCCTTAACCAATTTTGTGTGGGAAATTCTAATGTAACAAGTAGGTTAGCTGGATTTAAAGTTGCTTTAATTTTAAATTTACTTTGAAACCATTCAGCTATAGTACAAAAGTCATAATACCCAGGTGGTATAGCTTCAGTCTTACCATCAAAAATTACTTTATTATATATATTATCTTCTACATTAAACCATTTTACTGTGTAGAACATTTCATGGATAGCTACAGCCTTGCTACCATCACGATTATCAATCCCATTAGTTAACCACACTGGTTTGCTTGTGTCAAGATTTGTTAAGGTAATAAACATTTTTATTATCTCATATAAAAAGGATGGAATTTAAATCACCAACCATCACCACTACAAACGCATTTCAATTCAATGTGAATGCCAAATACAATGTTGCACCTACTTATGAACAGAAAATAATTCAACTAAATCAGCTTGACATAGCTGTGTCTGACGCAAGCGTACAAGACCTATTCCAAGTCAAAGTACCAAATCCATTTGACCATTACCTAAACCCTCCAATAACAGACGACTCTACTGTAAGAAAGTGGTCTTCAAGTCCACTACAGATGTTTCAAAACCAACTCAACTTTGCCATACTATGTTCTACTACAGGCTGTGGTGTTTCATTTACAGATCATTTGAATCACTCAAACAAACTGATTAGATCTGTGTATCGTTTTCATGTTTACTACCAGCTTAGACGTATTCTGTCAGAACTGCATACACCACTACCCACTGAATCCAGTTTCAACAGGTATAACAACCCCATGGATATGAAAGCGTTTGAACGCATCTGTAATGAATTTAACATCAGTCCCCGGTATGACTTCACACAAAAACTTGATGATCACCACGGCATTGGTACATTGTATTACGCTTTGAGTCACAGACAATACCCTCAAGATTATTACCCTGGTTACACTTCATTCTCATCAAAATCTGAAGTCTGGTTAGGATCAATAGAGCAGAAACAGTCTAATGCGTGGACCACATTTGTCTTGGACAGGAGTGACGGGTTTACTCAAGCGGGAGTCGAGCGCGTCAATGAGTCTATCAGAACATATGTCTGGTGCATACTAGGTGCACAATCATTAACAAAATCGAATATTCTGAATGGAAGTGGAATATTTGAATCTCAAAAACAGTTTCTCTCTAATCTTGAAGATTCAATTAATTCAACAGTTGATCTCCCATCTAGCATACAGCGCTACCAAAATGTACTCAGATATGCCAGATCAAAAGTTGACTTTGTAGTTGGCACTGGGTTATACATGTTACCATCTGACCTTCAACTCCAAATGGGTACAATAACAAATTATAATAATGAAATCATTGTTGCAGGTGTTGGTCAGAAATTAGGACTCAATAAAAGTGTAAACTTAGGAGCAACAACTGCGCATGTACTGTCATTAAAATCATTACAGGAGGTTACTTCCCCTGCCCCACCACTGGTACCCATACAGTCAGTAACAACCCCTGACACACATGAGTCAGAACGAACTGCATTAGTAATAGGATTAACAGGGCTAGGAGTATTACTTCTTTATCTGTTTCATTAAATAACCCACCATTAACCCTCCTACTGTAACCAAAAAGACCCACACATGCTCTGCCATAAACCCAACTGCCTTTGCCGCTGTACTAATCAACCAGCTGACAACAGAGCCTAAAATGCCAGGCAACGCGTCTACTGCTTTCAGAGCCAATTTCTTAAGCAAGTCTGATATGTGAGACAACTGTTTCTTTACCCACGACTGTAAATCTTTTGGATCTGTGGGAGCCGGTGGGCCCGGGGGTGGCGGTGCACCCCCACCAACCCCAGCACCGGAGACAGCCAGCACTACAGTGCTGATAATAAACCCAAGAGCAGTAATTAAACTAGCAATTGTAATACCCTGTTCTCTGAAAAGTGTTTTAAGTCTCTCAGCCAGAGTAGTGTCTTCGTGAAGTATTTTCTGAATAGTTTCTCTAATTCTGTTAACTTGGGTTTTCAGTTTTCCTCTTGCAATACTAATCACTTCTAATCGTCCTGATCTTTCTATCTGCAAATCATTTAATCTATGTTGGATTCTCTCTTTCATTTCTGTGTCAAGATTCCCATTGTCTGCTGTAGCCAGTTTCTCCTTTTCACGTTCAATGTGTTTATCAAGTTCTCCCAGTTTGGCAAGATTATTAACCATCTCACCTCTTATTGTCTGCAGTGATTTATCCAATCCCATAATCTCCCTCATTGACAAAGGTGGATCATCTATTGTTTTCATAGCGTCATTTAATTGACCTTCAGTAAATGAGGTTTCTTGTATCACAGTGTTTGCTATTTCTGGTAGGCTTGTTACTGGTGCCATTTCAATTTGTTGCCCTGTTGGCAACTTTGTTTGCGTGTCGTGAAGAGCACTAACCAGTCTTGGGGGAACGGGAGACC
Source organism: Semisulcospira habei (assembly GCA_036245525.1). Taxonomy (NCBI): domain Eukaryota; kingdom Metazoa; phylum Mollusca; class Gastropoda; family Semisulcospiridae; genus Semisulcospira; species Semisulcospira habei. The sequence continues at coordinate 70,650,177 of BTPG01000006.1, forward strand.
CTCCAATTCCAAGGTACCTTGCCAACCCAGAGTTACCACCGACTTCACCTTTAATTGTACTTAAAGCTCTAAACTTAGAAGGATTATTTTTATGTGTTAGATTTATTTTCCCTCTGTCCGTATTTACAAATAAGTGCCCTTTATCATATTCAAACTGGTTAGGATCCAAGACATCTGGGCGCGCTCCAACACTTTCATAAAATGAGTTTACTTTATCTTTTAGCAGTTCGTGATACATACTAGAACTAGTTACCATTCCAGTCATATCTGTGATACTGGTATCTGAGACATGCATGTCATCCATTTCAAAATCTTCATGATTAAATCCTCCTGCTGCCATTGTTTTATTAATTTATTATTTTTTATTGTGCATAATAAAAATGACACAGTCTTACGGATCAAAGTTAGACCCATACAGAAAACTACGTGAGCCTCTTGGTGTTAAGGGCATAAGACAATCGATAGTCATCACAAACAATCCAAGTACCATAGACCAGAACCAAACACTTACAGTCAAGTTTCCAAACCTAGGTCCCAGTGACGTTATTGTTCCTGGCACTGCACGCCTAGCATTTAATATTGAACTATCATCAGACGCAGACGTAAACAGAACACTGGTTGACAATCTTGGCAGAGCAATTGTTAGAACTATTAAAGTAAAACTTGAAGGACAGGAAGTGTTTAGTCTTGATGACTCAGATGTGTTCTACTGTTACAAGGATCTTTGGCTTACAAGAGAAGAACGAGAGGATCGTATTTACCAAGGCATACAGTCTGATAATGTTGGTAAACTTCGAATCAATGCTGGAGATAAATCAACGTCAGCAGCCAATGACGTTATTATAGCAGAAACATATGGAACCAGATTTTACATTCCACTTGAGTTTGAAATCCTAACAGCACATTTGCCTTATTATCAAGGGGCACTGAATGACCGTCTGAGCTTTGAACTAACTTTCAATGACTACTCCAAAGTTATAAAATCATCTGCCACAGATGCAACATACAAGATCTCTAACATTTCCTTGGAATATGAAATTGTCACACATATTGAACTAGCCAGACTCATACAAAATCAGTACCAGTCAAGACTTCCAATTTATTATGACAGGGTGATTAGACATAGTTTAATTCCCAAAGACATGAGTGACCCAATGTGGAACTTAAACTTAAACACACCTGCCAGGTCACTGAAAGGTATTCTTATGTTGTTTGTTGAACCGGTGAGTCCATACAAAAGGGATTCAGAAAAATTCTACAATCCTAAGATTACACATTTGTCCTGCACAATCGAAGGCCGCCCTAATCAAGTGTACGCTTCAGGAATGCTGCCTTATCAACACTATGACGAAACCACAAAGTATTTTGCGGGTGGAAGGATTAGAGATAAACCTGCAAACATTGCGTGCAAAGATCTACATCTGTATGATGTTAGGATCGGACAATACCTTACAAACAAATACGCACTGTGGTTAGACCTTCGTAGTACAGACGACGATTATCTTCATGGGTCAGGACGAACTGTCGAGAATGGTAGTGATGGGATTACAATTCAGATACAAAAGAAGGTTGAAACTGCTGCAGCCATTAACATATATTTGTACCTGATATATGACGCACAACTCAATATTGCAGAAAGCAGACTGAGTGGACACATATATTAAAATTATATTGTGTATTAAAATGAACCGTAGCTTAATGACACTCGATCCACACTGTGGCTTATTTGTTGGTGCCACAGGGTGTGGGAAAACTCAATTCATACTTGACTTATTACAAACAAGATACATACACCACTTTGAAAACATTGTAATATTTTGTCCTACAATCAAACACAACAAAGCTTATCACAACCGTTTATTTATTTGGACTGACAGCAACATATACTTAGTTGACCCTGAGAAAAAACTGAATGACTACCTACAATATTTTTACAAGCAATTTGAAGGACAGTCAACATTGTTTATTGTTGATGACTGCTCAGCAGAGAAAGACATTGTCAAGAAGAGAAACACTCTAGCAGAACTTGCCTTCAGTGGCAGACACGCAAATGTTAGTGTATGGATTCTCACTCAAAAATATAATGCTGTACTAAAAGATTTTCGAGAACAGTTAAAGTTTATCTTTTTGTTTTACTGTAAGGATCGTGACAGCTTCGAAGACTGTCTCAGAGAGAATGATGTCATCCCAAATAAGCATGAACGAGATGATGTAAAAAATAAACTGAAATCAACTAAGCATCTAAAGCTCATTTTAAAGACAGATCAGCCCACAGGGTATGGGTTAGTAAATTAATTTATTCTTTTGTTTGTCTAATAAAAATGACAGACGGACAAACCCAAGTGTTTGATGTTACAGAATGCTTCAAAGATGTTATGCACTTTACTGACTTAAAATCACGTGTGTTTGAACCCAGCTTTAAACTCTCAACACCGACAATAAGGATATACACGACATATAACGTTACTTTGGAATATTCAGATGGATTACCACGTTATGATTTTGAGACTGTTGATCTTAAGACAAATGCTTTTAAAGTTTATAATGCTAACAGTGGCCACTTGCGTTGGTTTGAGGTACTGTGTGAAGACATATTTGATCAATTAAGAAAACTACATTGTTACATTGAAAGTGTTACATTTAATAAAGTGATATTACACCTGCAGGACAAGACTTCAAGACAAACACCAGGAAAGTAGTTGACTTGTTTATCATAACTACAGATAATACAGTATTACATATGGTGTGACAATGGTAATATATTTTTTATTTATTATTTTGTCGGACAAATAAAAATGACGGACAATGTTCAAAACCCTGGCTCATCTAGTTTAAGAAACGTGTTTTACACAACAAACTTACCTATATCCAATACTAACAATGTCTATGAATCAATAGAAAACTCTTTTTCTGTCATAAAACAAAATCTTCTTACAGGCAGTGTGAAGATTCAGATTGTTGCGAAAATCGAATTCACTAGGGTGGACGGTGAGGTGATTGTATCGTACATATCAACAAGACAACACACTGTTAACACAAGAAGAGAACCGGAGGTGGAGAACGTGTTTAGAGACAGACTATTACCAGACTTTCTACAGGCAATTGACAGTGCAAAAATGAAGGGGTCTGGCTGGCACGAAGGACATGTACATGAACTGCAATTAAAGCAGTCTAGGTATCATCCTATATTAGGTAAAGCATGGATACCACTGCCAACAGAGGTTGCAAACAAGAAGGCAGTCGTCAACATACAGAACAATGACAATTTCTGTTTCATGTGGTGCGTACTTGCTAAACTACACTTTGTGAGGTCAAGACCCGATCGCGTATCTAACTACATCAAATTTGTAAATGAACTCAACTTTAGTGGCATTGAGTCCCCTGTTAAAATAGAGGACATAGATTTGTTTGAAAAACTAAATCCTGGTATATCTGTGAATGTGTTTGTGTGGGATAATAATGCTGAGAATAAGTTACAGCCAATTAGAGTGTCCCCAATTGCCCCAACCTATGGTCAGTCAGAAGATAAACATGTTGACATGTTGCTAATCGGCGATGACAATAACTTCCACTACACAATTATCAGGAATATGTCACGTCTAATTCATTCACATACAACAAAACACAATGGCAAACAGGAAGTTTGTAAAAGATGTTTACAAAGATTCTCCTCCATAAACGTAGCGCACAAACATGTTTTACACTGCAGGTCAGCTGATGACATACAAACTGTACTTAAGTACCCAGATCCTGGTAGTCAAGTGTATTTTAAGAACTATGGGAATCAGCAAAAATTGCCGTTTGTAGTATACGCCGATTTTGAATCCCTGGTTGTTCAATTTGAAGGTCCTGTTCCAGAGTCATTACCAAAGACTATAAAACTAAGTGACCAAGTGGTGTGTTCTTTTGGATACATTATTGTTAGGTCAGACGGTCTTCATTCAGAGCCTGTTATCTACAGGGGTGAAAATGCAGCATGTCTGTTTTTAACAGAAATGAGACATCTGTATAGTCAGGTAGTACAATATCTCACAACATGTCAGATGCCTTTGGTGATGACAGAAGAAGACAAACTGAAATTTGATACAGCTGAGACGTGTTGGATTTGTGAACAACCTTTAGGTGGTGATAAAGTTCGTGACCACGATCACATAACTGGGCGTTACAGAGGAGCTGCACATAACAATTGTAATTTGTTATTAAAAATAGATCCTAAGACATACAAGTTACCAATCTTTTTCCACAATCTCAAAGGATATGATTCACACATTATCATGCAGGCTGTAGACGAGTCATACAAAAACATAAGTTGTATTGCCCAGACAACTGAGAAGTACTTGACTTTTAGGTTAGATAAATTAGCATTTTATGACTCCATGCAACATTTGTCTTTAGGTCTTGCTAGTCTGGCAGAAGGGCTGACTGAGTATCCAATAACAAGTAAATATTTTGAACCAGACTTGATTAAGAAAGGTGTGTATCCGTATGAGTACATTGATCACTGGGTTGTGTTTGAAGAAACAAGACTGCCACCAAAAGATAAATTTTATTCTACACTAACTGGAAAAGGTATTTCTGACTCTGAATATCAACATGCACTTGATGCGTGGGGGAAGTTGGGGTGTCAAACGATTGGTGACTACCACGACCAGTACTTGAAAGCTGACGTTTGTTTGCTAGCAGATGTATTTGAAAGTTACCGTGAGAAGGGTTTGTTACACTACAGACTTGACCCTGCTTGTTACATCACTAGTCCTGGCATGACATGGGATGCATTTTTGAAATCCAGTAAGATATTTATAGACCTGTTGTCTGATCGTACGATGGGTGAAATGGTGGAACGCGGATTGAGGGGAGGGATTAGTATTGCATCGAACAATTATGCAAAGTCAAATAATAAATATCTTGATGACTTTGACCCCTCAAGCCCGGGGTCAAGGTCATTCATTACGTATTTGGACGCTAATAACCTTTATGGGTTCGCGATGTGTGAATTATTGCCCTTGAAAAACTTTTGTCTGTATGATTTGTCACAGTATGACATAACAGACATAACTAACAATATTATGAATCTTGACCGAAACGACGCAAAGGGTTGGATCTTTGAAGTAGACCTAGAGTACCCACACCATCTACATGATTACCACAATGATTATCCGTTGGCTGTTGAGAAAATGAGTATGACAGGGAAAAAAGAAGACACTAAGCTTGTACCAAATCTAAATGACAAATTCAATTACGTTTGTCACTACCGCTTGCTGCAGTTTTACATCAGACATGGGTTAGTACTAAAGAAAGTTCACAGAGGAATTCAATTTGATCAGAGTGCTTTCATGAAAGATTACATAATGAAAAACACAACCCTTCGTGCCAGAGACGGCAACACTGCATTTGACAAAGACTTCTTTAAGCTTATGAACAATGCCTGTTTTGGCAAGACGATGGAAAATCCTCATCACAGAAAAGATGTGAGACTGGTCACAACTGAATCGGGTGCAATTAAACTTACAGGCAAGCCACAGTACACAGGGTACAAAGAGTTTCATTCATCATTGTATGCAGTGTCACTCAAAAAAAAGATTGTTAAACTGGACAAGCCAGTATTCATTGGTATGGCAATTCTTGAATTGTCAAAACTGGTGATGCTTGAATTTTATTATGATTACTTCAAATTAAAGTATCCTGACTGTCGATTGTTATACACTGACACTGACTCTATGATCATTGATGTGTGTACTGAAGACTTTTATGAAGACATGAAAACAGAGTTACACATGTATGACACGTCTGACTACCCTAAAGATCATCCACTGTACAGCACACAAAACAAAAAGGTGCCTGGTAAGTTTAAAGATGAACTAAATGGTGTGCCAATAGTTGAGTACGTTGGACTGAGATCAAAAATGTATTCTATACTGCACCAGAAAGGTAGTCAGTCAAAAGCCAAAGGTATCAAGAAAACAGCAATAAAAAATAAAGAAATACGTCATGAACATTACAAGCAAGTGTTAGATGGTGCATTAATGCCTGATTATCCAAACAAGTCACTGAGATCAAACAAACATAATCTTGAAATAATTCAAACACATAAGAAATCACTTGCAGTTGGAGACACGAAAAGAGTGTTTCACACTAAAGAAAAAGCTTATGCACCTGGACATTACAGGCTCAAGTTATCTGAAGAAATAGCTGATGAACTGGTTGATGAATTAATTGATGACTTAGTTACTGAAATGAGTAACGGTGTCTGGGGGAATAATCTGTAATTCTTCTCTGACAAATGCCCTCTGGGGTGCAGGGTCATACAGGTAATATATTGTTGCGTCTGCGCCGGGAATTATTTTTTTTATATTATGAACGGATGTTGACCATATGGGGTCTGTTGACCTGCGCCTGATGTCATTCTCAGCTTCCCCTGGTTGATATAAATATCTTACCTGTTTAGTAAATAAACTTGTGTCGGGTGCCTGTGCTGGGGTTGACATTGTTTTTGGCTCTGTAATTGTTTTCAATTTAATAGCATCAGCAGGTTTTGGGTGTCCTTCATTGTTCATTGCTTTTATCACATGTGGTAACCTTTGTACCCACTCCGTGTTACGGGTGTCATGCATGAGTTCCTTAGAATACTGGTAACTGAAAAGTCTTTCTGATAACTGTTTGTTAAAGTTCTCTACAATTGCCTGTGATCTGTGTACACCTGGAATTCCTCGTCTGACCAGTACGCCATGCTTCGCAAATAACTGATTAACTGCGCCCTTAAATTCAGATCCATCATCGACCTGCACTAGTCTGGGGTATCTTAAAGGGCCTCGACCATATATTTTTGATAAAGCAGTAGCAACTGTACTGGCTGTTTTGTCAGATATGGGTTCAGCGTCTTTATACCTTGAAGCAATGTCTACAACAGTCAAAGCGTACTTGTATCGTTTCTTTCTTATTGTGTCATGCGGAAGAAACAGGAGGTCCATTTGGTGCGTGTCATTAGGTGTTGTGTTCTCAAAATGAGGTCTCGTTATCTTTCTTGGAGCAGGGAGATATACCTGCCAAATTGCCTGTCTCTGTAACCATTGCTTGACCTGATCGAGTGATACATCTCTGCCCACAGCGGCATGTAATTTCTGAATAGCGGTTGCTCCTTTATAATACCCTGATGGCGAGTAATATATTTTCGATAGTTTATTTTCGGCTGCCATTTTTTCTAGCAATGAAAACTCCAGTAAAATAAACAAATATCATTCCCACTAGAACAAAGATTATCTCCCCGTTTCTTTGTTCTGGGCTTGGTTGATAGTAGTCACTTAGTTTTGGTTTCGGTATAGACATATCTTCACCCGTGACTAAAAAATACTCACGGATTGCGTCGTCTGTATTTGAAAACGTATGTTGTGCGTGACCTTCTAGCCTGAGTTTTTCATTGATGAAATCAAGTTTCTCAATTCTATTTTTTTCGTAATCCTGTTCTGCCTGTGCTAATTTTTCTGACGCTTCATTATGACGCTTTATTTCTTCTGCAGATTGTTCTCTACCCATTTTAGAAAAGAGATAATTAGAGCCGCTAAACGCCAGAGCGTTGACCATCGCTCCTCCCACCATAATAGCTATCGTTGCCATATTTTTTTTTATTTACATAGATATATTTTCGGGAATAATTCCCTGTTTAACAAGAAGGTCTTTCGTGGCGATTGATGCTGTTACAACTACAATTAGCTTAGCGCTGTCTTCGAAATCGAGTCTACTGAGGTCTGGTGATTTCATTTTGAGTAGATTTTTTCCCAGCATAGAAAACGCTACTGCTAATGCACTGATTACTGCAGAGTGATACACAAGATTCATTAAATTCTTTGAGTCATTCATTTCTTAGGCAAGAAAAAATTAAAATAATAAATTTATTACTGCATGATAAATGGGTCGACAACTTTGGGTATTGTTGGTAATGTGGCGACTTCTGTTTTTGATGATGGAGTGTTTAATTTTTTGGACACTGTTCGAGTCTGTGGCTTGTATTTTTTGTATAATTGGTAAGCTACAAAACCAGATCCGACAACAAATGCGGCAACTGCATATCTTGCTGTTTCAGAATTAGACTGGGTTGAAGGTCTTTCACTTTGATGTGGGTGTGACAGGGGTGCCAGTCCTGACGGTCCTACCGGTCCTACCGGCGGTGTTGACGGCGGGTCACTTACATGAGCCTTTTCTGTTAGCGCCTGTAGCTGTAACTTTTTCTGCTTGTTCCATTCAGCTAAACGTTTACCTGACTGAACCCTCCCTTCATTTTTAATTTTTGTCACTGTGTGAATCAGGGTCTGGGCAGGGTCTGGGGCAGGGTTCATCTGTGGGGTCGTTTGGGGGGTCGTCTGTTGGTCGTCCATTTTTATCAACAAAAAAATTTAATTTCGTAAAATCTACATGGCTGCTAGTTACAATTAATGTTACCAGAGGAGCCAGCAAATTACCAAATCTGTAGAATAAAAGGCAAGCTAATTTACCAATTGCACTCGTTACAATGGGGTTACTCTCGAGGTCATTTGTGAGATTTTCAATGTCTACAGGGAGAGCGTAACTCACAGCTTTTGAATATAAGCAGACAATTGATTTGCTCAAATCACGGGTCATTAGTGAAGCCATGTGTTGTTCATATTTAAAATGAAGTTTAAATAAATCAGCAGCCGTGAGGGATAGTATATCTTCAGTTGAATAAAGCTTCCCAAGATAAGATTTTGAATGACCAGAAACCACTACAGATAAAAGCCGTTCCCTTTTCGAATCTAAGTCTATGTTTTCTACAGCGCCAATATCATTTAATAATAATATTTCATCTGTGTTCATTTTATAATGCATTTAAAAAAATAATAATTTATAAACACATTTGTTTCTTTGTCAGTAAACCAGACATGAGTACATTAAGCCCTCACATGTAGAACCGTTTTGTAAATGATCCCCCTCTTTTGAAAAGTAATATGTCCCCCTGTTGATCTTTGACACAACTTAGCGATTTGAAAGGGTGTAGCTATGACGGCCATAAAGACGGGTGAGAGTCTTTTCAAAATGCGGCTCGTGTCTGAATTGAAAAGGAATGGAATGCGGCCGCGGCGTGAGGCAACACAAAAGGCGATCAACCGTGACACCACCTGGCAGCTCATGCTTACGATAAAATTGTACTGACATGAGTGTCTGTAAGTGTGTGTGTGTGTGTGTGTGTTTGTGTGTGTATGTGTGTGTGTGTCTGTTTATGTATGTCTGTGCGTGTGTACGTCTGTTTGATTGTGTGTTTGTTTGTGTGTACGTCTGTTTGTAAGTGTGTTTGTTTGTGTGTACGTCTGTGTGTTAGATATTACTTGTTAGTTTCTTATACAACTGTTTTTCCAGCTCCCTGTATAGTGCAGAGTATAGGCCACCGTTTGATTTCTCGGGAACCAGTCATAGAGTAAATATGAAGTCAATTTCGAAACATGCTCTCTTCTTGAGTATATTGACACCTCTCAGCAAATAGCCTCTTTTCAAAAGCCTTAGAGCCAGCTTATTCATATAAGTGTCGCCTATCACAGTTGAATAGCGGCGCCCGCGTGGCAACGATAAGGCAACACAGGTGGCTTACAAAATGACATGCGTCATAGAGTAAAACCCCTATCCAAACCTATTAACATGTTCTGAGGTCAAATTTCTGATAAATAGACTATGAGGGAGCACTTAAGCATATCTCGGGGTCAATCTTTCAATTTAATGCATACGAGGTAGTGCTTGTACATATTTAAGGGTGACTGTGCAAACGTTTCAGCTCTGATGAATTAATTGCGACGTGGTAAATATCTTTATTCGCTTTACATATATTACTTCAGTGTAGGCAGGCCGCGTTCTAGTCATGCGCAGTCCCAGTCAGAGTGCTAGCAACGGGCTGTGTGTACATACATAGTAACATTGCGACAGCGGACATATGAGCTAATTAAGAGAGAGAAAGAAGGAGAGAATTAAAGTATTATTAACACAATGACTGAGTTAACCCCTTAAGTATTATTTTTGATTTTCATAAAAATGTGGCTGTTTAAATAATGATGATTTAGGGGTAACTTCCAATGGTATTTACTCTGTGCTGGAGACATGGATATGGTTGGCCAAAAAATATATAATTAAGGGGTTAACTCAGTCATTGTGTTAATGAAGCTTTAATTCTCTCCTTCTTTCTCTCTCTGGTTTTATAGATGTTGAATAATACCACTTAAGAACTGGCGAGCGAGGGATCGACCATGATAGCGAATGGGTTGTGCCTGTTGAAGGCGCCAGTTTAACTCATTCAACTCCGACACGCCACGGCAAGACATGGACCGAGCGTGATAGTTCAAGGGTTGCGCCAGAATAGCTTGGCGCCCATAGGCGCCAAGCTATTCTGGCACAACCCTTGAACTATCAGCATCGATCTGTTTCCAGAAGTTTATTACAGTCTTCAGAGAGCAACTTCACAATTTGAGGATTTCGGTCGTGGACGGAGCAGAATGTGTTAATCAGGCACTGCCATTCATATATCATCGGTTGATCCATTTCTAGTTCTAAAGTGAAAGATATTGACCCCTTCACTGCCGGAAAAGTGTGACCACCACTCAACTGCAAGAGGCATAGAACCTCATGAGCCCCCGCAGACGCGGGGGCTCATGAGATTCGTTGCCTCTTGCTGACGACTATTTATATTCTTGTTTTTGGCTGCATAGGATTATTCGGTATTGAATTTTCCTGCTTTCAAAGAGATATTATAATTAAAGAATCTCTCTTGGCCATCAATTGTTTTTTGTGTGTGTCTGCTGACAGCGAAGGGGTTAAGCTTGAACCACTGACACAAAATTCAGATCTTTCCTTATCTGTCTGGTGTGTTTTAGTTCAAGATTACAAAAAAAAAAAAACGTTTAAGAAGACAAAAGAGGCGTATCCTGGAGAAAGCGAGTCAGTGTCTGTAACCCTTTGACTCGGGAGAGGTGATTAACCCCTTCACTGCCCTTAGATGTATATTGCGCTTTTGAAATCATTGTACATTCAGCGTCAAAGATCCTCATAATTATGTCAAAGAAACGTGGATACAAAGAGGTTTCGGCAAGAGTAATAAATCTTCATAAGCCCCTGCGACCGCGTGTGGCATAACATCTTGCACCTGGGTAGTGTTCAGTGTTTTTTGTCGACAGTGAAGGAATCAATGAATCAATGAATCTTTATTTTACAACGGTGAAGATAAAGATTCATTGATTCATCAAGGAAGAAGATGTAAGAACGTTTTAAGCAGTGCACACGGGCAATCGGGCGGAAATCGGCCGCAGTCGTGCGCGGGCCCAACGCTGCCGATTTCTGCCCGATTACCTTTTGGGTATTCGGTAGCCATGTATCAAAGACTTAGGCTTACATGAGAGGTCCGCTTCATGAATACTTGTAAACAGATCCAAATGTCACATTATGTACCGTACCTTGATATGCGTAGTCTCTACTGTCTGTGAGTGTGAACAAGATGGACGTGTGCTTCTTTATAATACAACACTTCACTAGTTTCGTTCGATTATGGAGTACACACACGTGAGTTAGTACACACACGTGCTTAGTAACTCGTCAGCTGACGTATCGACCAAAATCACGTGAAGGCTACTCAGTCTATGACATAAATCACTGACTTATTGATGCGCGCGCACACACACACAGTATCGGCGGCGGGCGGGGCGGCACACACACACACACACACACAGACACAGACACACACACACACACACACACACACACACACACACACACACACACACACACACACACACACTACACAACACACACATACAGAGAGAGAGAGAGAGAGAGAGAGAGAGAGAGAGAGAGAGAGAGAGAGAGAGAGAGAGAGAGAGAACAGCTAGCTGTGTTTCTGTCCGTGTCGCTGCTTAGCTTGGGGTAATATAGACTTCACGTTATCAGTCGGTTCGTGGGTGTTGTCTGAGATACGACCTAGCTGTAATGCACTTAATCTTCCCCAGTGCGTGTCGGTGTTTAGGCGATCAATGAAAGTGATCACGGAAAAAGACCTTTCGTAATCCAGTGAAATGTACACGTGCTGACTTCAAAGATATATAGTAGATCCGAACACTTACCAGACATGGTTAATGTTTCTCAACTGCCTCGCGGTCGTGTCACAGAACATTAATTAACCCCTTCACTGCTGAGAAAAAATGGACAACACGCTAGTGCAAGAGGTATAGATCCTCATGAGCCCCCGCACTCGCGGGGGCTCATGAGGATCTATGCCTCTTGCTGAAACCACTGTGTATCCAATGTTCATGGGACATCGGGAGCTCTTTCGCGTTGAACTGACACATGTTTCGGACTTGCATTGTTCGATCAGTGGCAGTGAAGGGTTTAATGTGTAATTGTTATGCTAGCAGTAAAAGGGTTATTTTTTTTTTAAAGCACGTTCCTACTCAATTGCAGTGATGGGATTAATAAGTTACAAACTCTAGCACCAGGCGACACCTACACTGCAGTGATTTGAATCTCCAATACCTTGTTAGTATGTTGATCTGGTGTCTGATTGCTTGCCTTGTTTTGTTAGCAGTTTCATCCCTGAGGTCAAAACTCCAAAGTTTGGGAGTTGTCCTCTGATGTAAGTCTATACATATTACAATACAGATCGACCGTGATAGTTCAAGGGTGGTGCCAGAATAGCTATTCTGGCACCGCCCTTGACACGACTCTTGCAATCGATTCATACCCTGCTGTCGTGTGTCTGATTGCCTGTATTGTTCGTCTGCCTCTGCATGCTGTGATTATCCGATAGACGCCCAAAAAGTATGTTATAAAGTTAACTATACCCGTGCTTAGACGCCCGGCCTTAGATTCGACAGCCTGTTTCAAATGTATCGAACATTTCTATGTAAGATCAGGTTTCCAAAACCAAAGGCAAAGAACAGTCAGATACTGAGATAGACGGCAACAACCAGTCCACTGTTACTGACGATTCTTTTCGGCGGAAAAGACGCATAACTAACGCATCTTTTGCGTAACTAACGCGTCTTTGACGTAACTACGCGTCTTTGACGTAACTACGCGTCTTTGACGTAACTAACTCGTCTTTGACGTAACTACGCGTCTTTGACGTAACTACGCGTCTTTGACGTAACTAACGCATCTTTGACGTAACTACGCGTCTTTGACGTAACTACGCGTCATTTTCGTCCCGAGCGTCATCGTTAGTAGCGGTCAAGGGGTTAAGCATCATTTTACCCCACCGCCGATTTCGTAAAATGTAAAGGTGTCACCTAACGACTGTGTACTTGTTGCAGGAGACGGATTGACCATGATAATTCAAGGGTGGTGCCAGATTAGCTTGGCGCCTGATGGCGCCAAGTTAATCTGGCACTACCCTTGAATTATCATGGTCAATCCGACTCCTGATGTCGGGCGTCGGGGCTACATGGGTTAAACTATTATGGTCGATCCAAATTCCGCGTCTAATACGCTGTGCTTAGCGTACGGTTCAGAAATGTTTGTCGTTTGGCTCTGTTCGTGAGATGGGTTTAACCCCTCGACTGCTACGGGCGATACCGTTCAGCGGAAAACACGCGCATCTACTCGTCTTGTCCGCCGAGCCGTATCATCCATAGCATTTAAGGAGTTAAAATCTAGGTGTGTACAGTCTGACATGAAAATCTCTAGAGCATAACATGGTAAGATAGCGTTTCAAATACCGACGGATAATCAGATGACACTGAAGCCACTACAGACAAATGTTTGCTGGCTGAGGTCTTGGTGAAGTCATCGCGCGCACGATGCGTTAGTGCGTGCTGGCCTGTGATTTTTTTTTTTCACCTTACAGCACAAGCTAACAAATCACAGACCATCACAAGTAACAGTATATTCTGTTTTGGTGTATGAAGAAAGGACATGCTTATAGCTGAAATACGCCGGTCTTACGCTAAACAATGTTGATACCACTCGCAGGGCATTGTCAGGGCAGAACATGCTTATAGCTGAAATACGCCGGTCTAACGCTAAACAAAGTTGATACCACTCGCAGGGCATTGTCAGGGCCGGGGAGAAACGATGTGCTATTTACCTAAACCCATTCAACTCTCATGCACTACAGCAGGAGATGGGTCGACCATGATAATTCAAGGGTAGTGCCAGATTAGCTGGGCGCCGACAGGCGCCCAGCTAATCTGGCACTAACCTTGAATTATCATGGTCGATCCATCTCCTGCAACAGGTGCATAGTCGTTACTGAGATGACGCCTCAAATATTTGGGAAATACGTGCGTCGGGCTGAATCAGCTAACAACGATTTTTAAAAAATCCCTGACAACCATGACCAGATAACTGACGCGCAGTAATACAGTCTATAACTCAACGGACAGAGAAAAAAAGGTCCCTGAATTCCGGCAAGTGTGGGTGCGAGTCAGTTATCATCAAGCTGTCGTGAGAGATATCTGGCAAATATTAAACCCGCTGCGACCGTATTTCCTCCCCTCCTTTTTTGCTCCTGCGACTCCCTGACCAAAAGCTTTTCGAGTTTTTCAGTTCACGGATAGTACGACTGTGTCTTCACTTATACCGTGTATACACTATTTAGTTATAACCATTTTTACACTTTATTATCACTAGGCTGTTGTTGTTTTTTTTTCTCTCTTAATAAAGTTTCATTTCATCTCTCTTTCTCTCTCTAAGAATGTTGTAGTTTAGCAAGGACAAACACGAAAAGAGGCCTGTGCGCCTATTGTTTCCCCCAAAATTGCGCCGCTAACCCGTACACGCACTAAAAAATTCTAGAGTTCATTTGTTTTTAAATGAAGTTGATGCGAATTTTCAATGATTTCACACAAGTTCACCTTATTTTGCGCACGCAGTCAAGGAGACAAGGGACAAAAAAGGAAAGTGAGAAACGGGACGGCTGCGTCTGCCGTCCGCTGTAATATAAACAATTCCGCGATAACGCGGATGCAAAGGAGCTCGTGGGGCCATGTGTTTTTGGAGCTGTAGCGACTACCTCAGTTCGGAGTAATCTCTGTGTCCGTTGAGTTATAGACTGAATATATAACATTTCCATTTTTGTCGTCTGCACCTTTCTCCCTGACATTCTCTGCCTCTTGTTTTGAACATTTACGTGGTGGTTTGTATTTTTTTTTTCACAGAAATATGAAAATATTTCTTTCTTTTGTAACACTAGACAACTGTAAGAGATAAGTACATTTGTTGCCACGGAAGCACACTCGGTCTGTTATCGGGGTCCGGTCCGATTCAAATGGCCGCGTCATGTTGAAAGTTGCTTTCACCCCAAAATGTTTTTGAAAGGAGGCACATGGTATGAACTGCTTAGGCAACAGGGCTCTCATGGGTTACTCGGGAATTAGATTTTGGCTCGAAGTGCTCGCTCAGTAAAGCTCGCGTCCCCCCAAAATAAAACCCTCGGGTCAATAATACCTCGGCCTCTACTGGCGAAGCTCTATCCAGTCACAAATAATTATTTTGGGCCCACCGTGTATTGTGTACTGAATTTACGCGTGTCCGGTTAATATTGTAGGAATATACTGTGATTCAATATGCAGGGGTACAAACTAATTATTCTCGTATCTGACACGCAAATTTGACTCGCATACATGTGATACACGTACTGTGCTATCTACTGTTCCAAAGTCTGATCTGACTGTACACAATAGACGACTTTATAATGTGGGTACAGCTTACCCGTAAGTCTACATCAATCCCTCGTGAGCGGAGGTCCTTGGGTAGACGTCGGCCGCAGTGGGCCCGCGCATCGGCCTGACTCAAGATCTTTGATTGCTATACACCGGTCTTCTTCCTTCAGAGCTTTTCAGCAACAAGCATAGATTCACATGAGACTCTGCAGTCGCAGGGGCACATAAGAATCTATGTCTCTTGGCGAGAGAGATTATGTGTCACCTTGTTCCTTAAATTGAGAGAGTTTTAAGGGATTGAAATGACAGTCTGATTCTTAACAGACGATCGAATAACAATGTTTTGTTTTCCCGCGAATGAAGTGTTTCTATAATACAGCTGAAGTGCCATTTGGAGCCTGACTGTGTGTCTGTCTGCCTGCCTGTCGGCCGTATGTGTGTCTCTCAGTCTGTGTCCGTCCTTCTCCCGCGCCCGCTGATTTGTCCGTCTCAATGTCCGACAGCCAGTTCGTCTCTTCGTCCGTCCGGTCTGTATGTCTTTCGTCCCCTCAATTAATAACGAAAACTAAACGGGTGAAAGCCGGCGCTTATCATCCAGCATAGGCAGGAGAAACGAGCACTGATGATGAAGAGCACTGTGCGTTATACACCAACATAGTGTGGATTCTTTCCCTGCTTGTTCTCCGTTAACCCCTTGGATGTACTTTGCAGTTTTTTGTCGAGGTGATTCCTGCAGGAATCACCTCGACACAAACCGCGACCGACAGCCAAAGGGTTGAGTTTTGTTTTGTGTCCCTAGTAACTTGTGACAACTGAAGCTGACACATAACACTTAAATTCTTTTTTTTTTTTTTTTTTTTTTGAGAGAGGTGGGGGGGGGGGGGGGCGACGGTTGTATAATGCTCTGTGATTTTAGACTTACAGCTGAAAGCCATAAGGTCCAGAATCACAGACCAGCACAGAAACCAGATATTTAGATATGTATTTATTCGTTCATTAGCTTCAGGCAGGTGTAGTTAGTATGGATGAATGACAAAAAGTAAGACGTGGTAATGAGAAGTAAGTGAGTGTACTGCCCCAGTTTTTACACTGTAAGCAAAACATTTATCAGGCGATGCTTGAACAGGTGTTCTGCGTGAAAGGCTTTTCTGGACAGATTAATTGATTCATTATACACTGCAGGTGTGTTGACGTCATAAGGGGACGGTTAATAACACTCAAAGCCACACGCGCGCGCACACAGGAGACAGAGAGAGAGAGAGAGAGAGAGAGAGAGAGAGAGAGAGAGAGAGAGAGAGAGAGAGAGAGAGAGAGAGAGAGAGAGAGAGAGAGAGAGAGAGAGAGAGAGAGAGAGAGAGAGAGAGAGAGAGAGGTTCTGTTTGTGATTTAATAGTGGATATAGCCCCATATTTAATTTAATAACTGTATAGTACGTTTTATTAATGTGAGTAATGTGTATAACTGTCCATACAATTTATTTTTTTTTTAAAACGTAATTGTGATACTATGTTTGTGATATTATATTTGTCGGCAGGCAAAAAAACAAAAATCCTGTTGTGGACTGTAAATTTCACACACACACACACACACACACACACACACACACACACACACACACACACACACACACACACACACACACACACAGACACAGACACACACACACACACACACACACACACACACACACACACACACACACACACACATTCGACTTGTAGACGCACGCCAACAATGAAAAACACACAAAAAAACAATAATTATACGTAGAAATAAAGCCATACCATGTTTAATAAAAGCGAAATCTACGATGCCAGCATGTCTTTGAAATTGCCTTATAAAATATTTGTAACAAATCTTTTTCGTCCGCCAAATCCATGCAAAATAATGCTAACAAAGAAAGAAAGAAACACCTTAACCCTTTGCGTGCCGGTATCAACCGCTACCGACGCCAAAATAGTTAAAAAGCACATTTCCTGTGGAAACAGTGTAAAATAACTCATTCGAGGTATACTGATTGCTGATAAATGTCAACTGCGTGTAATAATTATAACAGCTGTTCATCATTATTCCACACATATCTCGAACGCTAACTTTTGTACTAGGCGCGCCTCGAGTAAGGTAAATGACGCCATCCTGTGGATTCTGACACGATACTAACTAATGATTAATGGCATGACATTAACGTGACATTGTTACATCGCAAATAATTTACAGTGACGTCATATCTATCTTCTGACGTTGACTAAACAATGACGTAATAAGCAATTGACAATGGCATAACAATGACATCATGTCAGATCATTGACAATGACATGGAAATTATGTGATATCATATGCATACATTGACAGTGATGACGTTCATTAATCTATTGACGTTGAATTAACAATAACAAGATATTCATCTGTTGTGTTTAACACCAGCCTGGCGTCCAGACCCCACCCCAATTCTTGGGGTTTCCCTTGGGGTCTGGTGGGGCGTTCTGGGGTGGGACCCCAGACTGCATCCACTGCTGGAGCCGGTTCATCATGAACTGCATCATGTCGGGCTCTGTCCCGGACAGGTCGTTACGCTCCTCAGGATCCACTAAAATAAAACACAGGTAAGAGCAGTCATTAGTCATGATAGATATACTGAGGAGCAAAAGAAATGCGACACTTGTGGAATCATCGGAAACACTAAAGTGTTTCCGATGATTCCAAAGATGTTGCACTTCTCTTGCTCCTCTGTATAGATATGGTGCGAATCAGTGACCTCCCGTAGCGGTTGCTGGAATACTCATCAGATAGACCCACTCGGACAGTAAGCCACAAGTTTACTTGTATTTACGTTTATTATTCGTGGCGTACTTCCCGAACGGGTCTGCCTGGGGAGTACTCCGGCAACAGATACAGGCTGTTAAAGGGAGCGGGGGTCAAATATTTATCTTTCCTAACATTGAATCAGAATGGTTGCATGAAAAGTCTGGACCCCATCCAAGAAATTTATCTTACCTAGGATATGTTAGGCCGTTGTCCAATGAGAGCCACTAAGATGGTATTTGTATGTGTTGTTGTTGTTGTTGTTGTTATATTCTTCTTCGTATTATTATTATTGTTGTAGTCGTTGTTCCTTTTGTTTTCCGTTCACTCGTTTGTTAGGTTTGTTTGTTCGTTTTCCCTTGTGTTTGTCTATTTGTAGGTTCGGCCATTTGTTATCTAATTCGTCAGAGTTCCTTACGTCTGATATTGTAGAGTCGAGGGGTCCATTGTATCGGGCTGATTTTGTGCTGCGTGTCGTCTGGAAGCTCATCCTGTTTCACATCTTCGTGAGGGACAGGAAACCAGTCGTTGAAATTACCAGGGTCCCCTGTCATCAGCTTATAATCCTTGTATCTGAAAACACAATGGGATAAGCCAGCTCACATTTGTTCTAAGTTGTTTCTACACATACCGTTAAAATCTCGATTTAAAGGTTAAGGTTTAACAATTACTGTAGAGGTAAGAATTGAAGATTTGTAATTCATTCGAAGGGTGCCGCATCCGGACACGCGGCTTTACCCCGTATCCAGATGAGGCACATCTCGAATGTGTTAACATTTTCAAAACTAATAATAACTTTCCTATCTTTTGGGAGGCGTCAACAATGTATGTACATATGTTTTTCAGCTGTGGGAGATGGATCGACCATGATAGTTCATCATCATCATCATCATCATCATCATCCTCTATGTACCTGATGGCAGTGCTGTTAAGGATGGTGTCGATATTGTAGACAAACTCGTCACGATTACTGGGGCCTCCATTAGACAGCATGTCCCACTGGTTTACTCCGTCTATCTTGCTGTCTGCAAGGTTGACAACAGACAGAAATATTAACAGTGTCATTGTTTACGCACAACGGACACCTACCCCCCCCCCCACCCCCAACCCTCCCCCGCCCCCCTCCACCCCACCTCCTTCTACCCCTTCCCTCTCCACCGTAAACTCTTTCGAACAAGAATCAAGGACGGCCAAACCCTAGTAGATCATGTGCATAACCGATCCGCATGACTCCTTAGACCTTCTGTGACCTTCACCTTTCCGACAGGTCACTTGCACATGCAAATGTTTAAGCGTCTGAGCATAATTACAGTGCTCGAAAACATTAAACGTTTAGGGCTTAACCTCTTTTGTCCACTACAAAGGCGATTTTAAAGACGTGGCACCGAAAAGAGTCTGTACAAATTTTGACCCCAGCTGGGTTTGAACCTGGATTTGAACGACCTTTCGGAAGAGCATCGAGCACTCGACTACATGAGCCACCTAAGGAGCTCCCCAGTTAGTGTTCAGGTGTAGCACCTTCGAATTCCTGTTTCCGAACATATGTGCATATATGTTGAACACCCGAGGGCATAAACAATGATTTAACTCATTCAGCCCGACGCACTACAGCAGAAGATAGATCAACCATGATAACTCAAGGGTAGTGCCAGATTAGCTTGGCGCCTGTCCGCGCCAAGCTAATCTGACACTACCGTTGAATTATCATGGTCGATCCATCTCCTGTAACTGGTGCATGGTCGTTAGATGACTCCTCCAAAATCTGGGACATTCGGCCGTGGGGCTGAATGAGTTAAAGATTTGCAAGAACCGATAAAAGTACAGTCCCGTCAATACATCTGGACATTTGCTGCCTAAGACCTTTCGGAGCTTTCCATCTTAATATGCACAGAAAGGTATAATTATTATCAACTGTATCACTGTACCAAGTTCGACTTCAAGTTTAACTCACTGGCGGCGAGCCGTATCCGGATACGTGGAATAAAGCCGCGTATCTGGAAGCGGCACGCCGCCAAAGAGTTAAAATTGAAAACAATATTCGAGACAACACAAGTTTAAGAAAAAGGGATATGGCAATTTTTCCACGAATTTATAGGCCTTTGAAACAGGACAAATTGACAAAGTAACCCTTAAGCATCGGTCGTAGCTTGCCTTCCGGACTGAGCACCTTGTGCTCAATGGTAGGCTTTGTTTATTACTCACCTGGTTGTACACCAGCCAGATGTAGAATGGTGGGAAACCAATCCACTGCGTGCATCATACTGAAATTTTGTGGCACAAGTATATCATTATGTGGTTCGGGAAAAAGTCGGGAACAATGCAATTTATATTGTAGTATATTCGTATTTCATGCTAGTAACATAAAACATTGAAACATCACTTCTGTCAAAACTCAACGGAACAGTTTTTGAAAATGAATTAGATAAATGTAATATGTTTTCTGCAATGCAATATGGCTATCCCTTTCCATGAATCTAAAGCCTTTTGTTACTATTATTTTGACTTTGTTGTTATGCTTTTTTTGTCGTACTGCATGCAAGGGAACATATATTCAAGCAAACGATGGCGTATCACCTGACTTATCATACCATCCTCATGGCAAAGTGCAATCAGCGATTCACCGTCCGATAATTGCTTTCAAATTGTGTCGCAAGCTCGAAATCCCCAAATTTGGGAATCCTCTGCAGTCTGTAATACAATTCAGGGATATCGATCATGATACTTCAAGGGTGGTCCAGAATAGTAATGGGCGCCAAGCTATTCTGGCAACACCCTTGAACTATCTGGTCGATCCATATCTTGCTGTGATGTGTTAGAGCTAAAATGCAGTTGGAGCGAAAGAAAAGTTTAGTTCCTCATGAGTCCCTGCGTATGTGGGGTCTATCTAATTGAGATCTATGTTGTTGATGTTTTGTTGTTGTTGTTGTTGTTGTTTGTTTGTTTGTTTGTTTATCTCGTCGGCAGTAAAATGGCAAATGAAAAGGAAATAACCAACATGATGAGAAGAAGCTCACCCATTGTTGACGTATCCAGTTTTGCTGAGCAGAGTCTTGCTGTAGACGAAGGCCGAGCCCCTAGTTCCTCCCTCCCAAAATGTCGTCTTGCCTCCACGTAGTGGCCAGTTGTTGGCTCCTCCGTTAACTGGTCCGCCATTCTAATAAGTACATTAGTATGTAAATACTTATCTTTCGACCATTAATGTTTAAATAATTCAGCAACACATTAGTACATAGTAATGTGTTAAATTGGAATATTACAAAATTGTTTTGTGGTTGTTATTAACTCATTCAGCCCTGCGCACGTTTTTTTCCCAATTTTGGAGGCTTCATCTAACGACTATGCACCTTTTGAAGGAGATGGATCGACCATGATAATTTAAGGGCAGTGCCAGATTAACTTGGCGCCGATAGGCGCCAAGCTAATCTGGCACTGCCCTTGAATTATCATGGTCGACCCATCTCCTGCTGTAGTGCGTCAGGGCTGAATGAATTAAGGTTTAACCCATTGACTGGTCGAGAAAAAGTAAAAACCACACTACTGCAAGAAATATAGATCATCGTCAGGTCCAGCGCTATGCCTCGTGCTGAAACCACTTTGTAAACACGTTCCTTTGACGGCTGGGCATCCTTGACATTAAATTTACAATTATTTCAAAACACACTCTCCGTCCACTGGCAGTGATGGAATTAATGTACGTACGTCGGTAGTGAAGATAAGCAGCGTGTTGTCCATGAGGCCAGCCTTCTCCAGAGCGTCAGTAATGTTGCCGAACGCTTCGTCCAGCATTGTCACCATACCTGTAACATGTTTTTCAATCCTCGCTAAATAGACACTCGCATGTAAGATTTTCGGCATTCATATAACCCTTATGTGCATTCATTCACCGGTGCTGTCTACAGTACCAGTCGCTACATTAACTCATTCAGCCCGGCGCAAGTATTTCCCAAATTTTGGAGGCGTCATCTAACGACTATGCACCTGTTGCAGATGAGTCGACTATGATAATTCAAGGGTAGTGCCAGATTAGCTTGACGCCGACAGGCGCCAAACTAATCTGGCACTACCCTTGAATTATTACAGTCGACCCATCTCCTGCTGTAGTGCGTCAGGGCTGAATGGGTTAAGTGTTAAGCTTCAAGAAATTTCATTGGTTCAGTTGACGCATGTCATTCAAGAACGGAGATGACGTCCGCATGCAACAGCTAGGATGGCAATCTTGTACCACGCGGAATAAACCAAATTGCTTGATATACACCACACCGCAAAATGCGACGCTATTGTAAACAGAGAAGATTTCATTACTTCATTATTAGAGCATCTTCAACTTATTAGAAGAGGTCTTCGTTTATTTATCAGGACTAGTCTATAAATTGTACTTTTTGTCTCCAGTAATTTTGCAGAAATATAACTATTTGCTTTGGAGACTTGTACGATACATATTG
Source organism: Semisulcospira habei (assembly GCA_036245525.1). Taxonomy (NCBI): domain Eukaryota; kingdom Metazoa; phylum Mollusca; class Gastropoda; family Semisulcospiridae; genus Semisulcospira; species Semisulcospira habei. Next base: position 70,673,062 of record BTPG01000006.1, read on the forward strand.
TAAACACATAAGTATTAATTACATCTTTCATTTAATACGTCTTTTATGCTGGACTTAAATCCTCGCTGAAAACTAGGACAAATTTTGATGGGTGGGGAGCACAGAGATGCCATCTTGACCGAGATGACTGAACTGAACTAATTAAACTAATATCATATGCATGTTTCGGATGCATGCCTGACTTTCAATCTATTCAGTCTAACACTTACCGCAGTAAATTCTCCTGCTTCGATTCATGATGTGATCGTACCTTTCCTCATACTGGGCTGGCACCTTAAAGTAAAAATCTTCTTCAGTCAAGTATTAAAAACAAACACTTTCACACATTACACCACAAGGCCGGATTTCTCGAATTGTGGAGATGTCGCCTAACGACTATGTACCAGTTGCAGGAGATGGATCGACCATGATAATTCAATGGTAGTTTCAGATAAGCTTGGCGCCTGGTGGCGCCAAGCTCATCTGGCACTACCCTTGAATTATCATGGTTGATCCATCTCCTGCTATTGTGCGTGGGGTTAAAATGGTTTACCATCAAATGAAGGTAACAGTTGTATCGTCTTAACTCTATGGCGGTAGTGCTTTTCGTCCTGGCTATTCCTACAGGAATATTCCTACAGGAATCGCCAGGACGAAAAGCACTACCAACAGCTAAAGAATTAGGTATCGACTATCATCACACATTACTTGTTTAACTCTTTCACATCCAACATATTACAACAGGAGATTAATATCGAGCTCCTGCTACACTATACTATCATGGTCCATCTATCTCCCGCGCCGTGAGATGGCCTTAGTCGCCTACTCGGCTTTAAACCCAAATAGCTAACTAACTAACTAATCTATCTCCCACAGATGTTCGTGTACGTAAAAGAACGCTTCATTGATTATTTCGTAGGTCTGAAAGAGTAAAGAAAAAGAATTCATGAAGGCGATAACAAATATGTGAATGATTGCTGATATACGTGTGCGTGCGTGTAGGCTGCGTGGCGCGTGCGTGCATGAGTGCGTATGTGCGTATGTGTGTGTGTGTGTGTGTATGGGTGTGTGTGTGTGTGTGTGTGTGTGTGTGTGTGTGTGTGTGTGTGTGTGTGTGTTTGATTTGTGCGTGTGCGCACACGCGTGAGTGTGGATGTGGGGGTGTGGGTTTTCCCGTTCTGCACTTTTTTCATCATGCTGAAAAGTATACAGGTATTGAATTTCTTTTAAAAAGATGATAACTTGTACCTGCAGCGGAGCGTGACACAGGTGAAAGGGCAGGTAGAGAAACAGTGGCGTGTCGGCATTGTGATTTGTTATGACGTCAATAGCACGCTGGGCAAAGAGGTACTGGGAAAAAAACATATTATACAGATCTGAACATGTTGCTGTAATACAAAATCATTGTGGTGACATATCAGGATTTTACATTACAACCGGTTCTGTTCATTATAACGTTTAACCAAGTGTGACCCACACACAAAACAAATGGCATGGACAAAAGACACTGCCATGGCCATACCATGTTCAAAAAAGGCATGGGTATGGCTTGCAGGCTGAGTCCCGCCAGCATTACGTGTCTAAAGCACTACATCTTGATGGCCGTTAGAGCAAAATATAAATAGTATCATTACTTAATAGCACTGCGTTTAATAGCAACCTCTCTTGCACGTTACGTTTAGGAGGAGTATGGCCATTCTTTTTTTTTCTATATACGAGAATATTTGCAAACGATTACTAAAAAAGAAATAATAAAAATACGTTCGCATTACACAATACAGGTACACAATAACAAAATTTTACTGGCGTAGTTTACCGCCAGTCAAAGGATGTCGAATACATGAAATTCCAAATGAAAAACAAAAGACAAAAGAAGGGAAGTCTTACGTCAAAGTGTGTGTGACCCGGGTCTTCGGCAACAGACACATTATCTCTCATGTCATAACCGTTACCTGTTAGATAAAACACCAGTGAGTGAAACATCATCAGCTGATGTCGGCCACAGTTTGTCCGTGAACAGCTGTGCGCGGGCGAACTGTGACCGAATTCGGCCCAAAGAAGTTTTTTTCTATTGAGACAGCCACAAGTGGTGAGATTAAAAAAAACCCAATCATTTGTATACTGACGAGCAAAAGAAATGCGACATTTTTGGAACACTAACGTGTTTCCCAGATTCCAAAATCGCTTGTCAGCATATTTTATTATGTGTACGGTGGGAAGCTTAACCTGAAATAACAATCCATTAGTGGGTGGTGCCATCTGTCTTGATATTGATGAATCACGAAAGTAGTAGAACAATATCAATCAATCTTCACAATTAAAGTTACAGAATATTAACATACAGAAAAGATGCAAAATTTGTCTTTTAGAGTTAAGGGTAATGTTTCTCAAGAATGGCGCGATCCAACATTTAGAGCCGCAGTCACACACCCTCGCACATTATATCTCTCTTGTAGCAGAAATACATCTACTTGTCATGTGTGTGTAGTAGTCCTCCATCCCATTGTAGTATCCAAAGTAACTGTCGAAACCTCGGTATGTGGGTGTGTACTTCCAGTTACACATGCCCAGGTGCCACCTGTGTAAAGAGCAACGGAAAATGATGTAAGTCATCAGTACCTGTTATATGTGTGTAGTAGTCTTCAGCAGCATTGTAGTAGCCAAAGTAACTGTCAAAACCTCGGTATGTGGGCGTATACTTCCAGTTACACATGCCTAGATGCCATCTGCATACAGAAAGAGAAAGAGAATCAAGACCATCTGCACCGTTTGCGGGAGTACTCCCCAGATAGACCCACTCGGGGAGTTTGCCACATGACGAGCAAAATAAATGCGACATTTTTGGAATCATCGGAAACACTTTAGTGTTTCCGAAGATTACAAAAGTGTCGCATTTCTTTTGCTCCTTAGTTTATTTTTATTCAAATGAGATTGGCATTTACGCAATAGATGGCGTATGCATATATCATAATTATTGAAAGGCAAAAGGTAAGGTCCCTTCAAGGGCAGTCCAAGTAATCCCGAAATATTGATATTTCTTGCGTGCGTGTCGAAACATTGAACTAACGCCGACATCGGCCGAATGACCCTGTGGATAATGCAGGCCTCTACGTTTAACTCATTCTACCCCAGACACACCACAGTAAGATAATGGAACGCCCATGATAGTTCAAGGGTGATGCCAGAATAGCTTGGCGCCTGCGGGCGCCAAGCTATTCTGGCGTCACCCTTGAACTATCATGGTCGATCTGTGTCCAGCACTGCAATGCAGTCTTCAGAGGACAACGACAACATTTGGGGATTTCGGTGTTGGGGTAGAATGAGTTAACCCGTTAGTGCAAGCTGACGCCGACTGTCAGTGTTTCTGCAATCTTTGTTACTTCAACAACAGAAACCCCTAAATCTCCCAGGAACATGGATTCAACGTTGGTGTCAGCAAGAGGCATAGATCCTCATGAGCACACGCAACTGCGGGGGCTCATGAGTATCTATGCCTCTTGCAGTTGGGTAGTGCTCAATTTTTCTCAGCACTGAACAGGTTAATCACACTGTGCAAGCAGTCACCGGTGTTGTGAACCTTACCTGTGGCAGCATGCACAAAACGATAGAGGTTGTTCATGAAATCTGAGGTTTATTAAAGCATGCACGTTTTATTGTTTCAGGGGGAAAAAAAACTCACTTGCCAACGATATGTGTCATATAGCCAGCCTGCTTTAGTAGTTGAGGTAACAGGGTAAAGTTACTGGGTACAAAGCGCGGTTCGCCATCCCCGATCACTGCATGCTGCAGCAGACAGACGGACAAAGAGATCAGTAAAATATCCTAGATAGACACACTTAATATACAGGCTGGTGAGGCCTCTATACTCTTTGATAGACACAAGATAAGTGATACTTAATTCTTTCTGTACGTCAAAACAATAAAACAGTAAATTTGTTGTGCTTGTTTTTCTGCAGCATTTTTTCCCCTTCTCATTACTGCTTACTTCTTTGCATTTTACATGCTCTGCCATCATCATTTTGATCTCTTAAATTGTACAGGATATACGTCCGTCTACTGACCTGCATTCCAGTGTGATATGGAAAATATCCCGTCATGAATGCATTGCGAGACCTAAAAAGAACAAGAGGCGAAAATAAAGTTTAACCTCGTAAAAACACTTACCCTTAAGAACACCACAGAGGGAGATGGTTTAGGCATAGCTGTTCAAGGGTAGTGCCAGATTAGCTTGGCGCCGTCCAGGCACTAAGCTAATCTGGCACTACCCTTGAGCTATTACGTCCACTCTTTTTTCCCTACGGTGGTACATAGTCTGTACAGACACTAGCTCACAATGTTGTGAAAGTCGTGAGTAGAAGTGAACTCAAAACAACGTCATCCAGGCCAAGACTTACGGTGAACAGAAGTACTGTACATAGGAAGAGTTCAGGATGACACCACTGCGGGCAAACCGGTCCAGGTTGGGGGTGATCATGGCAGGGTTGTGCCATCCCACGTCATTCCAACCTCAAACATAAACAGAAACCTAGCTTCATTCCACGTGCATACTACCACGGTACCATATGGGCTGCTCCGATCCAAGAGTCGTGTGGGACCATGGCCCTTTGTTGACCTTGCAGGATATGACAACGTTAACCAGTTAACCCTTTAAAGGCGATTAAATCCGTCGGCAATGTTAAAGCATAGCGCTGATACAACGCAAAACGTCCGACAGGGTACAGAATACATCAAACTAATAGTGCAGATGATGTATATTTTTCAGGGCGCATCATTCACGCTGCCTCATGTGTGTATACTGAATGGTCGACCGCATGGTGCTGATTCTGTAAGTGTCAAGCGATATATGAACTGAGGCTGTCAAACAGATCAACCAATACACACACTCACACTGGTTGTCCGCCTTGACAATGCTTTAGTCGCCTGCTCGGCATCAAACCCAAATAACTACCACACTGGTTGTCTCCTTTTATTCCATGCGCGATCGAAGCAACAAATCGATGGAGAGAGTGTGAGATAAACTACGAAAAAAAAAAAAAACGATTGTAAAACACATTATATACGTATTACAGTAGAAGATATATTTCGGTGTACACAGTTATTTTAACCGATTTAACCCCAAGGCCGCATTTCCCAATTTTGGAGGGTCACCTACCGCCTATGTGCCAGCTGCAGGAGATAGATCGACCACGATAATTCAAGGGTAGTGCCAGATTAGCTTGGCGCCATCAGGCGCCAAGCTAATTTGGCATTACCCTTGAATTCTCATGGTCGATCCATCTTCAGCTGCAGTGTATCGGGACTATATGGGTTAAATATATACTCACCGAGATCATCGGCAACAACGAAGACAACGTGGGGTGGAGCGGACACCACTTTACACACGACGGTCGTCAGAAAAACGACACAGAAAATTGCTTTTATTCCGTCCATCATTGTTGTCTGGACTCTGAAATAAAAATAATATTTAAAAAGGCAATTTACTGTCGTGAAAAAGTGAACTTCGTCCAAGTTCAAGAGGTGTAGATCCTCATGAGCCCGAAAGCTAATGTAGGATCATCCTGTCGCACAGGGCCTAGAACTCCTTCGTCGACGAAGGAGTTCTAGGCCCTGTGCAACAGGATGGTGTAGGATATACATGTAGACCTCATGCTCGCCCTGTTTTGTAATACTGATGTCTTCATTCCACGGATCGGGTTCTTTGTCGCTAAATTCGCAATTAAACAACAACTTGTGACCAATAGTAGTGAAGGGGAAAACGTTTTCTCTACCGAGATAAATGCAACAAAACCCAGCCTGACTGCGAGGACGTGCCAACGCAGTTGCGTAGGGGCTCGTTAGGACGTATGCCCCTTGCTGCCACGACTTTGTGTCCATGAATTATGCATACAAACCAAACAGTTACAAGGTCTTTTCAACACTCAAGTTGCATACACACACGTTGTTGTCCGTAGCAATCGTGGTTCAACGGTGACGCAAGTAAAACGTGTTCACGCTTCCGCCACTGTTGCTTACACCGGTGTCACAAGCAATCACTCTAGAGTGACAGATGGATCGACCATGGCACTTCAAGGGTAGTGCCTAATTAACTTGGCGCTTTCTCAGGCGCCAAGCTAATTAGGAAATACCTTGAAAGAGAACACTAGAGCCGATGTCAGTCTGCACCTGCACCTTTTTTCTTTTTTTTGTATCCACCTGCAGTTGTCTTGTCTCCAACGAGTCTCGCTGATAGAACGTTAACGCCGGTTGTCTCAAAAGACCTGGTGAGCAAAAGGTCTATGGGCCAATGTTGGCCCGATCAACGTGCGCGCGCGGGCACACCCAGTGTCGCCCGAGTCGATCCGAGGACCTTTTGCATAACGGGGGACGCGTTCGCCAATATTGACCAGGAACCCTAGACCTAATCTCTGGGAAGCCATCTGCATTGTTAGCTGTACATTAAGGTCCGTGCAAAGTACAGGCGGTTGAAACAAACTCGCCAGTTTACACAAGGTCTTCGGGTCGACGCCGCCCGTCTTTGGACCGCGCACGACCGTGCGCGGGCCAAAGACGACCAACGACGATCCGAAAACCTTTTCCCGCGCTGGGAAGTGGGAAAACATTTCTGGCAGTTACTAGGTCAAGCAGACAAGCAGACAAAACAAGTTGCATGGAATTACAAACCGTCAGCCAACCACAAGTGGGCTTATTTGAGGTGCGAGACGATTTCACCATGATAGCTCATATAATGGTACCTGATTGGATCATCTGACATCAAACTGTGAATTATAAAATTCTAACTTCTTCGATACAAACGTGAAACATTCACATAAAATACCGTCTTCTAAAGCAACACGGAAAAGGAAAGATGGATTAACTTGCAGCAATGCGCATTAAGAAACCGATCACGCATTTACCTCGACGGTAGATCCATCTCACTTACACAGCGCCCCTGTAATTGAAAAAGTCACCTAGAGACAAAAAAATTCAATCGGTTGTGTGATGGCCTGTGGTTTTGGACCTTACGGCTATAGGTGGTCAGGTCGAAATTCACAGCTGTGTGAAGAACAAGACTGAAATCACAAACTTTCATACCCAACTGAAATTACACATTTTCATACCCAACTAAAGTACCGAGTTTTTGTGTAGATTTCTCTGCTTGTACTCGCTGGTATTCAAAGTAAAGGATTAAAACTGTGATTCGGTGCCAGAGACTTTACATTTTCTAGTGTGTATATATGGGAAACTAAATTTATCTGTAACCTGTGGTCACTACAGCACTGTCTGGATGACACACCTCTGTTATTTTCACGTCTGCGCCAACTAACTCGCGTATAACCTATGCGTGCCCAGTGTGTACGCAGCTGAAGAGGCATGGAACAAGGGCCGTGCTCGATAGCCCTACGAAAAACAATGCGAATACACCCAGCTGCAAGAGGCAAAGAACCTCATGAGCCCCCGCATATGCGGGGGTTCACGAGTTTCTTTGCCTCTTGCTGGTCCTTGTCATGTTCATGTACCTCGGTATTATTTTGCCGTAGAACTCGCCCTGCTTTCAAAGACATAATAATTTTACGAACATCATTTTTTTTTAAAAACGGGGTTAAGTTATAAGCTCTGTCGTTGATCGCTTTCTTGAAAGTGAAACAGTTTATGACCTTGATGGCTCAGATACTCTTTTAAAACAGATAAGGACACAGTAGTCAAAAGGTCAGACAAAAATCCCCAGTGTCAGACTATGAATCGCTGTCTGGTACATCTAATCTCGGGTTATGTGTGCTGATCACAAAACATCAGTAATATTGCTGTGCATTAATGCGTCATATCAATGCATTGTTTTGTGACCAGCAAACAAAAAGTAAGTTTTCGTTTAGCCCTGACACACTAAAGCAAGAGATACAAGACCAAAGTATTAGCGCACAATGTCTTGGCGTCCGCGAATTATCAACGGCACGTTTAAAAACAAAGGGACCTGATGATAGTAGCTTTGACTAATACCAATCCGCTGCGCCACCGCGTGCGCACCACCGCCTACTAAGCTGAAGTCAGAATACTGACTTGAGCTTAGTAGGCGGTGGTGCGCACGCGGTGGCGCAGCGGATTTGCATTAGTCAAAGCTACTGTCATCAGGTCCCTTTGTTTGAAAACTGATTTATGTGAATCCTAACATTTTATTGTTGTAAAATAAATTTTCATTGATCACTGTTATCGCTCTTTCTCTCTCTCTCTCGCGCACACACACACACACACACACACACACACACACACACACACACACACACACACACACACACACACACGCGCGCGCGCGCGCGCACGCACGCACGCACGCACGCACGCACACACACACACACACACACACACACACCCACACACGCACACAACACCCACACACACACGAGCGCATAAAAACATAGCAATTCATTCATTTATTCATTTTCATCTATGCTACTTATCTAAACTATTGTTTATTCCATAATGACGCCTAGAAGCGCAAAGTATCTGACACCACCCTTGCACTTTAAAGTCGATGTATATTCTTGTTGTAATAAAAAAATGATGATAGTAATAGTAATAATAATAATAATGATAAAGATGTGTAGAAGGTAGTTTCAAAAAGGCTTCAAGCGCTACAGCAAGCAGGCATACGTAAATCAAAACAACAAAAACAACAAAACGTTGCACGTGAACTAAAGATACAACAACACTTAAATCTGTATAATACTGTAATACTGAGTACATGTAACATAACTGTGGTTAGCAGGTTTTGTTTAGATCTGTTATTTTATATATCTAAGTCATAGCAAACAATTAAATGGAACACCAAAAATGCGCGCCGAACCCTTACTATAGTGCGTTTGCATCGCTCGTGAACCATGTTCATGTGAAGATTTTAAAAGCAGAGAAAAACATATGAATGTTTTAATGAAAACGTGATTTTCTCGAGTACCAGACACATTTTTCATATACAATGTGTGCATGTAACTTTGCTACTTCTCCTGGCTGACATGTTTGATAAGGTCAACGTTTGAGATGAAAAGGTTCAAAGTATGGAAATCAGCCGGAAAATCACCTTCCCTGATCCTCATAAATACAATTGGACTTTTGGGATAAATGACGTCCACTTCACAAAATGGGGTAGATCACGTAGTAATTGTGTTTCCCTTGCACGGCACGGGAGACACAATTACAACGTGATCTACACCATTTTGTGAAGTGGACATCATTTATCCCAATAGTTCAATTTGCTTGGAAATGTGCGCGTGCTGAGGGGAAAATTTTGACATCTGACCAACTTCAGAGAGGAGTTAGATGGGTTACAAAATATGTGGAAGACCTCTGATTTTGCTCCTCTTCCCTGAGCTCGGTACAAGTGCATCGTTCTCGTGAATCTAGTCGGAAATAAGTGTACGTAATCACGTTCATGAAAGTGCATCAAAACACCTTTCCCAAAGAAATTATCGCGGGAAAAAGTGGTTCAAACACTCTTTAATAAGCAATAAATTCTGAATGCAAAACCTTAAATCAAGAAATCTGCGTAAATGATTTATCTATTGATAAAAAATAATTACTAATTCCAGACCTTTTTGTTCTAACAGTATAGATACGATGCGATACGATACGATACGAAATAATACGATACGACACGATACGATTTCTGTGTAGCTGTGCTGTGCCGTATTGTATCGTAAAAAATAAACAACTTCAAAACTTCACATTCAAAAAAGGCCTGTATAACATATAACATAAAATTCAATTACTTGACGCCTCACTGACTCTTATCCGTTTATCTGCGGGACACGCGAAAAGCCACCCTTCTGCAAAAGACATAAACCCTCATGAGTCCCCTCAGTTGCGGTGGCGCATTCATGATGTTATATGCTTCTTGATTGTTCCATTTATATCCATGCTTTTTGAGCAATAGTGGCTTCTGGTGTTCAGCCTGAAATGACTGCAAACATTTAATTCATGGTCTCTGGCAGTTAAGATGTTAACCCCTTTGCTCCAGTGATAGCAAATTGAAATCACTATACGCATTGACCGACATTCGCATGAAAAGCACAGATGTAAATAGAACCAAAAATCGGCAGAAAGAACACAAGAGAGACAAATCCCCATGAGCCCATGCGACTGCGGGGGCTCATGAGGGGCGGGGCTCATGAGGGTTTGCCTCTTGCAGCTGGACAGCGTTCACCTTGCTACGGCAGTTAAGGGGTCAAACCCGGCCTCCGTATATCACGCAACAGCTTAGTTAGTTATTTGGTTTAATGCCAAGCAGGCGACTTAGGCCATCTCACGGCGGGATGGGTAAAAATCTGGTCAGCCATCCATGCAGAAGGCAATTAGCAGTATAGTCTTTAGCGCTGTAATAATTAATTAAAGGGTTGTATTGTTCACAAGCCTTGTTCTCTTATGAGGTGGTTTCAAACTTCTCGAATCAGAAACCTCTCATTTTCGTTCTTGTCCTTGTTTTCATCGTCTTCTTTGTCTCGGCTTGACGTATTGTCCGAGTCTTCCCTTGACCTCTCCTCCACCACCGCTTTGCTCTGCAAGATGACGCACAGGCACAAATCACGTACAGATTGTTAACACTGTGGGTGTCGGTAGCGGTTTTAGTCGCGATGATTCCTGCACGAATCATCGCGACTACATAACCGCTACCGACACCCACAGGGTGCAAGATTTCTGCGAAGTGGTTTTAAGCGGTCATCTCCAAGCAATAAAGCGTTAAAAAATGATAACAAGTTTGGCCGGCTCCTCGCAAAAAGCTTTCTTATATCCAACTTTTCTTATATCCCACCTTGTTATTGGCGATGTTGACTATGTATCGAAAACAACTGAATAAAATTTACGACATTTTCCTATGACTTACGTGATATGTTGCTCTTATAGTGACATCACATACATGTATTTTCTTGTGCAATTCGCTAGTCATGCACGACAACATTGGTTCTCAAGGTATCTGAAAAGCCCCTCGTGTACTATTAATGCTTTGCTGCACATGACAGTTTAACGATGGTCAGTAAAAAAAACAAAAAACAAAAAAACAAACAAAATCAAGGCATTCCTAAGTAGCAAACGAGCCCACGGCGGCTGCAGTGGGCCCGCGCACAGCCGTGCGCGGGCCCACAGCGGACGTCGTGGGCCCGATGACCTTTGCTTAATGGATTGACACATACCCACTCGTAGAAGGCAGCGGACCCGATGCTGATGGCCTTGATTTCTGGCAAACTGCACTTGCTGAGAAGGCTGGCTGCCTGGTCCACGCGCCCCTTGTCTATGGAGCTGACGTTCTGGGTCGTGATGCGCTGCAGGATGCTGCCAGGGCCGTGAGTCCGCAGCAGGCTTTGCACGTACTTCCAGTTCTACAAGTGAAACGCAAAAAAAAATATATATATATATATATATATATATATATATATATATATATATATATATATATATATATATATATATATATATATATATATATATATATATATATATATATATATATATATATATATATATATATATATATATATATATATATATATCTGCGGAAGACTGACAAATATCTGCAAAAATGCTCACTCATTGTTGACTAAGCAACAACAAAAAAAAAAAAAAAAAAACACGCTTAGAAATGACAATTTTGATACAATTTATTTAACTCATTCTAGACGTGCCACCTCCGGATACGCGACATAGGCCGCGTATCCAGAGGAGGCACGTCTCGAATGAGTTAATAAATGCGTTGTATCTGCCTTTGCTATCCGCGTCAAGAAAATCCCAACAAAGAAAGAAAAACGCTTAGAAATGACTATTAGAACACTTTATTTTAATAAAAGTAAATTCTGTTGCAATAGTCCTTTGTAAGCGTTCAGGAAACTCGCAACAAAGAAACACGCTTAAAAATAATAATTACAACACACTTTTAATACAGTGTATTGTGTTGTAATTTTCCTTTGTGTGCTTGTTTGATTCTTTTGAGGATTTTGTTTGCATATTACACGCTTGTCAGTTTACATTTTGGCCTAGATTTATACACATAAATGGATGACCTTTTATGGACTACAAACCATGGGTGGGGCAGGCGTTGACAGATTAATACTCCGCTGGACAAACAGTCATCGTGTAGGAGTCAGAAAGGGGTCAAGGGATTAATAACTGCTTGTTCAAACTGTTCCTTTCGATATCGTACCGACATCTGGCCTGATTTACGTTGCATCTGCCACGACTATCAGACGAAAAGTATACGTCAAACAAACAAACAAACAAACAAACAAACAAACAAAAACAAAAGAAAAAAATGCCGGTCGCTCAACAGGGCATTTACTTTCCTATCTTTATTATAGGAGACTTTGCTTGATTATTCGTCAATTATTCTCACAATATACTAATTGATAATACAATAATAGAAAAATAATCATAACAATAAGAATAAGAATTATTATTATTATTATCAATTATAAATATGCAGGTCTGTGATTTTTTTAGCCTACGGCCCAAAAATCACAGACCAGATCACTCCAAACCTTGAGCTTCTTTTGACTCTCCCCCAGCAGAATGTAGGTGGCTGTGATGGCGACTCTGACCAGGGCGTGCGGGTGGTTGTAGGTTTGAACCTCGCTGACCTGTCCGGAACTGAGCTTCTGCACGTTGTGAGTGACGCTGGCCAGGCGACTCAGCCGTCTGTGGGTGGCCTCTGCCCGGGGCAGCCAGTCGGAGCGACGCAGGAAATAGGTCACCTGGGAGTTATGGGCTGTGTCTATGGCAACGCTCAGTTGTTCCAGGGAGTTTGCGGACTCTGCGTCGCACACCGCTGGGGACGTACAATAAATATGTCTTAGGTGTGAAGCTTTTGTTTTATCAATTGTTGCTACAAAACTTTCGCTGATCGCAATAGCAAATGCAAGGACCTAATAATGTTGATTGACTTGCGTTCGTGTGTACAGATTTTTCCGAGTTTTGCGATCTTAACCCATTTTAATCCCGAAGCCGCATTTCACAAGTATTAGAGGTGTCCCTTAACGACTAGTTACCAGTTGCAGGAGATAGATCGACGATGATAAATCAAGGGTAGTGCCATATTAGCTTAGCGCCTGCTCGGGAGAAAAAGTGAACACGATCAAACTGCGAGAGACATAAATCCTCATGAGCCCCCGACACTGTGGGGGCTCATGAGGATCAATGCTTCTTGCTGAGACCAATAATTTGTATCCATGTTTCTTGGGTCTTGTTTGCTTTTGCTCGCTGAATGAACCACGATTTCAGGGGCACAAATATACGTACAGTGTATGTACGTACAGTGACAGGAAAAGGGGTTAAATATGTGATTCGCAAAATAAATCGTTGCAAATCAGTGACGGTACCACCCTATACCCCTCCCCCTCCCCGCCCTCTCCTTCTCACTAATGCCATACCTTTACGGTGCAGGTTGAACAGCCGAGTGTATGCCTGATTCAGGAGGTTCTTGTCGCCGAGGCGTGACCGTCGGTATTCCAGCAAACTGCTCTCCAGGCGGTGCGCATCATCGTCCTCCATAGCGGCTCTCAGCTCGTCCGTAATCTGTGCACGATAAGAGATCACGTCACATTGGTTGTCTCCCGCGATTTCTGCGCAGCAATCGAGGGAGACAACCAGTGTGAGATCATGTAAGTGTTCTAAAAAAGAAAATAAAAGAAATAAAACAGAGACAAAGAAACAAGCTTTGATTATAAAAGCACATAACAGTTTACAGTTACTTACGACCAGCAAATAACACGCTTTGAAAGGACAAGCACATAATAAGCAACAAATAAAGTAATGCACGTTGAAGTGGCGGGAATAAAACAGGCCGTAAGGCCTTCGAGTCGTACCGTACGCAGAAACGCCGCTTTTTGCGCTTTTTGACGCGTACGCGGCATGTCTTGAATGTGTTAACGCTTAGCTGGCATTAGCAGCTGCTCTGGGCCAAAAGGCCCAGTATCACCACTGCTGCTTTAAGCCAAAAGGCCCAGAATCACCACTGCTGCTTTTGCCAAAAGAACCAGTTTAATCGCCACTGCGACATTAAGCCAAAAGGCCGAAAATCAACCTTGCCGCTTGAAAATCAACTTTGTGGCTTTAAGCCCCAACAGACTCAGATTGACCGTTGCGGCTGTAAGCCACAAGAGCCAAAGTTACAGTTATTGCAACAATTGCTTCGACCTACAGCGCTATTCTGCGGTTGTGAAAGGCTCTATAAAACTTAGTGGAGTGTTCGTATACTATCATTTATATGCAGACAGAGCGGCACACACTTCTGCAACTGTTTGATTCATAGTCACCGAGCGCGGAACGCTCTCGGTGATTGTGGATCAAACAGTTGCAGAAATGTCAGCCGCTCGGTCTGTCTAGAAATGGTACATTCCACTTCTATGCTATAATGTGGCCACCGACAGTGAAAGTGTTAAGTGAAAGAACTATTCGTAGCGGAACATGCTATACCTGTTGTTCCTTGCCCTTCATGGCGTACACGAGGTCCCTGTCCGGCGTGAGCAGGTAGTTGAGGACGTTGATGTAGTCCGTGTCCACGCCCTTCTCGCGCGCGTCAATCTGCAGGCTGAACTCGGGGTTGTGGTCCTCGTAAGGCACGCGCACAGTCACCGTCACCCGGTCCTTCTCCTCCTCCTTTGTTACTCGCTCGCTCAACTCCTCGCTCGGCAGTTTGCTGTGCACCAGTTTCGCTCGCACCTACACACACGTTGATGGATGGGGGAGGGGGGGGGGCGGGATGGGGAGGGGGAGGGAGGAGGGGGAGGGGGAGGGAGGAGGGGGGAGGGGTGGAGAGTGCTGCCTAATTGGGGTTTTAACACTGTGGCGGCAGATTTGTCATGTTTCACAAAATAAACTGACAAGCTCGTATCATAAATCATGAAGATTTAGATGCTACGAGCAAATTTGTCTGTCACGTTCACGACATTGGACAATGACGTCTTTTTCACAGGGATCACGGAGATGAAAAAAAGGCCAATATCGCATCCCGATTTAAGGACATCCCATCCTCACCCCCACCCCTCACCCTTGAAATCCGGTTCCTACTTGTAGAGAGCAAAACATTAAGAACCACTAAGGTGACTGCTAAGCGTGTAAAATGCAAAGAAATAACCAAGAAATAACCTCCAAAGAAAGAAAGACGCCTTAAAGAACAAACATAAAGCTGTTTTGTGCAAGCACAATGCCGCTTTGTGTTTGTTCTTTCAAAGCATGCTTCTTTCTTGGCCTTTTCATTACCTGCAGAGGGCGCCTCGTGCGGAAGCGGACGCGGACCTTCTCTCCTTCGTGGGCCACCACCATGCCGTCTTCGCGAGACGGATCGACCAGGCCCGCGTCAATAGCTTCCTGACTGAACCCTAGGCCTGCATCAGGGATAGCGGGGAACGGCTTCTGACTTTCGATCTTGCCAGTGGCTTCAATGCGCATTGTACACAGCTGTCTTTTGTTTTTGTTCTCGATCTCCAGTTTGTAGATCCCTACTACCGGCAAACGTGTGAAGACAGATTGGGTCTTGATCGTGGCCGTTGGGATGACATAGCTGTCCAGCTGCAGTTCTTCAGGCAGAGAGGCTTTTGACAGTTTTTCGTTAAAAAACAGCTTGTAGCCGACTGTGCCTTCGCCCTCTGGGACCTTTAGTAAAGTTCACGTTTTACATTGTTAAAGCCCCACCATATACTGTGTTAAAGGAGACTATAGCAGTTGTAAGAAAAAGGCTTTAACAGCCTTTAAAAAGGGCACGCCCGACCTTTTTTTAAGGCTTCAGTTAGCAAAAAGCTTTTACTGGGATTCAGTATACATACCCACTTAGACAGTGACCACACTATTGTCACACCAAATGCTTTCTTTTGTCCGTTCAAAGCGAAAAGAGGCCCACCGGAATTTTCTGACGAGACACGTAACAAAATTGCTTCTGATATGCGATGGTAGCTGACGTCATAACTATTCTATACGACCTTATGTCACCTGCATAATTATAATCAATTAGAGACAAGATGGTGTATGAACCCGCGAAGAAAAAAAAAGTATCATCTACTAGCACCGACAATGACAAAGTCGAAATTTTAAGAGAATAAAGAGAAAGAGAGACAAGATACCACTAAGTAGAACTGACATCGGACAAGGAATATGGACATGTGGCAACGCGTAAAGCAAGAGCTTGGCTGGGCCACCCACTCGGCAAAATTTGGCGCTTTCCTGCTGAATCACTAAGTAATCTACAGTCTTTGTCGATCTTCCTATAGTTCTGAGGGTGCTAGTGAGTTTTTAGAATTCATGATCTTTAGTAGAATTTATCTCTTACTGCTTTCGCAAGATTTTAAACCTGTTTTATCATATAGTTACGAGGCAAATTTATCACATTTTATGCTGCAGAGATCTGAAAACTACGGCGTGTGTCAAAGTTGCACATCGCTGGTCGTAACATGTTTTTGTCTGTGCGGGCTCTCATTCACTCGATTCAGAGAGATAGTGTTTCTGCTGCGATGGTGCATTTGTCGTTTCCCATGATGCTTTCAGTTACGTAGACTTCGATGTGTGAGATGTGAAATTAAAATTGCAGTGCACAAAGTGGGTACCAATGTTCTCTTTCAATGATGGAAAGACGGTGCGTGTTTCCGAGGGGTACGAAAGGATCAAAGGTCACGCCCTCTGTGCACTACTGTACGCACGATTTTTACTAGTAAATAGTAGCAGGTCGAGCGGAACCCGCATTGTGATTTTGACAGCATAGCGAGTATGGAAGATTTTTCTACTTTCTCGTGAAAAATTACGTCACAGAGATGCCGGAGAACATCAGTACACGTGTACACTGACACGTGTGTACACCACACCGATGACCTCGTGACCTGCAATATTGCGATTCAGTGATAGTCGGCCGGGTTCTGCTTTGTGACGTAGGCTCATAAATATGCATTTTAATTCAAAACAAGGCCGATGCAGACAATAAATCCGCGACTTGGGTACAAAAACAATACACATTCAAACGATGAATTTCTACATTTGGCATTGTACTTATACGATGCAGCTCTAAAATAGTACACAAAGGACCCATACACATACTGTCAGCAGTATCTGTTGCGTATAGTTTTCTGACTGTGTTGAGATGCTTGATCCTGGGGAATATAACTTTAAAATGTGTTCATCGTGGATACACAGGAGAGTAGACAAACTTATCATGTATATCTGTACATTATATGGATAGTAAAGTTTAATAAGCACTGTGAGTTTTCGGATAGAAGGTTACGATATGCGGTGAGTTCAAACTGCAGGAGTCACATGCAAACTTTCAATGAACCCACCCTTTCCTGTTTGCGAGGGAACAAAACGAGGTACTGCCAATGACCAGATTATTAAGTTGCTGCTTGGGACCTTGCTAAGATATGCGGTGGAAAGGGCGGATGGGTTAATTAAAAGTTATAGCAGTACATGTGGTCCGTGGCGCAGTGGTTAAGGCGGCTGCCACCAATGCCAAAGGTGTGCGGTTCGATACCGGGTTCCGGCGTTGGACTTTTCTCCTCTGGTAAGTGTCACCGTTAATTCGGGCGGACTGTCGGGGGTTCTTTCTCCGGGTACTCCGGTTCTTCCACCCCCCCCCCACCCCCCACACTTTGGTACCGGTCTCAGGCCACTTTACAAATTTCAAATACAAGCGATCAAAATTCTCTGTAACTTCAGTAGCTGACTGGCCCTTCGTTTGTCTTGTACTGTGTTTGTCTTAAATGGCGTAAATCCGTGTCTGTTTCGTGAGTGTGTGTGTTGGGTTTCAGGCACGGCGCTTTGAGTCGATTTCCCCAAAAATTGAGAAAAAGCGCCTATATAATAACGGTATTATTATTATTATTATTATTATTCTGATGTCAGGTTTATACACTGGTATATTCGGCTGCTTAACAACTCATTCAAGGTACCCTACATCAATATAGCTGCAAAAGAAGAAAAAAAATAATTAACAATTTTTAAAAAGGCAGAGCCCTTAAGGCTCACGTTTATGACCGATTTACACATGTGTGACAATAAGTAAAGGGATGGCTTCTGCACCAACAAAATCCATGTTTTCTCACAATTTAATCTATTTTCACACATCTGTGAAACCCCCGTGACCCTTGACCTTTACGATGAGTCGACTATATTAATATACAGGAAGGTCTTATCATCAGCTACCTTTGTGCTAAAGTGAAATGAAACGTTTGCAAAAAATGTTGATAATAACTACAATTCTATCAACATTTGACATTTAATGCACATTTGTCGACCTCTTCTGCTCCTTGACCTTTTCGGAGGGGTCATCCAAATTAGTATGCATAGATAGGTCTTACCATCAGGTATCTCTGTACCAAGTTTGGTTTTGAAGCTGTGAATAGTGTCACGTAACGGATGTGACATGTTGTTTTATTTTTTTCGCCAAGTCGTTTTTCTGTTAATAAATGTAGGTCGCCGAATTCTGTACATAGCCTTAGTTTAGGGAAGTTAATAAATGTAGTGTGAGCGTAATCGTAAAGCCCGTGCAGCAAGCTTAACAGTGAGCGAGTACAGCGGTTGCACGCTTTAGCCAAGTAGCTTTAAACCGAACAGTGTTCAGAAGCAAAGTTAACCTGCGAGGTAGCAGTAGGATATTAGTCAGTCAGCGGAGTTAGCCAGCGAAGTGAGAGTCTGGGTCAGGGTGCGGCCTCGTTTGGAGCCCTTGACAAGCTGTGTGAGGGTTCTTTTACCCTCCCTGCAAGACCACGGCCAGTGTTCCTGGGTGTGGGTGTCCCGAGAGACTTGTGACCACGGCTGCTACTCACCAGAAGACCCCTCCGGTTCGTCTTCGTCTTGTTTTGTCTCGTCCTGCCGGAGGACTCACCAGTGACAGGTAAATTATTCATGCCATTTTCCTCAGTTAGCTGCTGTGCT
>BTPG01000006.1:70699963-70807463 GCA_036245525.1 Semisulcospira habei
CAGGCTGATTCTACGTTCTGAGCGTCGGTCACAGGCGTGCGTGGGCAAGCGCGGCTACGGTGCTCTGTGGTGCAGGGGTAGTACTCGTACGTTATGAGCCACCCTGTCTAGTGTGGGACAGAGGACACTGTACAGAGACAAAGTTACCCGCCTTGTATAGCCGTTGGCCATATTAGTCATTATCACCTGTTAGTCATATTCATCTGTTAGTCATATTCACCTGTTAGTCATATTCACATATTAGTCATATTCACCTGTTAGTCATATTCACCTGTTAGTCATTTTCACTTGTTAGTCATTTTTTATACGTTAATCTTTTTTTTAAGTGTTAATACGTTATGAGTGCATGTGTGGGTATGTGTGAGTGTGTGGGGCGTTAGTGGGTCGGGGTGGGAGTTAGAGTAAGGGTAGGTAATAAAGGATTTGTTTGTTGTTTATCACTGGCGTTGCGTTATTCATTTAGAGTGGGTGGGTTTTCTCGAGTGTCTGCACTCATATTGTCCACGGCGCCCTGACTCCGTCAGGCGTGTCGTGACAAATAGTATTTGAGAAAAAAAAATTGTCAAAATATGTTTGCTTTTTAACCTATTTCCTGAGCTCTTGTGACCCTTGACCTTTCCGAGGGATCAACCAAATTAGTATGCAAAGAAAGGTCTTATCATCAGGTATCTTTGTACCAAGTTTGGGCCTGAAGTTGTGAATAGATTTTGAGAAAAAACATCTTTTGTCAAAATATGGCTCTTTTGGACCTATTTCATGAGCTATTGTGACCCTTGACCTTTCCGAGGGATCAACCAAATTAGTATGCATAGAAAGGTCTTACCATCAGGTACATTAATTTGTTCTAAGTTTGGGTCTGAAGTTGTGAATAGTATTTGAGAGAAACTAAATTAAGTCAAAATATAGCTATTTTTTGTTATAGTTCCTGGTCCCCTGCGACCTTGACCGTTGAGAGAGGTCACTGAAATTGAAATATTTAGAAAGGTCTTGCCACAAAGTATCCTTGGGCTAAGTTTGAAGCCTGTAGTTTTTGAATAGTCTCCGTGAAAATGCCAACGTCAAAGTTTACCATTGACGACGGACGACCACTGGCCCAGAACATAGACTCACTTTTGCTTCGCACGTGAGCCAAAAATGTATAGCGTTGCCGGCGGCGTGCGTGGCGTGGCGTGCGTCCTGGGCAAACTAACCAAATTCACTCACTCCAGAATGTCATCACCTGGTCAAAAGTGATGCAGCATCTTCCCCCTGGGGCATTGACCACGGAGTGGACGTTGTCAGACAGTTTCCACTCAGACGTGAGATACAAGAGTCTGAACAGCGGTTTTTCCAGAAATTTTGTGGCAGACCAAGGCTCAGCGATCAGCTGCCATGCCTCATCCTGAGGACGGCACAGGTTGACGAAGACGTCAGGGTCAGGTAGAAAGTAGAATTCTTCTATCCATTGGGATTTTATTCCTGTATCAGCTTCTGAAAACCTGCAAAGATTTAATCTCACTCTAAGATCCGTCCCACGAGCGATTTATGTCGGGTCATGGGCATTTATCTAGGCTGTAACTGATCACGCGAGGGCTAAAAGGTGATTCCGGACACACACACAAAAAAAGCGCAGACTATGCAAGGGATCATCCGCATGTTTAGTTGGCTAAGAAACCCGCTTATGACCACAATAATGGTGCCATTCACATCAAAAGAATGACCGCACGATGCAAGGAAATAATCGTAAAGAAAGAAACACGTTTCGGAATAACAGTGACAGTTTTGTAATAAATTGAAAGCTATAGGCCCACAAAGCTCTTCGTGGCTAGTTTTGTCCTTCAGTCTGACGAACTTTTGTTAACCCTTTGGCTGTCGGTAGCGCTTTTTGTAGCGATGATGTCTGCTTACCTCTGACGTACAGGAACGCGATTGTCCTCTACCAGCAGCCAGTCGGGAGATTTGATATTGTAACCCGTGAACGCTATCCCAAGATCCACAATGCGCCACGAGCCGTCCACGTAGACAGCATTCCAAATGAAAATGTCCGTCGGTAGTTCCCGCTGGCCCACAGAATAGCTCGTACTCAGCTTTCTCGCTCCTTTCAGAATGACGCATGGCAGTTCCGCTAATCTGTCATAGCAAAAATTAACCAACAAAGAATTATCTCATTCAAAGCGCCTCGCATTAATTGCTGCGGAAGTGTCTTACAGCGTTGCGTACGACACTTTCGCAGCTATTTGACGACAACGTTATTCGACACTTCCGCAGCTATTGATGCGGGGCGCCTTGAATGAGTTACTGCCGGCAGTCACGAAAACATGCCAAAATCAACGCCAAGCAGCACTCAAGGTACACATACTGTATAATGGGTAAAACAAGTGACATACGTCACTAACTCCCGCTTCTGCCGGAACCACGTCATGACAGTGACGTCGAAATTAAGATCATTGGTTCATGAGGGGCGGGAAGGAGGGGGGGGGGGGACAATCCAACCATCAAAAAAGAAAAACTCCTCTGCCCCCTCCGCCTCGCCCCCTGCTCCCCACCCCCCATCCGCCTTCTTTTTCATCCCCCCCCCCCCCGCCCCGCCCCAGGCCTCTTACGCTGTTTCATTTGAGTAATGCTTGCATTTATTCGACAGTGACGGAGTTAAAGAAACACGCTGTCGAAGATGTAAGCAACGACCGGTAAATACATTTTCTGGTTCATACCTTATGTCAATGTAAACGAGCAAAACCTTAGGACAACGTGCTGCTTATTCTTTGAAAGTGGAAAGAAAACGAAAATCTATAGATGTCACTGACAGAACTATAACAATAAACCTGCTAAAATTATCACACGTGACTATAAGTGTGATAGAGTGAACGCCGTGTTCAAACAACGTATTTAACCTTTCACTTTCAGGAAAAAATGAATACGACCCAGCTGCAAGGGACATAGATTGTCATGAGTCCCCATACCTGCGGTGGCTCATGAAGATGTATGCCGCTTGCTGATACCACTTTGTATTCATGTTCCTAGAATGGCAGCGGCTCTTTACGTTGAATTAACACAGATTTCAGAGACGCAATCTGCGTCCTCTTGGAGTGAAGAGGTTAAACGAAAACGAGCGATTACCTGCAGAGGACAGCAAAGAAGTTTGTATATCCGCTCTTGTTTTTGGCAAGTGATTTCAAGAACCAATAAGGCGTGCACTCTGGAAGGTCCTGATTGTACACGCTCTCATCAACCAGCTCCCGGGTGCCCATCCACATGAACAGAGCCCGCACCTTCTGAAGGTCAGTGGTCAGGTCCTTAGTCAAGTAGCTCAGCAGGTCGTTGTAGCTTAGAGACAGCTGTGTGGGTGCCTGACAAAAGTGTATCAGTCTTACTATTGATCCTTTAAAAAAAATCCTCATCGATTGTGAGACGCAGCATGCTACGAGACAAACGGATATCTCGTCGTTATTCTTACCACTGATACTCCTGTGCGTTGTGCATTTTTAATTAATTTACTGCCGAAAAAAAAATGAGCAACAGCTTTGTGCAAGAGGAATACATCCTCATGAACCTACGCAACGCGGGGGCTCATGAGGATCTATGCCTCTTGCTGAAACCACTTTATATCAATGCTCCTTTGACGGCTTTGCGTCCCAACTAGTAGTGAAGGGGTTAAATTAATAGTCAGGTGAGGCAAAAGGATTAATGAGCATCACTGGCTGCTGCACTCCGCGTTGCAAACTTTTCGTCACGACGCAGACATCGACCAAGTCTCTCTCTCTCTCTCTCTCTCTCTCTCTCTCTCTCTCTCTCTCTCTCTCTCTCTCTCTCTCTCTCTCTCTCGCCTACCCGGCACCGGCCTCCACGTGGCGTAGGTGGGTAGTCCGCTCAGTCCCTGACTGAGTGGGCTAGCAGACGGGTGCCATCTTTGTCCAGGATTAGGACTTGATGTCAGCAGATATGTTGTTCAGCCTTTTCACTGGTCCGGTTTTTAAGGAGCTGTGATAACCTAGGTCGTACCATGTTGGATTGGTCCTTAAAAATACTCGTGACTTTTTGGTCCTTTGGATCCCAAGTGTTTGCCGTGCTTGGAGACCCGTGTCGGGGGAGAAGAGGATCCTGGTGGCTGAGGTTTCCTTTGGGCTGCGGCTCACTGGTGCCAACACTCCACTTCGGCCTTGACTTCTACCTAAACGGGAGGCTAGTCGTACCGGCCTAGTCAATCGGCTCTTGTCACGTTGAGCCCTATCCCACTGTTGACATGCGGGTTGATATACGGAGCACCATGCTATAGCTTCTGCTGCTGATTAGGTGCTTTACGCCAGTCTTCCCCTGCATTCAACAGTGTGATAGAAGGCGGTGGCTCAAACGGTTCAATCGGGCTTACCCCCTTGAGTATATCTTTCGGGCAGTCTCCATTGTGCGTCGGCTGGAGACCCGCCGACATTTGCACTTTCCCTTGTTGGGCTCGGTGGCGGGCGGGGACCCCCGGGGGATGAATATCTCTACTATTATAATATGGATACAACAAAAAAAAAACCCAAACTTGCACAGAAGCGGCACATAGCCACCAACATTGAACATGACAGTGACTCGGACTGTGAGGAAGCGACGCCTCAGGCGTCGGCCGTATGGCCTCGCTTCCTCATTGTCCATAGCAAGGTGAAGGAGAAACCTGTTACTAAGCTGCATCCTTTTCTGGTGGGGGAGACCCTCAGGAGCCGTGTTGGCAGGCCTGACGCCCAGCGCCTCAGGTCTGGTGACTTGCTGGTGGAGTGCCGTACCCGGGCACACTCCAGCGGGCTACTGAGGCTCTCTTCCATCGGAGACCCTCCGGTGGAGGTCACACCCCACAAGACTATGAATTCGTCAAGAGGCGTAATCAAAGATCAAGCTTTGGCAGAACTGTCGGAAGATGAAGTTGTACGGAACCTTAAGTCTCAGGGGGTGACTTACGTCAGGCGCTTCGCTTCCAAGCGAGGTGGTGGGGAGATCCGTCTCCCTACCATCATCCTGACGTTTGGCACCCCCACCCCTCCTACTACCATCTGGGGAGGTTACTACTCCCTGAGAGTGAAAAAGTACGTCCCTCTCCCCCTCCGGTGCTTTAAGTGCCAAAAGTATGGCCATGGGCAGAAGACATGCCGTCAGGCAGAGGCTTCATGCGCCCGTTGCACCAAGCCCGGACACTCTGCTGAGTCCTGCACAGCCACCCCCTTGTGTGTGAATTGCCAGGGGGCGCATATGGCTTCGGATAAGAAATGCCCTCGTTGGATATCCGAGTGCAAGATTCAGCAGGTGCGTGTGGAGAAGGGACTGTCCTTTCTAGATGCCAAAAAAATGGTTGAAGGCTCTGGTGCAGCTGCGGCTGCCCCAACCTCTAACACCTCAGTATATACTTTCAGTGCAGCGGTGGCAGGCAAGCGTCCCACCAAAGATTTTTCATGTCAGACCCCAACTTCTTGGTTGGGGGCGGAGCCTCGGGTCATCTCGCCCCTGGAGAGTAACCCTCCTCCGGTGGTGACGAAGAGCCAGGGAACACAGAAGGCGGACACTGCCGGTCGGGTTGTGCCGCCTTCTGTTGTCCCTAAGCCTCAGCCCCCACCCAAACCTGTTAGTCAGTCAACTCCAAAGGCTTCTGGCTCTGGTCAGCCTTCTAAGGCCGCTAACTCTAGCGGCAGGAACGCTGCCCAGGACCAGGGGTCTAAGAAATCTATGGGACCGCTGTGCGCACGGGCCCAGAAGGGGAACACTGATGTCCCCCTTCAAAACAAATATGCTGCACTGGAGAAGCGGATGGAGGGAGTGGAAGTTGTCGTTGCTGATTTTGCGGCAGCTCCACCCCCTTCATCTCCGAGGAACCAGAGGAGGCCCGGGAGCCGGCCCCCCTCTGTTTCTTCAACTCCTTCCAAGGTAAAGGAAAAAGGGGGGAAAACTCTTCACCCCCAGATAAGACATAATCATGTACTCTATGCTTCAGTGGAATTGTCGTGGTTTTCAAGCTAACTTTGAAGAATTACGTCTTTTAGTCAAGTTCTATAACCCCTCAGTAATATCTCTTCAGGAGACTTACCTGAAGACTTCTGACCATGTATCCTTTAATGGTTTTAACGTTATACACAAAGGCTCTGATTCGGAGAGGCGCTCGGGTGGAGCGGCTCTTCTCATTAGTAGCCAAATTTTAAGTAGCCCCGTTAGCATCGACACCTGTCTTCAGGCTGTCGCAGCTCGGGTTACCTTGAAGAAGACCATAACCGTATGCAGTATTTACCTGCCACCATCACTGCGGGTCAGTAGCAATGATATTTTTAACTTAGTAGATCAACTGCCCCCTTCCTTTATTCTCATGGGGGATTTTAACGGTCACGCTCACCTTTGGGGCAGTGACCACTATGATGGCAGAGGTCAGATGTTAGAAGATGTTTTTTCTCAACTTAACCTATGTGTCTTTAACGATGGCTCACCTACATACTCTAACCCAGGTTCAGGATCTAGTTCTGTTCTAGACCTCACTGTGTGTGATCCTTCTCTCATGCTGGACTTTGACTGGAAGGTTCACGACGACCTGTGTGGTAGTGACCACTTCCCAGTAGTTCTGTCATCGGCCAGCTGTGAGGAGGATTCGTCGGTGGGGCGCTGGAATCTCAAGAAAGCTAACTGGCCTCTGTTCGCCTCCCTCTGTCAGTCTCGTCTTACAGAGGAGGTGGTCATGTCAGCTGAAGAACCTGTTTCTTGTTTTACTTTGATTTTGTTGGACGTAGCAGGTGAAACCATCCCTAGAACTTCCACATCACTCCCTCGGAAGCCGAGAGTACCATGGTTCAATGAAGAGTGCCGCAAGGCCCAAAAAATACGCAAATCTGCTCAGCGACGTGCTTTTCGTAATCCGTCGCAAGCAAATATTTTAACATTTAAAAGACAGCGGGCGAAAGCCCGTTACATTTTTAAACGCGAACACCGTGCTTCCTGGAGACGCTTCGTCTCATCTTTATGTTCTAGGACTCCGTCCCAAAAAGTCTGGAAGGCTGTTCGAAGAATTAGGGGCAGGGGTGGCTCGGCTTCTGTCGGCCATCTTAGAGATGATGCCAGTTTGGTCACAGATAAAAAGGCTGTGGCCAATTTGCTTGCCTCCACCATTGCCCATAATTCTTCAACAGAGCATTATTCACCTTTCTTCCAGAGAGAGAAGGAGAAGCGAGAATCTTGTGCTTGTGATTTTATATCAGACAACTCGGAAGACTATAATGCCCCCTTTACGTTTTCAGAATTGCAGCAAGCCATGCAGAAATGTACTGACTCTGCTGCTGGATTAGATACCATCCATTATCAGCTCCTAACTCATCTGCCTGAGGATTCACTCCTTGTACTTCTCAAGGCCTTTAACCATATCTGGATAACTGGTCGTTTTCCGCCATCTTGGCGCCAGGCTGTGGTTGTGCCAATCCCCAAGCCGGGTAAGGATCCTTCCGACCCGGGCAACTACCGGCCAATAGCTTTGACATCATGTTTATGTAAGACTATGGAACGCTTGGTCAACGCCCGACTGGTGTGGCATCTTGAGTCACGTGGTCTCATCACAGACCTCCAGTGCGGTTTCCGGCGCTTCCGTAGTACAACTGACCATCTAGTTCGCTTTGAGTCTTTTATTCGAGATGCTTTTGTCAACAAGCAGCATGTCTATGCAATTTTCTTTGATCTTGAAAAGGCATATGACACTACCTGGGAGTATGGTATAATGTCTGATATGTCGGACATGGGTTTTAAAGGGCACCTGCCTGTTTTTATTCACAATTTTTTGTCTAACAGGTCGTTCCATGTCCGTGTGGGCTCCACCCTCTCCGACTCCTTTGAACAGGAGATGGGTGTCCCGCAGGGCAGCATTCTATCTCCTGTTTTATTTAGCATTAAAATAAATAACATTGTAAAGGCCGTCAAGGATGATTCTGAATGCTCTTTGTTTGTGGACGACTTTGCTTTGTGTGCACGAGGTCGAGGACTTGCGTCCCTTGAGAGGCGCTTGCAGCTGTGCGTTGATCGCATCCAGGGGTGGGTGTCTCTCAACGGATTCAGGTTCTCGCCCTCCAAGACAATCTGTGTGCATTTTACTAACCAGACGAAATTTTTTCCAAAACCTACCCTGAGTATTGCTGGAGTGCCAATTCCGGTGGCCGAAGAGGCAAAGTTTCTGGGGGTCATCTTTGACAAAAGATTGACCTTCTGCAACCATGTTACCTACCTTAGAACCTCTTGTCAGAAGGCCCTCGACATTCTTCGTGTCGTTGGTCGTACTGACTGGGGTGCAGACCGCATTGTCCTACTTCGACTGTACCGGGCCCTTGTTCGGTCCAAACTGGATTACGGCTCTGTGGTATATGGCTCGGCTTCAAAGTCTGTTCTACAGCGTCTGAACACAATTCACCATCAAGGTCTGCGCATATGTCTGGGAGCCTTCAGGACATCTCCAGTTCCTAGTCTGTATGCAGAGGCAGGGGAGCCTTCTCTCGGGCTCCGCCGCATCCGCCTCATGCTCAGCTACGTTCTGAAGCTGAAGGCCCATCCAGACAATCCTGCCTATGATTGTGTTTTTAACCCGTCGTTTGCAGAGATTTACGATGCCCATCCGGGAGCTGTCCGTCCACTTTCCTTCCGTGTCCGACCTCATCTGCAGGCGGCCGGAGTGGACCTGGACAAAGTTTCGGAATCTCTGCAACACGTCACTCCACCCTGGCTACTACCAGTTCCTGACATCTTGCTGGACTTGACCGCCCACAAGAAGGATTGTACTCCACCAGCCATATACCAACAGAGCCTCAATGAACTCCTTTCAATTTTTCCTGGCTATTGTCGTCTTTATACGGATGGGTCCAAGACTGAGGATGGGAGGGTGGCTGCGGCTGCAGTGTCCTCTCGCCATCCTAAACGCCCATTTAAGCTCCGTCTCCCTGACCATTCCTCTGTATTTAGTGCAGAACTGCAGGCAATTCTGCTGGCACTTAAGCATGCCTATCAGTCTCGGGAAAGGAACTTCCTGATTCTGTCTGACTCTCTTTCTGCCCTCCAGGCCCTTCAGGGCGCGGGAACAGACCATCCACTGCTGGTGCAGATTAGAGAGCTTTACGCAGACTTGATGAAGGAATATTATGACATCATTTTTATTTGGGTCCCAGGCCATGTGGGCATCGAAGGCAACAGAATCGCAGATTCTGCTGCCAACAGTGCCCGCAGTGACCCTGTCCCTGACACACAGACTGTCTATAGTGATTTTAAACCTGTGATCAGTGCGTACATAGCCCGCGAGTGGCAGTCCGAGTGGGACAAAGAGGAAGGGAACAAGCTTCATGAAGCTCTTCCTAAGTTGTCTGACAGTCTACCTTTCCGCTGCGGCAGCCGCTGTGAGGAGACTGTCCTTGCTCGGCTCCACATCGGGCACACGTATGTTACGCACTCTTACTTACTTAAACAGGATGAGCGTCCATGGTGTTTTGCATGTGATGAGCAGATTTCTGTTCGACACTTTTTGCTGTATTGTGCTGACCTAATTGACACCAGATATAAACACTTTACAGCAGACTCCTTGAAGGTTTTGTTCCGGGATGTTACCCCGGACAAAATCTTCAATTTCTTGCGAGCATGCAATATTTTTAACAAGATTTGAGCATTCATAGACTATGTGAATCTTTTTTATTTGCCCTTTTTGAGAGTCTGTAGACATTTCTTTTAAAGACATGTGCGACATTTTAGCCTGAGATTTTTAATCTATATTTACATCTTGTCTTAAGACCTTGCTTTTAGTCTGGCTGACCAGATTTTTACCCATCCCGCCGTGAGATGGCCTTAGTCGCCTGCTCGGCGTTAAACCCAAATAACTCTCTCTCTCTCTCTCTCTCTCTCTCTCTCTCTCTCTCTCTCTCTCTCTCTCTCTCTCTCTCTCTCTCTCTCTCTCTCTCTCTCTCGACATTTATAGGTCGTCATTGTCCTATTCTGGTGCAAAGTTATGGAACTCTATTCCTGCGGATGTTAGAGCCGCGCCATCGCTTAAAACTTACAAGACCAAGCTGCTCAAACATCTGGACAAAACTTAATTTTTCTTTTATTTTTTATTTCTATTTTTATTTTTACACTGTAGCACTCAATGCTTATGCGGCATTTCCCGGATAGTCTGCATTCTCTTCTAACATGTATGAACGCATGTAATATACCGCTGGCATTCCAGCAAGCCGCATTATGTAATATAGTCCATGACCCCATGGACTCGGCTGGCCAGACGGGATGCCGTCGATAGACACAGCATTGGGCGCTCGCGAGGCGTGGCAGTGCTGTGGTTTCTTCGCGTCGACCCGCGCGCGCGGTGGTTGCGGGATCGCTATACAAGTCTAGTCTAATTCCATGGCAGACTATAGCATCCAGCTGTGCGCGGTTTAGTAGCGCGGGGAGGCCGCTATCGCGTGTGTGTGCGGGTGTGTGTTTATCTGTGTGTGTGCAAGTGTATGTGTGTGCACGCGCGCATCCCTACGTGCTTGCGCACGCGCGCGCGCGCGTGTGTGTGTGCGAGTGTGTGTGCGAGTGTGTGTGCGCGCGTGTGTGTGTGTATGTGTGTGTGTGTGTGTGTGTGTGTGTGTGTGTGTGTGTGTGTGTGTATGCCTGTTTATGTTTGTTGGAGTGAGCCGTGTTGATTTTTATGTGATGAGAACAATAGCGGTTTTATGTACAAAATCCTTTATACTTTTTATATTTGCTGTAGTATAGTTTTAAGTGATAGAATGTATGTGTACATGATATACTGATGTGTGTGTATGTGTGTGTCAGTGTGTGTGTGTGTATGTGTGTGGAGGGTTGTGCAGGCTTGGCTTGGCGCCTGTAGGCTACAAGCTAATCTGGCACAAGCCTGTGCACGCGGCAATTGCACACCGGCGCGTGTGTGTGTGTGTCAGTGTACGTTATTTTGTTTTGTAGTGTGTAGCAAGGACAAGAATGAAAACAGGTCTGCGCACCTATTCTTTTATCCTTGGAAAATAAAGTTTCATTCATTCATTCATTCTCTCTCTCTCTCTCTCTCTCTCTCTCTCTCTCTCTCTCTCTCTCTCTCTCTCTCTCTCTCTCTCTCTCTCTCTCTCTCTCTCTCTCTCTCTCTCTTATGCGTTATGCGCGTACGTATGTCTGGAGTGCGTGTCCGAGAGCGTGTGTGTGTATGTGTGCGTGTGTGTCTAAGTGCGTGCGTGTGCAAGTTTGTGTTTGTGTGTGTGTGAGCGTGCGTGTGCGTGCGTATGTGCGTGCGTGCGTGCGTGAGCGAGTGCATACATGCGTCAGTGTGTGGTATGTGTATGTTTACATGTCTATGTCATTTATGTAGTAGATGTAGCAACGGCAAGTTTGAAAACTGGTCCTGTTACCAATAACTTCTACCGTTGGAAAATAAAGGTTCATTGTTCATTGTTCATTGTTCTCTCTCTCTCTCTCTCTCTCTCTCTCTCTCTCTCTCTCTCTCTCTCTCTCTCTCTCTCTCTCTCTCTCTCTCTCTCTCTCTCTCTCTCTCTCTCTCTCTCTCTCTCTCTCTCTCTCTCTCTCTCTCTCCTGTGCTTCCAGTGGCCGAAAATTGTATTATAAAGTCTCTTCGAAATTATAGAAGAGACTTTTTAGGACGGGACGCGGCTGGGGCGATTTCAAAAGAACACACTCGACATCATAGGCGGGCTAGACTAAATCTCTGACATTGAAATAACAAGATACAAATTACGTCATGTCTAGTTACGAAAACTTCGCTGTAGAATGTACTTTTCGCGCGAAAGTCCGTACGTGTGTGTGTGTGTGTGTGTGTGTGTGTGTGTGTGTGTGTGTGTGTGTGTGTGTGTGCGTGTGTGTGTGTGTGTGTGTGTGTATGTATATATGTGTGTGTATGTGTGTATGTGTGTGTGTGTGTGTGTGTGTGTGTGTGTGTGTGTGTGTGTGTGTGTGTGTGTGTGTGTGTGTGTGTGTATGTAAACAGCAAAATCTCCGAAGTGTGCGTACGTACAAGCTTCAGGAATCAGGAATTTATTTAACGTCTTTTCACACATTGGTGATATTAGACAACAAAAAATAAAAAAATAAAAAGGAAAAAAAAAAAAAAAAAGATATCAACAACCAAACACACAACTTGCTTGTGAGTATCAAAGAATAGCAATAATTAACATCCAACCACACACACAAATTACTTATTATACTAGTTTACCCACCGGACTATGAATTATTATATGAACTATTGAAATTGCAATATTTCTATGTAAGATGTCATACAAATTGTCTGCTAAGTTATCAACTGTTATGTTATTTTTTTTCAACAGATTCAGTATAATAGGACATTCACATATTATATGTTTAACAGAGATGGGGCTTAAGCACTCGCATTTGATGTCTTTTGCGAATTTTGTTTTCCAAGAATTTAGTCTTAACTTGTATATCAACGAAGCTGTTTTCCTTGAACAAGGAGGAACATGATAAGCATATTTCGTATCATCTTTGTGAAAAAAAACGGTTTAGCACAGAGTACATTTCATGTAGAGATAATTGCATATTATTACAAACTGCTGAGTTTTCTCTATTTATAGCTCCTTTTTTGGCTTGTCTGTCACAAATTTCATTCCAATAAATTCCGCAGTGTGACGGTATCCAAAGAAAATCGATCCCTATTCCTCTGGACATAATACAGCTCATAATATGTTTTATGTCATACACTAGGTCTTTTCTAGTATTACAATCCCAGCCTTTTAGACTATATAGGACAGATTTAGAATCGACACAGATCAAAATGTTAAATATATCATAAGGTAGAAGTTGAATAAAATTTAGTGCCATGAGAATCGCATACAGTTCAGACGTAAATATAGAAAATCCTTTACCAAGATAAAAAGATTTCTTCACTTTGAGATCAGGAATAACAAAGCCTGCACCACAGTCTGAAGAATCTAAGACAGACCCATCTGTGAAAATTTTCAAATGTTTAAAATATGTTGTCTGTAATTTTTCTTTCACTAAATTTGCTAAAACGTTCACATTCTCATCTTTTTTCAAATCTGTGTAATCTATATCGAAAGTAGCATTAATATGTTCCCAGGGAGGTATAGTAGGTGTTACTGGTAAAACGGGAATAGACTTGATATCTATATTGCAGTTTTCTATAGCATCTTTGACATAGTTACGTATAGGTAAAAGATACGGGATGGATTGCGCTCTCTTCGGGAAATCCACATCTGCATCTAAAAATATGTCTTCACGTACTGAATTTTTGACGGACAGGCTTCGGACAATGTATTTTGCAGTTGCTAATTTACGTTGGTCAGATAAAGACAGAACACCTGCTTCTTTGTAGGTTTTTACAGTATTAGTATGAACCGGCACTCCAAGGGCTAATTTAACTGCTTTACTATCAATGCTTTGCAGCTTCTGTAGAAGTGTAGCTGGGGCAGAAAAGTAGACTTCCTGTCCATAGATAAGTGTTGATCGAACTAAAGATGTACCAAGGTGTAAAACAGTTTTAATGTCCTGACTCCATGGTTGTGAGTTTATAATTTTTAACAAGTTAAGTCTTTTTCTTGCCTTATTTAATATGGCTTCAATATGAATTCTCCATGATAATTTTGATGTAAAACGTACGCCTAAAAACTTTACACTCTGTTGGTAGTTTAAAGGCGTCCCGTTTAGGGATAAGTTAGGTAATGTTTTAGCACTTTCCCCATTATTGAAAAGCATTAGACATGTTTTTTCCCCAGATAGTTCTAGACCATTTTCTTTCATATAGTTTGATAATTTGTCCAATTCAATCTGATAAACTTTTTGAACGTAATCTACGATTCTTTTTGGGGTACGTTTTCTGAGATTAGTGTTTATCCATATAGCAATATCATCTGCATATTGTACCACAGTTGTGTCCTGTGAGAGAGATTGTGGGAGGTCGTAAATTAACACAGTGAATAAAAAGGGTGAAATTATTGATCCCTGCGGAATACCCATATCTATTTTCTTAAAGGTTGAATAACTTTTACCAACTTTGGTGCAGACAAATCTTTCAAACAAAAAGCTTTTAATGTACTCATACATAAACCCGGTTATGCCAATCTGTTTTATTTTGTATAATAATCTAGCATGCCAAACACTATCATAAGCCTTTTTTACGTCGAAAAAGGTTGCTAGTATACTTTTTCTTTTAGAAAATTGTTTTTTAATGTTATTTGTGAGTTTAACTAAATGGTCTGTCGTACATCGACCTTTCCGAAAACCAGCTTGATGAACTGGAATTATATCCTGTTTTTCACAGTAATGAAATAACCGATTTAAAAGAATCTTTTCCATTACTTTGCAAGCTTGTGATGTTAGTGCAATAGGTCTATAACTACTAATCAATGTACGTGTTTTACCCGATTTGAGTACTGGAACTACTACTGACTGCTTCCAGATAGTAGGAAGAGATCCATTAAACCAACATTTTTGGTAAAATGTATGTAGTAGTTTTTTCCACGACTCAGGTAAATGATAAAGTAGTTGGTAAGAAATCCCATCTATACCCACTGCACTAGAGGTATTTGCAAACGACTGTAAAACATCTAGGAATTCATTATATTGAATTGGAGCATTGATATACTGAGAATGAGTAGAAACTGGATCTTGATAATCTGCTTTGACTTCTTCTTGGTTTCTGTGGTTTATGTTTGATAAACTGAGACTTGATGTGAGACTATTTTCTGCAAACATATTAACAAAGGCCTCCGCTTTATCTACTGCACTAGGAAATGTGTTGCCTTCTACTGCGATTGGATACACTTGTAATTTGTATCCATTTTGTAATTCTGATATTTTTCTCCAAACCTTATATGTATCTTTTGATTCAGACACTTCATTTTTACAGAACTCAGCCCAGTGAATCTTTTTGGCTCTCGCCACTATTCTGTTACAGTGTATTTTAGTTTTTTTCATTTCCCTAAAGTTCTCTTCAGATTTGTTTCTTATCCATTTTTTAAAGTGTTCCTTCTTAATATTTACTGCTAGTTCACATTCCTTATTCCACCAAACATTATCTGAATATTTACCTTTTGATTTTCCTTTGCATTTTGGTATGGACTTCTCCGCAGCAGAAAGAACAGCTTTTGTAATATTTCCATAAAATGTGTCTATACTTTCATGTTCTATACTTGCAATGTCATGGGACAGCAAGATTGTCTCATACAGTTCCCAATTAGCATTGACATACTGAAACTTTGGAATTCTGTCCTCAATATTGCAATATTCATCTTTATCTTTAACGTTTAATTGTATAATGATTGGAAGATGATCACTTCCCAAACAATCTTCCTCAGTGATCCAAGTGCAATTTGTTGCCAGAGTCGGGCTTACTAGTGATATATCAAGAGCAGATGCCTTATGAGTAGAAACATCTGGGATTCTAGTGATACTACCATCATTTAAAATGATTAACTGAGAGTCTGAAATATTTTCTACCAGACGATTGCTTGTAACTATCGTACATCCAGACTCCCAGAACGGTGCATGAGCATTGAAATCTCCTAGGACCATCCATTTACAGGAAGTTGTCTGCTGAGAATCAATATTTTTTAGCCAGTCAGTGTTGTCATCTTTTGGCCCTCTAGGTAGATATACGGAGATCACATTTAAAGTATTTTGATTATTAATTTTTACCATGGCCCCAGTGATATAGATATCATTTAGATCTTTCGTTATAGAGTACGTATTTAGTGATGAATATTCCAGGTCATCGCTAATGTATAACGCAGTTTGGACTTTATTCGATATAGGGTCATAATGGTATAGAGGAGGATAATAATATCCTCGAAGTTTTGGGAGTTTTTTACCTTCTACATTCAGAGATTGTAACGCTAATATACAATACTCTGACTGTAAAATGTGATTTTCGAATGATAGGAAATTTGTTGAAATAGATCTGCAATTCCACTGAAACACTTTCATATTGCTTGTGCTCCTCTTCATGGTCAGTGACCTCCTTGTAGCGAAAGGAGGTCAACTGAAGGAGAAGGAAAGCAAAAAACAAAACAAAAAACAAAACAACCCAAAATACTAAAAAAAATAATACAAAACAAAATGAGCACTTTCAAAACACCAAGAAACGGTATATCTCAAACAGTTCAGTACTAAATCAAAAACTAGAACTAAACCATCTGGATATCATTTCAAAGTTGCTTTCGAACCGGACTTGATAATGTTGTTAACTTTACCACATTTGAAATGATAATCAGTTAGCTTATGTATATTTCATTCGGTCAGAAACTTAGTAAGAATACCAGTGACCCCTCCAATCATAGTATCCACTGGGATGTTTGGGATAGTGGTAACTCAATGTTCGTTTTGGTTTTTCCCAGAACAAGTTTGATAAATGTCTCCCGATGTTACGTGCAAAAGTAGAAGACCCCCTTGCATTTGGATGTATTGAGTCCCGCAGATGAAAGTTAGAGTTAATGTTTTCATGATGAATTACGGAAATGTTCTGGTCCTCAATAAGTTCTGACACCACCGTGGCATTGAAAATCTCACGTTTTATGTTCAGTTGAATATCCCTGCATGGGGCAATCTTGCTGACTACTATATGGCCTGCAGGAAATTTCTTTTTCAGATCACGCACTGTTGTTACAAATGATTTCCCAGCAGTGCGTGGATTTGAAGATTTAATGTTATTTACCCCAGTATGTATCACGACAGCATCGACGTCTTCCTTGATGCTGTCCGTCGCTTTGGAAATATCTTCAACAGTGAAGGCGCTTATCTTTGATACGGACAAACCGTACGAGATTCCAAGCTGGGTAGAGCGCACTCCTTTCAAAGTGGAATCATGAAAAATTGCTACTTTTGGCATTGTTACGGTCTTTGATTGAAATGATGACGCATGTTGGCGTTTGACGTCATCTCGAATGATGTTTTTTCGATGATTGAAATTTTGACATTCCTGTCCCTTTTGTTTATGAATTCCGCTTACCTTTGTTTGGGAAGCTGAAGTAGCGGAATGGGATAAAGAAGAAGACGTACTATTAGCCAGTTTACGTGACGGAGCAGCTGCAGTGGCTCCAGCAGGCTTGTCTGTCTTGACCCTGGCCGTGGATGTGGACTTGACCGCTGCCGCGTAGGTCAGTTCACGTCGGTCTTTGAAGTCCGTTTGGGTCGAGACGTCGACTCCTCTGCTGAAGCCAGGTTGTAGACGTTGCACCTGCTCCGTCAAGAGAGCCACTTGTTGAGAAAGTAGGCTAACGGTAGCCTTCCGGCCAATATGGCGACCGATAGAGCCAAAAATAACTGAGCTCCGACAATGTTGCTGGAAACTGGACTAAATGAAACATCAGAATGACCAGAACAAGGCGTCAAACCCGGACAAAAACTTCTGAGGGAATTGACGAACCTAGATCGCCCCAGAACAACGAGAGGGAAAGAGAGAGTGAAGATGAAAGTCCCGACATACAGAAGCAAGATAACCGCCGCCACTTGAAGGACAACGGGGACGAGAGCTTTCAAACTGTTGTAGACCACGTACAAGCTTGAAATTAGGGGAGATGCTTCATTCAGTGGGTGCCTAGGAGCCCCGTCGAGCATTTGAAATTGGATATCTCATTGAAGAGTTAATTGACCGTTTATAGGAAGTCGGTTGACCCGTACCCACATTAGAGTCCGCTATTTTCATTATATTCACTTGCGGTTTTGGATATAGCCGGACTGGAGAAAGACATTGAATAAGTTTGTTAGCCAGCTTTGTATCTTTTGAACTTTTTCAGCCGGTAATTCTATGCAGAAAAAAAAAAAGAAAAAGTAAAAACCCTCGACTCAACTCTTGAGAAAATCAGAGAGTGACGGTGACGTAAAAGCAGAAATTTCGTCACGACGCAGACATCGACCAAGTAAGTCTCTCTCTCTCTCAGTCCATTACTGTGCCACGACCTAGAATCGATCTCTATAAGACAAGTTTAGCGTTCTCAGGTGCTAGCATGTGGAACACATTGCCCAAACATGTTACAACATCAACAACGCTTTCGTCTTTTAAAACCGCTCTCTTCAAGTACCTCACCTCAGCATCGTAAGATTTTCACAGCAACCTGCACTTGCAGTGTACGATTTTCCCCTTTCTAACTCTTCAATTCAGTTATATCTTCAGTTAAAACAAGATGCTAATGCTGCATGTATTGTGTGTGTGTGTGTGTGTGTGTGTGTGTGTGTGTGTGTGTGTGTGTGTGTGTGTGTGTGTGTGTGTGTTTTGTGCTTGTGCTTGTGTTTATGAATGTATGTATGAAGATTTATACCTTTATAATTGTGTGTATGTGTGAAATTTGTTATGTTTATTTTCACTTTTTCAATGATTTCTTTTTTTAAAAACTTTATATTTCAATTTTTATTAGTTATATATTTAGTTTTTCCCAATTTAATGATAGTATTTTTGTGATTTGTGCATTATATGTAAAGTAGATTAGCAACGGCAAGTTCGAAAAATGGTTTCACCAAAACTTTCACCGTTGTAAAATAAAGAATCATTGTCATTGTCATTGTCATTCTCTCTCTCTCTCTCTCTCTCTCTCTCTCTCTCTCTCTCTCTCTCTCTCTCTCTCTCTCTCTCTCTCTCTCTCTCTCTCTCTCTCTCTCTCTCTCTCCAAATGTTTCTGACGTCAGACTGATTTTTCTGGGAAATACACAGGGGACGCGACTCATTATACATAGGCTACCATGCCCGGTCGCGTAAAGCCGCTGGAATTTCAAACGTTTACCAGCGGTGCTGCTTCTAAGCAGCCAGTGACAATTCCAGAATCTGTAGCAAGGAAGTGCGGACTTTTCTCACTGGATTCAAGATATAGAACTTCTAACTTTTGAGCGCAGGACTGCGTGGCAAGCGACTGGATATACGGTAGGTCTGATTTCGTACATGAAGCATGCATTGCTGACATCTTTTGCCAACCAGTACTGGGCACATACCCTCATTCAACAATTACTCGATCTTTAAAAAAACAAAAACTGAAATGTCATAGATATGTCACATTTTAAAAAATTTATTTCTCTTTCTCTCTTACTGCACGAGTGGCTACAGACTTTGCTTTATGCGTTGACACGCACAATGGAAAGTTTCGAGCTCTCATTTCAGTTTGAATTGTGACACATTTGTGTAGCACTTGTGTAGTGTGCTCACGGCTTGAGTCATCTCGAAATAAAGCACATTTGTTTTATTTCCCTGTCGTTTGCCACCATTTGATCTTTGCGTTTTCCGTTTATTTATGATGTAAGGTGCCGCCGAACAGCCCTGATCTAAGCGCTCAGACGAAATACCTAGGACAGATTCGTGCGCAACACTAGAATTGCGGTTTGACCAGCTGATTAAAAATTACAGGTACGGCAATGGTTCTAGCAGGTAGGCAATGAACCCCTTGCAATTTTTAGGTGCTGACCAATCACAGTGTCGGGAAATGGAGTGACTGCACGACAACAGGAAAATATTTCAACATCAGAATCAGGTCAAAGACAACAGGTAGAGACCATTGACAGCGAGGACAGCTCGCACATAAAAGGGACTTTGTGGGTTATAGCTCTCATATAGAAGAAACTTTGTGGGTTATGGTTCATCCCATCTTGTTATAATAAAAACCATAACTGTCACAATAACTATTCAGGGACGGATACTTCCATGGAGAAGGGGGGGGGGGGGGTCCAACTTTTTTGTCGAGATCTTCAACCTGACACGCAAGGCCTCTCGACGCTAGACTGTGCTTCCAGTAGCCGAACAATCAAACTACTTGGGAGGTGTGGGGGGGGGGGGGGGGGGGGGGGGGGGCGAGTTCCATCATGTTCTCGTCTCGTCTTTTATCAGGTCATCTCAACATTTTTTTTTTATAAATCGTGATATCGGACTCATAAATCACAATAACGTACATATTTCTCTCTGTTTTTTTTTAAATACTAAACTTTAGTCTTATCTGTTCATGTCTTAGCGGAATTTTCCTAAGCGCATCATGGACGCTCTCTGAAGACAGAGTAGAAGAAACAGGGAGGGAGGTGGAAAACTGGCAGAAGAGCCAACATTAACATTGTGTGCCAGATTACTAGAGTTGGCTGCACGCAAACCGCGTGAGTAAGCAAGATGGGACCCCAGCCCAAAGTTGTTCCGGTTTTCAAGCTTATCCTTCTGATCCATCTCCTGTTGATCCACACACACTGGCGCACATAAATAAAGACGATCACAAGGCGTTTCCCACCATTCCTAAGCTCTGTGCCTGTCGGCTGGCATAGCGATAGTTATTTTCGTCATTTGTTTTCATGAAAAGTCTACTTTTGCTTTAAAGTGATAACGGACTCCTGCAGTCCGATATCACATTGATCAGTACAGCTGTTAGCCAATCACCGGCGTGCATGTGTAATGAGCTATATTGTATATTATTAAGTCTTGTGTACTTTGGTAATCTAGATCTCGGGAGTTGCAGCACGCTTTTCCTTGTGTTTTCTACATACGTACGTGAAAATAATGAAAGTAGAGTTATTTAAAATTGTGTGCATAAGTATGCATCGGTTGTATTAAAGAGTTTCTGTCAGAGGCAAAATTTTATTTTCATCGGTGTCAGAGGGACCTAGGAGAATTTTTTTTAGACTGATGATGACTTTTTATTTTGATTTAAAAAAAAAGTATAACTTCACACACACTGGCACACAAAAATAAGCGTAGTCATAATTACTTTGAAGAAGCATAGTCAAAATTACTTTTAATGTGTGCGTAAAAACCACTTTGAGACTTTTTTTCTCTATTTGTTTAAGGGATTTAGTAGGTGGTGTCTTACAAGTGCCGTTGAGGAGGTATTGTTCATTACTTTTGTTTTTCTTTTTGTTTGTTAGAATAATATTTTTCCCTCCGACATCATGTTCCCTTGTAACTTGTTATTTTTATTTATTTTCTTTTTTCATCGAACTATTACTATTTTTACAATATCAGAAAACATCAATAGGTCTCAACGTGATTTTTTTATTTTTATTTTACAAATATTACATAAAATACTCTTCATCATCATCATCAGTCCCTTGCCCGAACTGGGCGTTGGGGGGACTGAAAGGCAGCAGCAACAGACAGTGCTCTCCACTGAGTTCTATTTTGGGCGGTGGCAAACAAGTCTGGCATCTCGAGTTCGGTCCATTCTTTTATGTTTGCGACCCAACTCTTTCTCTGACGACCTCGCCGACGACTTCCTTCGAGAGTGCCTTGGAGGATAGTCTTGGACAAGGTGTTGTGTCGGGTCACGTGGCCAAACCAAGCAAGCTTGCGCCGTTTCACGGTTGCCAGAAGGGGTTCATGTGGGCCCACCAGGGAAGTGACGATGCTGCGTACATATTCGTTGGTCTTGTGCTCGCGGTACGAGATGCGGAGCAACTTCCTCAGGCACTTGTTCTCAAAGGCCTGGATTTTCTTTTCTGAGTCTGCAAGCAGTGTCCAAGTCTCACAGCCGTAGAGTAGACTACGAGGGACTTGTAAAGCCTGTACTTGATGGTGAAGCTGATGGAGTTACTTCGCCATATCCTGTCCAGCCTGGCTAGTCTCCAGGTGTAGACAACGTACCTGCTGAACTGTTGAAACATGGAGGAGAAGTAACAACGAAGGTCCTCAATACACTCTGTCAAAAGATCTGGGAGCAAAAGAAATGGCCAGTAGAATGGACACAGTCTCTAGTGATCCCGCTCCCCAAGAAAGGAAACCTGAAACAGTGCCAGAACTACAGAACTATCAGTCTGATAAGTCACCTAGCAAAGTAATGCTTAGAATCATTCTCAACCGCCTCAAAACTTTCGCCGAGGAACTGCTGGCAGAAGAACAGGCTGGCTTCAGAGTTGGAAGAAGCACTGTAGAGCAGATTTTCAACTGCCGCGTCCTGATCGAGAAACATCTGCAGCATCAGCGCGAACTCTACCACAACTTCATTGATTTTAGGAAAGCATTTGATCGCGTCTGGCACGACGGACTCTGTCAAGTCATGAGATCGTTCAACATAGAGCGCGGTTCTACTTAACAATCAGTCAGGCGAGTTCTTCAGGACGACGATCGGTGTCCGTCAAGGATGCTTGCTCTCTCTCCTGTCCTTTTCAACATATTCCTGGAGAAGATCATGCAGGAAACCCTCCACGACCACCATACTTCAATCTCTATTGGTGGCAGATCCCTGTGCAATCTTCGATTCGCAGACGACATTGACCTCATGGCAGGCAGCAATAGTGAGCTTCAAAACCTGACAGACAAACTTTCAAGTAGCGCAGGGTCTTATGGCATGGAGATCAGTACGGATAAAAGCAAAGTGATGATCAACACCACAAGCGACAGCAGCAGCAACATCCACATGAACGGCCAGAAGCTAGAAGAGGTCAATAGCTTCAAGTACTTGGGAGCCACCCTGTCCAAAGACGGTAGTTGCATAGCAGAGAAAATACTCTTACAATATAAGAACATGTCAAAACGTGTCAATCTCGACTCAGTTATAAACATTATTTCCAAACCATACTGTCTACCGTATCTAAATATACTAATAGACATTTTTGCAATACGAAAAAGGTGATTAACTATACGCACATATTCAAGGTTCGTCTGTTTGGGCAAATAACCAAACAACATCTACTTCAGTTAACTTAATGTGTCTCTCTGTCAGTTTGAAAATACAGTCTGCAACAGTAGACCAGAGTGGCTGAATTTTTTTGCAAAGCCAGAAGAAATGTTCTACATAATCAATATCACTACAATAGTCACATGCATTATTGTTACGCATACCAATTTTGCTAAGTAATACATTTGTCGGGTAAATATTATGCTTCAGTTACAAATGAGAAAGCCGCAGGCGTTCTTTCTTGGTACTTTTTATAGCAACCAACCATTTTATAGTGCTTAAAATAATATTGTATTTATTTTGTCAAAGGTTGATGGAGCATGGCAGACTTGATTTGTTTTCTGTCAGCTTCAGTCGGAAACACTGAGCCGAGGGTTTAATTGCATTTCTTTGGGGTGTACTACTTTATGTGTCTTCACTGTTATTGTGAGCGTGCCGTGCGTGAAGTGCTGTGTATAGTGCTCTGTATTGAACATGCGTGCTGGACTATGGCCCACTCTCTCGCATAGTTGGTCAAACGACAACATGCAACCATTCGCATATTCAAGACAATTGATACTGATAATTTGGGCGAGCATTTCATGTAAAAATGTTGTTGTTGAAAGATTGTCAATGTTTGGCTCCCAACAGAGTTGATGGTAAATAGTTGTATCCCTAAAAGCGGTGTTTGTTTCCAGTTCAGTTGGCTCAGACCGCGTTGATGTATTTGACGGGTAGTGACCAACATACTTTTTGTTTTTTGAATACAAATTATCAGATGATTTTGATAACGCTGATATGTCACATAGAGACTATTGAAGTGAGTTAACTATTTTTGAAACTTGTGTATCTGCAGTATGCACCGTTGTTTCTACTACTTCTTTCTTAAAAAAAAATCATTGTTAACGTCTTTGTTAGTTATATAGAGAGATGGGCAAATGATTGACGAATAAATCGAATAATATTGGACCTAAAACAGATATCTTGTGCACACCGATTTTTACAAAATGGTCTGAAGAATATTTATCATCTACAAAGGCTCTTTGCGACCGCTCTCTCTCTCTCTCTCTCTCTCTCTCTCTCTCTCTCTCTCTCTCTCTCTCTCTCTCTCTCTCTCTCTCTCTCTCTCTCTCTCTCTCTCTCTCTCTCTGGCGACTAGGATGGATGGGGTGACAGATGGCTTACTGCCATAAATAGCAGTCAAATGACTGGAGCAGTATTTTTGGACCTTTCAAAAGCATTTGACCTCGTCAATCATGAAACTTTAGTTCAAAAACTTAATGTCTATCAACTAAGTGCAGACACACTTGCCCTCCT
Organism: Semisulcospira habei; assembly: GCA_036245525.1. Taxonomy (NCBI): domain Eukaryota; kingdom Metazoa; phylum Mollusca; class Gastropoda; family Semisulcospiridae; genus Semisulcospira; species Semisulcospira habei. Next base: position 70,723,816 of record BTPG01000006.1, read on the forward strand.
TGCGTCATATCTGCATGGGCGTACGCAGTATGTCTACGTGAATGGTAAAAACTCACCTGAAGGGGTGATAGAGCACGGAGTACCACAGGGATCGATTCTTGGTCCATTATTGTTCTCTGTCTTCATAAACGACCTTCCATTACATATATCTGACTCCAGTGTAACTTGCAGTCGTTTTGCAGACGATGGAACACTGGACGTTTCGTCATCAGACGTAACATGTATGGTGAAGATTCTCCAAGACAGTTTAAATGAGATATCTGAATGGTGCAGACATAACGCCATGATACCTAATCCCACTAAAACCAAATGCATGCTGATTACCACACGGCAAAAGCATCAGTTGAACCCCCCCCCCCCTTCAACTAACACTTAACGGCCAGCCTGTGGAGCAAGTCAGAGAACATCGCGTGCTTGGAATCAACTTAGACGACAAGTTGTGCTGGCAAGGCCACATTACTAAACTGTGTAAAATAGTATCTAAAAATGTATTCCTCCTGTCGAAACTGAGACATTTTGCTGATGAGCCCACAAGGAAACTCTTCTACTATGCCCATATTCAGTCACATTTGGATTATGCCTCATCTATTTGGGACGGTAGTAGCGATGCTAATTTAAAAAGTCTGAACTCGCTCCACAGAAGAGGCATTAAACTCATTGTTGACAGACAATAAGTTCAAGCTGTTAGACATTTTGCCACTTGAAAAACAGTTTAAGTATAATAAGTTGGTGCTCATGCGCAAAATCACCTTCTCAGAAACACCAGCCTATCTCAATAGTTTGTTTCACTTTGCTCATACGAGGTCGAGTCGAACACCAGGGAACAATCTTGTTGTACCGATGCCTCGACTGGACATTTATAGGTCGTCATTGTCCTATTCTGGTGCAAAGTTATGGAACTCTATTCCTGCGGATGTTAGAGCCGCGCCATCGCTTAAAACTTACAAGACCAAGCTGCTCAAACATCTAGACAAAACTTAATTTTTCTTTTATTTTTTATTTCTATTTTTATTTTTTACATGTAGCACTCAATGCTTATGCGGCATTTCCCGGATAGTCTGCATTCTCTTCTAACATTTATGAACGCATGTAATATACCGCTGGCATTCCAGCAAGCCGCATTATGTAATGTAGTCCATGACCCCATGGACTCGGCTGGCCAGACGGGATGCCGTCGATAGACACAGCATTGGGCGCTCGCGAGGCGTGGCAGTGCTGTGGTTTCTTCGCGTCGACCCGCGCGCGCGGTGGTTGCGGGATCGCTATACAAGTCTAGTCTAATTCCATGGCAGACTATAGCATCCAGCTGTGCGCGGTTTAGTAGCGCGGGGAGGCCGCTATCGCGTGTGTGTGCGGGTGTGTGTTTATCTGTGTGTGTGCAAGTGTATGTGTGTGCACGCGCGCATCCCTACGTGCTTGCGCACGCGCGCGCGCGCGTGTGTGAGTGTGTGCGAGTGTGTGTGCGCGCGTGTGTGTGTGTGTATGTGTGTGTGTGTGTGTATGCCTGTTTATGTTTGTTGGAGTGAGCCGTGTTGATTTTTATGATGAGAACAATAGCGGTTTTATGTACAAAATCCTTTATACTTTTTATATTTGCTGTAGTATAGTTTTAAGTGATAGAATGTATGTGTACATGCTATACTGAAGTGTGTGTATGTGTGTGTCAATGTGTGTGTGTGTGTATGTGTGTGGAGGGTTGTGCAGGCTTGGCTTGGCGCCTGTAGGCTACAAGCTAATCTGGCACTGGCCTGTGCACGCGGCAATTGCACACCGGCGCGCGTGTACGTTATTTTGTTTTGTAGTGTGTAGCAAGGACAAGAATGAAAACAGGTCTGCGCACCGCACCTATTCTTTTATCCTTGGAAAATAAAGTTTCATTCATTCATTCATTCATTCACTCATTCATTCATTCTCTCTCTCTCTCTCTCTCTCTCTCTCTCTCTCTCTCTCTCTCTCTCTCTCTCTCTCTCTCTCTCTCTCTCTCTCTCTCTCACACACACACACACACACACACACACACGCACACACACACACACACACACACACACACACACACGCACACGCACATGCACGCACGCACGAGCGCACACACACCCTGGCACACACAGCGGAGAGGCGGACATTCAGATAGATAGGTAACTGAACTGAATTGAAACTGTTTTCCTATGCACATAGACATACGTGTTGTTTACGTAATTATCAATAATAATAATAATAATAATAATAATAATAATAATAATAGTAATATCAAGAGTTAAGGTAAGAAAAAGGTAGTAGGGAAAAGCAACCATAGGGGAGAACTGTAAATGCACACTTCTCTCCCCTACTAATATTGTTAGCCCCCACCCGGGTCTGCCCAAGGGGACTTGGGTGGGGCTAACTATTTTTTAGTTCCAAGGGTCACCCTGGTCAGCCCCACAGAGTGGGTTTTCCCCTCTATTATAGGGCATGTGTTTCTGTCTACCCTTGGTCCATTCACCTGTATTTTCCTTTTTTAAACTCTCCCTACTGTCTGCGCTGCCTGTAGCTCTTGATATTGGATGTGTCTAAATGGTCTTAGCTTTATTTAGGCCCCATGTCGTAGGTTTATTTAACGTATTGGACCGGCTGGCGACATACATTCAATATTCTGTTTAAATAAATGAAAAGAAAGGGGAGACAGTGCTCATATTTTAGGAAGTTTACAAAGTAAAGTAGATAAGAGCACTGTCAGGGGAGAGAAGTGTGCATGATCGACCAGTGATCATAGATCTACTGTGGCCAAAGCACACACAAAAAAAGAGATAGGAAAGAGGGGGTGCGCTAAGAAAGTGACTGAAAGCAATGTATATGGAACCCCCCCCCCCCCCCTATGGAAGCCTATCACATATCCCACTGTTCCAGCCACTTAGTGCATGGAAATTTAAATCTAGGTCCCCCAAGAATTTAAATTTCCATGCACTAAGTGGCTGGAACAGTGGGATATGTGATACGCCCCCCTTCGGGGGGGGGGGGGGGGGGCTTCCATATGCAGTCACTTTCTTAGCGCACCCCTTCTTTCCTATCTCTTTTTTGTTGTGCTTTGGCCACAGTATATCTATGATCACTGGTCGATCATGCACACTTCTCTCCCCTGACAGTGCTCTTACCTACTTTACTTTGTAAACTTCCTAAAATATGAGCACTGGCAGTCTCCCCTTTTCTTTTCATTTATTACTACAATATGGACTGCAACCCCTTTCCCCCTTTTGGTAGGTTCTCTTTTAAGGTGCATGGAGATTTAGCTCTAGGTGGTGGCATAGGATGTATGCCCCTGCAGACACCACAGTAAAATGTGGCTGTCATTGCAGGTAGGCAGAAATTCCTGCCTTCCTCCAGTATCGCCGATGATGTGCTGAAGAGGTCGCCAAGACCGAAACAACTGTCCACACCGGCTAAATATCTGGACCCCCTTAGGGACCTAGATTAAAATTTCCATGCACTAAGTTGCTGGAACAGTGTGATATGTGATACCCCCTTGAGGGGGAGGGGGGGGGCTTTCAGTCACTTTCTTAGCGCACCCCCTCTTTCCTATCTCTTTTTTTGTGTGATTTGGCCACAGTAGATCTATGATCACTGGTCGATCATGTACACTTCTCTCCCCTGACAGTGCTCTTACCTACTTTACTTTGTAAACTTCCAATATTCTGTTTAGTTTTTTTTTTCACAAGCAGTGCAGGCACGTTCGGAGAAAGTCTTGTTGCTGTCGGGACGTTAAGCAATGTTCAATCAATCAACCATTTACTAATATTGTTAGCTTGAAGAATCGTCAAACGTTTTGTCAGTTGTGTAAGATATAGCTGGACTCGAGTTAAACACAGATGACCTTCCCAAAACAGAAAGGAAAGAGAGAGAGAGAGAGAGAGAGAGAGAGAGAGAGAGAGAGAGAGAGAGAGAGAGAGAGAGAGAGAGAGAGAGAGAGAGAGAGAGAGAGAGAGAGAGAGAGAGGGACACACACACACACACACACACACACACACACACACACACACACACACACACACACACACACACACACACACACACACACACACACACACGCACACACACACACACACACAAAGAGACACAGAGAGAGATGATGATGATGATAAAGATATGAAACATTTTTATGATTATAAAGTCCCCCTTTTACTTCTCTTGCCCGCGTGTCGATTTCACGGAAGTCCTCAGGGTTGAAAATGTCGCGTTTTCGGCCTACAGGTGGTGCTGGTGGCGGGTAGCCATCTTTCTCCGTGTCTGGGGCATTCGCATGCAGCAGGACATTTATATACGTCTGCAGAGAAAGAGTTTTCTATTACAATTTAGATAACTCATGATGCCAGAAATAACATTTTGAACAATTATTTGCTTTTAGGGATTATTAACTCATTCATCCCGGCGCACGTATTTCCCAAATTTTGGAGGCGTCATCTAACGACTATTCACCTGTTGCAGGAGATGGATCGACCATGATAATTCAAGGGTAGTGCCAGATTAGCTTGGCGCCGACAAGCGCCAAGCTAATCTGGCACTACCCTTGAATTATCATAGTCGACCCATTTCCTGCTGTAGGGCGTCAGGGCTGAATGGGTTAAGGTATTTTGACTTCAGCTTTCATTTTGAATGTAACTTTTATGTGGAAAACATCAGTCTTTATCCTAACCCTTTCACCTCCAGTGGTCAGAGACTGCAACTATGTGTCTGAAAACTTCGTTAATTCAGCGCCAAAGAGCTCCAGCTGTCAATAGAACAGGGATACAAAGTGCTGTCAGCGAGAGGCATAGATCCTCATGAGCCGCCGCGTCTTCGGAATCTCACTAGGATCTCTGTCTCTTGCAGCTGGATCGTGTTCACTTTTCCTCGGCAGTGAACCGGTTAAACCCTTTAATGGGGGAACATAGCGAGCGACACCCAAAAGCGAGAGGCATAGATCCTCAGGACCCCCCCCCCCCTTCCCCGCTCCCCCCTGCCCCCTTGCGGTCGGTCTGTCTGGTTGTTCTAAATAGAATTTGTAATGGGACGTTGATCTGATTGTTACAAAATTACATCTGTTTTTGCAAGATAGTCTGCTTCACTGATAACAAGGTCAGATATAACAAATGTCGGATATATAAACACTTTTCCGGAGGTTACGTCAGCACTCTTTCTATGTGAATCACTTCTCATATAACAAACCTCGTGTGTGACAACAATAAAAATTGGGTCCCCTGGGGATTTGTTATAATAATAATAATAATAATAATAATAATAATAATAATAATAATAATAATAATAATAATAATAATAATAATAATAATAATAATGGTGTTTATATAGCGCCTAACCTCCTGACGGCGCTCTAGGCGCTTTACAATGTTTGTTTTTTTGGGGTTTTTAAGTCCCTTTTATTTATGGAATGGACTTTTTAAGACGGGTCGTGGTGGGGCGAATTTAATAGCATGTCCATGATGTCAAAGGCAGGCAGGCCTAATCCTCTGACAACTGAACTAACATGATAAAAATTACGTCATGTCTAGTTACGCCAACCTCGCTGCTGAACGTAGGCCTACATTTGGCGCGAAGCGCCGTGTGTGTGTGTGTGTGTGTGTGTGTGTGTGTGTGTGTGTGTGTGTGTGTATGTAAACAATAGAATCTCTGATATTGCTGTACCCACAAGCTTGAAACTTGACAAAATACTTTCTTCAAGAGGTGGCTCAGAGAGCCTCCGAGCATATTGTAAGGGGATGTCTCCTTGAAGACATAAAAGACAGTTTATAGAAAGTCGATTGACCCAGATTAGAGTCCGTAATATTTGTCATATTTACTTGAAATTTTGAATATAGCTAGTTTAAATAAAGACATTGGATGAGTTCGTTAGCCAGCTTTGTACCGTTTCAACTTCTTAAGTAAAAATTAATTCTTTTCAGAAATAATTAAAACAGTAAAAAAAAAATTACTTCTAAAGAATGTCAGACAGTGGCGGTGAAGTAAAAGAGGCAACTCGGTCACCACGCAGACATTGACGCAATACTCTAAATATGACGTAATTCTCCTTCTCGCACGCGCTCTCTCTCTCTCTCACATGACACATGCGCGCATCTGGAAGAGGCATAGATCCTCCTTGCGCCCTTCCGGGGGCATGAGGATCTATGTCTCTTGGACATGTTTACAGCGCGCGCGCACGCACACGCATACAGACACACACACACAGACACACACACACATCGACGCACTTTCAGAAGAGCATGTAGGTGTACTTAGTACATCAAATAGCTAGGTACAGTCAACCTGATTTCACACAAATTATAGCGAGACTGACATCGTACCGTGAAATTCTAGTTTTGTCACCATTTCCTCAAGTCTTGAAGCGAAAGTGAAATTCATATCACATAAAAAAACAAAAAAAAAACAAGATGGAATGAATCATAACCCACAAAGTCCCTTCTATATGAGAGCTGTCTTCGCTGTCAAGGGTCTCTTCTACCTTTTGTCTTTGACTTGATTTTGATGTTGAAATATCTCCTTTCGAAAAAAACTCGTAGATGTGCCAATGTGTCACAGTGAACTCTATAAGGGGCGCGCGCAGTGCATACGCATTATTTGTCATGAAGTATTTTGTTGTTGTTTTTACGTAATTTTATATTTAACGTGATTTGAGTTTCGCTTTTGCCTTCAAGATTGCGAAAATGGTGACAAAACTGGAATTTCACGGTACAATTTCAGTCTTGCTATAGTTTGTGTGAAATCAGGTTGACTTTACCTAGCTACATGCACACCTGCATGCTCTTCTGAAAGCACATCGATGTGTGTGTATGCGTGTGTGTGTGCGTGTGCGTGCGTGCATGCGTGCATGCTCGCGCTCCAACATCCTCAAGAAGCATAGATGTTCCTGCGCCATCCGGGCACATGAGAATCTATGCCTCTTGGAGATGCGCACACTGTGTGTGTGTGAGAGAGAGAGAGAGAGAGAGAGAGAGAGAGAGAGAGAGAGAGAGAGAGAGAGAGAGAGAGAGAGAGATTGATTGATTGTACATTGCTTAACGTCCCGACAGCAACAAGGCTTTCTCAGGACGTGCCTGCACTGCTTGTGAAAAAAACTAAACAGAACATTGAATGTATGTCGCCAGCCGGTCCAATACATTAAATAAACCTAACACATGGGGCCTAAATAAAGCTAAGACCATTTAGCAACACACATCCAATTTCAAGAGCCACAGGCAGTGCAGACAGTAGGGAGAGTTTTAAAAAGGCAAATACAGGTGAATGGACCAAGGGTAGACAGAAACACATGCCCCAGAATAGAGAGAAAAACCCACCCTGTGGGGCTGACTAGGGTGACCCTGGGAACTAAACAATACCTAACCCCACCCAAGTCCCCCAGGGCAGACCCAGGTGGGGAGAGAGAGAGAGAGAGAGAGAGAGAGAGAGAGAGAGAGAGAGAGAGAGAGAGAGAGAGAGAGAGAGAGAGAGAGAGAGAGAGAGAGAGAGAGAGAATTACGTCATATTTAGAGTATGTCTGCGTGGTGTCGGAGCTGCTTCAGTTACGGCACCGGCACTGTCTGACTTTCTCCAGATATCGAGTTTTTTTTTAAAATTGTTTTATTTTTTTTCTAAAAGAATTAATTTTTGTTGAATAAAGTTGAAAGGGTACAAAGCTGGCCAACGAACTCATCCAATGTCTTTCTCCAAACTAGCTATATCGGGTCACCTGCATTTTCTTCTGAAAGCGCGACGATGTGCCTGTGTGTGTGTGTGTGTGTGTGTGTGTGTGTGTGTGTGTGTGTGTGTGTGTGTGTGTGTGTGTGTGTGTGCGTGTTAGTGCGTGCATGCGTGCGCGCTCCAAACATCTCCAAGAGACATAGATCATCATGCGCTCTCCGGGCGCAGAAGGATCTATGCCTCTTGAAGATGTACGCATGTCTGTGAGAGAGAAATGAAATGAAATGAAATGAAACTTTATTTCTCAACGGATGAAGTAATTAGCACGTGTGCCATTTTTCATACTTGCCGTTGCTACTCTACAAACACAGGATAATATTGTAATACTAATAGTACCAAATTACACAAAGAAAAATTAGGAGACATTACACATGAAAAGACATTAAACAAAATTCATTCATTCATTCGGTCATACAAAAACAAACGAAAACATAAAGTACATGAAACGCGCGCACACACATACACGCTCGCGCGCACACACAGACACGCGCTAATGATAACTTGACCTATATACGAAGCAAATCATTTGGATCAATAGTGAAAATTCACTTCAGGCAGCAAAAATTATTTGGATTATAATAGAGACTTGAATTATGTAATTAGGCGATTATTATTAGTATGGACAAACCATACGGCAGCATGCACTGATTATACGATAAGTACATGTTTGATACGAATACTTGTGGTAGATTATGTATCAGCAGACAAGTACTTGAGGAGGCATTCCTTGAAAGAGGAGAGGGAGGTAGCGTGTGTTATACATGTAGGCAGCTTGTTCCAGAAAGATACGCCTGAGAAAGATACACTGGTTTTAAATAGATCTATCCTGGGGCGAAGTGTAATAAAGTTTCGTCTTGAAGTAGAATAACCTGAACTTGCCTTGGTAAAGAACTTACAAAGATATTCTGGGTGAACCATCTCATTCCAGATTTTATACATAAACACACCCTTGTTTAAGAGGTGATGCTTGCTAAGAGGTAGCATTTTCAGTTTTTTAAGTCTTTCGTCAGTTGTCAGGGCTGAATCAGGCAGGATATGTTTCGCTGCTCTCCGATGCAGGGAGTTAAGCCTCTTCAAGTGTATGTCACCGCTGCCATCCCATATCGTGGACGCATAATCGATGTGGGATTTGACATGTGCATTGTAAAATAACTTGCGGGCATCAACATTGATAAAGTACTTCAACTTTGAAAGCATAAAAACATTTCTAGCAACAGTTTTACATACAGCATTTATGTGCGATTGCCACTTCATCTGGTCATCAACAACTACACCAAGTAATCGGTGTTCCGTGACCTGTGTAACGATGTCGTTATGGATATTCAGGCTGAGTGTAAGTGGCTTGAGCTGGTGCTTCTGACGGGTTGCTATCGTCATGCATTCCGTTTTGGAAGGATTTATAATCATTTCATTGTTTGAACACCAAGTGGAAATTTCGCTCAAACCCTGCTGTAAACGGCCATTTAAAGAATCAATACTCTTGTCCGGGGTGTGAATTGTGGCGTCATCAGCGAATAGATCACATGAAATTTTGTTGCTAGTCAAATGTAGCGGGAGAGAGAGAGAGAGAGAGAGAGAGAGAGAGAGAGAGAGAGAGAGAGAGAGAGAGAGAGAGAGAGAGAGAGAGAGAGAGAGAGAGAGAGAGAGAGAGAGAGAGAGAGAGAGAGAGAGAGAGAGAGAGAGAGAGAGAGAGAGAGAGAGAGAGAGAGAGAGAGAGAGAGAGAGAGAGAGAGAAATGAAATGAAACTTTATTTCTCAACGGATAAAGTAATTAGCACGTGTGCCATTTTTCATACTTGCCGTTGCTACTCTACAAACACAGGATAATAATTGTAATACTAATAGTACCAAATTACACAAAGAAAAATGAGAAAACATTAAACATGAAGAGACATTAAACAAAATTCATTCATTCATTCGGTCATACAAAAAACAAACGAAAAATAAAAAGTACACGCAACGCGCGCACACTGACACATACACGCTCGCGCGCACACACAGACACGCGCTAATGATAACTTGACCTATATACGAAGCAAATCATTTGGATCATAGTGAAAATTCACTTCAGACAGCAAAATTATTTGGATTATAATAGAAAGTTGAATTATGTAATTAGGCGATTATTATTAGTATGGACAAACCATACGGCAGCATGCACTGATTATACGATAAGCACATGTTTGATACGAATACTTGTGGTAGATTATGTATCAGCAGACAAGTACTTGAGGAGGCATTCCTTGAAAGAGGAGAGGGAGCTAGCGTGTGTTATACATGTTGGCAGTGTGTTCCAGAAAGATGCGCCTGAGAAAGATACACTGGTTTTAAATAGATCTATCCTGGGGCGAGGTGTAATAAAGTTTCGTCTTGAAGTAGAATAACCTGAACTTGCCTTGGTAAAGAGCTTACAAAGATATTTTGGGTGAATCTCATTCCAGATTTTATACATAACCACACCCTTGTTTAAGAGGTGATGCTTGCTAAGAGGTAGCATTTTCAGTTTTTCAAGTCTTTCATCAGTTGTTAGGGCTGAATCAGGCAGGATATGTTTCGCTGCTCTCCGATGCAGGGAGTTAAGCCTCTTTAAGTGTATGTCACCGCTGCCATCCCATATCGTGGACGCATAATCGATGTGGGATTTGACATGCGCATTGTAAAATAACTTGCGGGCATCAACATCGATAAAGTACTTCAACTTTGAAAGCATAAAAACATTTCTAGCAACAGTTTTACATACAGCATTTATGTGTGATTGCCACTTCATCTGGTCATCAACAATTACACCAAGTAATCGGTGTTCCGTGACCTGATTAACGATGTCATTATGGATAGTCAGGCTGAGTGTAAGTGGCTTGAGCTGGTGCTTCTGACGGGTTGCTATCGTCATGCATTCCGTTTTGGAAGGATTTAAAATCATTTCATTGTTTGCGCACCAAGTGGAAATTTCGCTCAAACCCTGCTGCAAACGGCCATTTAAAGAATCAATACTCTTGTCCGGGGTGTGAATTGTGGCGTCATCAGCGAATAAATCACATGAAATTTTGTCGCTGGTCAAATGTAGCGGTAGGTCATTTATAAAGAGGCAAAACAGAAGAGGCCCTAGGACTGAACCCTGGGGAACTCCCCGTGTTACTAATCCGCTTGAGGAGTATGATCCATTGACCATGACGCGCTGCTGTCTGTCGCTAAGATATGAGGCAAAAAGTGGAGTTGTGCCATGGTGGTAAAGAGATTTCTGGCTGTAGTTAATTGAGGAAGAAATGCATTTATTGCCAAACGAACTACCGAAGTACACATTTAGCTTGGAAAGTAGAAGTTTATGGTCCACAAGATCAAAGGCTTTTCGTAAGTCAATAAATACAGCGCCGGTAAATTCGCCCTGATTTATTGAGCGTAGCCACACATCAGTTAGACGTGCTAGGGCCGTGTGACAGCTTTGCTTTGGTCTGAATCCCGACTGAAGGGGGTGGATTAATGTATGATTTTCTAAATATTCCAAGAGATGTTTATGGATATGCCGTTCAAGTGGTTTACTAAGGATGGACAATAGTGAGATAGGGCGATAGTTATTAACATCAGTCATATCTCTTGTTTTCGGGAGGGGTATAACCTTGGCTTTTTTAAGTTCTTTTGGGAAAATATTCGTTTGAATGCACAAATTATAAATATAGGTTATTGTTTCAATAACATAAGGAATAGCTAATTTAAGTATTTTGGGGCTGATTTTATATGGCCCGGACGATTTCTTATTCTTCATTGAACTAATTGTCCTACCGACTTCGTGCACTGCCAGTGGTGGAATCACGAAAGGATCAGATCCTGCAGTTCGCGTTCTACAAAAGTCAACTAGTCTGTCTGAGCAAGAGTAGGGCTGAGAACTTGCTTCTGAAGGGACAAGAGACTGGGCAACTGAGAGGAAATGGTCGTTAAACATGTCTGCAGTCAGATCAGAAGGGATTAAAGGAGATTTATTACACTTGCCTCCAGTCACTACGGCCATAGCGCGCCAGAGCGTGGACATGTCTTTGTCTTGTTTAATCAAGCGATCAATGAAAGATTTTTTAGCCTGTCGCACAAGAGATTTTACGCGATTGCGCTCACGCTTAAATTCAGTGAAGCACTTCTGCTGTCTCAGATCATCTCTCACCCTCATGGCTTGAATGATGTCTTGAGTAAGCCACGGCGGGAGTGATGCGTGTTTGACGCGTCTCCTCCACAGGGGCGCATGTTTATTTAAGATCTTAAGAAAGATGGTATACCAAACAGACAGAGCGCTGTCAGGGTCAGATGTACTAAATACTTCATCAAAAGGTGCGCTGTTAAGATCAAACAGAAACTGACTCGCTTTCATTAAAACTTTTAAAGGAGCGATAGGTGATATACGTATGGCATCCTTTCTTTGCTTTAGGGAGTTTAGTAGACCACGTACAGCGGATGGGAAAATGGTCGCTGATACTAAGGTTACCCAGATACATTATGAACAGACTCTGGCTTGGTTGTGTATATATGATCTATGAGTGTGGATGTTGTTTGTGTGATCCGTGTGGGTAAAGTGATTAACTGTTGCAGACCCAACAACGTTAACGTAGAGTCCCACGCATGGTGAGGCTTAAGCATGTCTATGTTAAAGTCTCCCATGAGGATGACATTGGAGTTGGGATTACAAGCTTTATCACACATACTAAGGAAATCATCATACCACTCAAAGTTCGCAGCAGGGTTGCGGTACAGAAGGCCAATAAGAAATGATGGAGATTGGGGGGCCTTCAGTTCAAGCCACATACACTCAATATCTTTGGTTTCTAAATCATGTCGTCTACGTATAAAATCTTGAATAGACGAGTGAACATAAGCAGCTAATCCTGTCTGTCCATGGGCCGTAGGATCACGTCTCATGACAGTAAATCCAGGAACTTGGATGGATATATCTGATACATTTGAATTGAGACGTGTTTCAGACAGTCCAAAAATATGAAACGGGTCTGCTCCATTTAGATAAACACATATGAGAGAGAGAGAGAGAGAGAGAGAGAGAGAGAGAGAGAGAGAGAGAGAGAGAGAGAGAGAGAGAGAGAGAGAGAGAGAGAGAGAGAGAGAGAGAGAGAGAGAGAGAGAGAGAGAGAGAGAGAGAGAGAGAGAGAGAGAGAGAGAGAGAGAGAGAGAGAGAGAGAGAGACTTTGGCGCGCGCTAGAGAGAATTACCTCATATTTAGAGTATTATGTCAATATCTGCATGGTGACGGAGTTGCCTCTTTTACGTCACCGCCACTGACTTTCTCTAGAAGCCCAAGTTTTTTGTTTTTTTTAATGTTTTAATTCTTTTCTAAAAAATTAAAATTTTAATAAAGAAATTGAAAGGATACAAAGCTTGCTAACGAACTCATCCAATATATTTATCCAAACTAGCTATATACAAAATTTCAAGTAAATATAACAAAAAGTACGGACTCTAATCTGGGTCAACCGACTTTATATAAACGGTTGTTAATGTCTTAAATGAGATATTCAATTGCAATATGGCCCCCACCCGGGTCTGCCCTGGGGGACTTGGGGGGGGGGGGGGGTAACTACTTTTTAGTTCCCAGGGTCACCCTGGTCAGCCCCACAGGGTGGGTTTTCTCCTCTATTCTGGGGGGGGGGGGGGGCATGTGTTTCTGTCTAACCTTGGTCCATTCACCTGTATTTTCCTTTTTTAAACTCTCCCTACTGTCTGCGCTGCCTGTAGCTCTTGATACTGGATGTGTGTTGCTAATTACGTTTAGTTAGCGTATTGGACCGGCTGGCGACATACATTCAATGTTCTTGTGGCAAGATGTCCGCCAGGCACCATCTCCTAGCCGGCCGCTCCGGCAAAATCCGCCAACTGTGCTTTTAAGCGACTCCTATTATTATTGGATTTTCCAGGCAGTGTTGTGCCATCAAGTTCTGAGGAAACAATGATGTACTTTATTTGACAACTTTATGGGATAGCTGTGGTGTACCGACTATAACATCGTCTTATCTTGTGCACCGGCTAATTATTCGGAATTTGGACTTCGGTTTCACCAGTCGTGCCAGCCTATGTATCCAAAGACTTTGGTATCAGTTTCAGCCCACTTAAGCAAATTTCAAATACAAACGATTTTGAATTTTCAAAACTTCAGTAGGTCGCTTGAGCTAGCCCTTAGCACCACGTGAATGTTCTGTGTTTGTGTACAGTGTGAGTGAATGCACATGATTCACGTGAGCGTGCTTGTTGGGTTCAGTTTGCGGCGGCGCTTTGAGCCGATTTTCAATTCAGTGGGATAAAGCGCCTTTTTAATGCGCTTATAATTATTATTATTATTATTGTTATTATTATTATTATAAAAGCGTGCACAGAAACTGTGTAATTACCAAACATGTGCTGTTCCGGGCTCCGTCCTTACATTATTCACAGACTAACCCACTGCCAGATTTTTCTTCATTCTGACTGACCCCATAGAAGAGTGTGGAACTGAGCACACAGAGAAGAATTTACCAGCGAGGTTTCCTACCACCGCGGCGGCCGTGTTTATTATGTATCACGTACTGCCCTGGACCGCTGACCTTCGCTGTTGACAGATATTTCCCAACAAGCGGCGTGCGGCCCAGTGAAAATGACTGTGTGTGGGGGTGCTGGTTTTTATTTCAGTATAATGACTCATGACTGTTACCATCATGATATAATGTGTTATAAATGAGGTTGACGGACTTTGTCGGAGCGGTGCCCTCTGAACACCGGCGCTGTACTGTCGCGACGGGCCTCCAGGTGCAGCTTTGACCGTTGTTTTATGTTGCCTAGATGGGAGATTATTTTCCTTTCGATGGTAATTTGTTTCTGTTGTTAACTTGTATTTTTATCTACTAGCTTTAGTCAAGTAGGAATTTAACAAAAGAGTATATACTAGTGTGTTCAGGAGACATAGGGCTGTTTTAGCATTCTGTTTTTGTCAGGGAGGTTCGGGTCGGGATGAGGTCACTGACGCCGGCCATTAGATCCCTTGGCGACGGGCTCTACCCATCCTGAGTCATTGTCCGTATTGTAGCTCTGTTATTTGTAATTTGTGGAAAGTCCGAGTGAGTGAATGTGAATAGCAACTGCGGTGGCAAGACAATTTTTGCTGTGTATGTTTATCTTCTATTACAGCAACAATAAAGTCATCTTGAATCTTGAATTCTGTTTAGTTGTTTTTTTTTCAAAAGCAGTGCAGGCACGTCCTGAGAAAGTCTTGTTGCTGTTGGGACGTTAAGCAATGTACAACCAACCAACCAACCAATTAAAATATGCTCGGAGGCCATCTTAGCCAGCTCTTTCAGAAATTATTTCGCGAAGTTTCAAGCTTGTGTGTACAGAAATATCGGAGATTCTCTTGTTTACACGCATAGGCACACACATACCTACATATACATACGCACATACGGCGCATCGTGCCAAATGTACGTTCAGCAGTGAGGTTAGCGTAACTAGACATGACGTAATTTTTATCTTGTTACTTCAATTGTGAGAGGTTTAGGCCTGCCCGCCTTTTACATCATGGACATGGTATTAAATTCGCCCCATCGCGAACCGTTCTAAAAAGTCCCTTCTATACATAGCAGGGCCTTAATCTATAAATAGAAGGGACTTAAAAAGATACGTAAAAACAAAAATACGTCATGACAAATGACGGACAGATTACAGATGAGGACGACAGACACAACCGACAAGAGATCGACGACTTTGTCGAGTGGTGCGATAGAAACTATCTTGAATTACCTGTTGGCAAAACAAGAGTGACGGTCATAGATTTATTTTCCGATCCTGTTGTCATCAAGGGAACAGAAGTTGAGCGTGTTGAGTCCTACAAGTATTTATTTGTTCTTTTTGACAACGCGCTCCACTGGAAACAAAACACAGAACCTATTGTGAAAAAAACAAACGCATACCCGTCTTTACTTTTTGAGAAAATTCAGATCATTTAAAGTAAGGACTCAGCTTTTACAAATGTTTTTTTTTTCCTGCTCCGGTATTGTTAGCATTCTAACTTTTGGACTGACGTGCTGGGGTAGAAATTATGTAAAAGAGGTCAAGATCGTTTTAACAAAGTAATCAGGAAAGCGGGCAGGGTGGTTGGTAGAGCACAAGAAGCTTTGGACACGCTGTACAACAGACGGATTACGAACAAACTGGCTGACATTCCTGATGACAAAATACATCCACTTAGATATGAATTTGACAGCAGACGTATCGAACGAAGTGGCAGACTTCGAGTACCCAAAAGTAGTACATCACGTTATGCCAACTCTTTTGTCCCTCAGACTGTTACCCCTTTCAACAGTAATATCAGTAGATAGTGTCTGTCAACATTCTTTAGTTGATTAGTACTAACCCATTCAGTAGTTCACTGCAACATTGCTGACAACAGAAGCGCAGGGGACATAAACCATAAGTGTTTTTGATGCCAAGAGTGTTTCAAAGGTAACAGTACGTCTGTTACAGTTCATCTCTTTAACTGAGAGTTATAGGTTACTTAATTAATTCAATGAATGAATGATGCTGCCATGTGTTGTATGGGCAGACAGTGAATTTCCCCATGAGGGATTAATACAATTGTATTGTATTGTATTGTATTGCACTGCGCCCCTTTTAGAATTCACTGTGGCGCATTGGTTAGGCTTTTTCAAAAGGAGATATTTAAACATCAGAATCCGGTCAAAGACAAATGGTAGAGACCCATGACAATGAGAACAGCTCTGATATAGACGGGACCTTGTGGGTTATGGTTCATCCCATCTTGTTTTAAACACAATGCAACATAAATATACAAATAAATAAATATTAACAAAATAAAAGAACAAAACCAAACAGTCACAAAAACACTGGTGTGTATGTGCACATACACGATCACACACACACACACACATACACACACACACACACACACAAACACACACATGCACACAACACACACACACACGCGCGCGCGCGCGCAAACAACTCATCAGTAGACAGACTTAAAAAGATACTAAGATTACAAAGTAAAGTAAGTAAATGCACTGTTAGAGGATAGAATTGTGCAGTATCGACCAATGATCATAGATCGAGTGTTTGGTCGAAGAATAAAAAATAAAAAGATAGGAAAGAAGGGTGCGCTAAGTGAGTGACTGGAAGTAATGAATATGAAAGCCCCGCCCCCCTCTCCGAGGGGTCGTATCACATATTCACTGGATTTCTATCCCCTTGATGCATGACAATTTAGATCTAGGTCCCCCAAGGCGGATCCAGATTGTTTAGCCGGTGTGGACAGTTGTTTCGGTCTTGGCGACCTCGTTAGCACACCAATCGACATACTGGTGGAAAGCAGGAACTTCAGCCTACCCGCAAAGACAACCACATTTTACTGTAGGGGCATACATTCCGTGTCTTCACCTGGAGCTAAATTTCCATGCACCCTATGAGAGAACCTAATAAAAGGGTAAAGGAGTTGCTGTCGACATTGTAGTAATAAATGAAAAGAAAAGGGGAGACTGCCAATGTTAATATTTTAGAAAGGTTACAAAGTAAAGTAGGTAAAATCACTGACTAAACTCGATCTATGACCATTGGTCGATAATAATAATAATAATAATAATAATAATAATAATAATAATAATAATAATAATAATAATAATAATATTAAAGGAGATTTGTTAAGCGCTTATTCTAAAAGTAGCTCTAAGCGCTGATACAATGAAAAAGCTAACAGCTAGCACACGCATCGAACACACACACACACGCACACACACACACACACACACACACACACACACACACACACACACACACACACGTGACAGTGGTGATGAATTGTGCATGGCTGGGAAAATAGACTGTTAAAAGGCAGTGTCGTAGAGGTGGGTTTTGAGAAGTGATTTGCAGGAGGAGAGCGTTTGACAGTTACAGACAGGGGTGGGGAGGCTGTTCCAAGTGGCGGGGCCAAGATGAGAGATGGCACGACCGCCACGTGTTTTACATTTGAAATAGGGAAGGCGAAATTTAAGTGTGTCAGAGGAAGAGTGGAGGGTGCGAGATGGAATATACAGATGGAGTAAGTCAGAGATATAGGCAGGAGAAGTCAGGGTGGTAGAGTTGAAGCACATGCAGGACAATGGAGTTTCTTAAGGCAGGGCGGATATGGTCACGTTTAGGCACGCGCAGAACTAGACGGAATGTTTTGGACTCTCTGCAGTTTGTGTTTTAGGCAGTCCGAAAAGAAGGGAGTTACAGTAGTCTAACCGTGATAAAACAAAGGAGGAGGCAAGGGTGGCAATTGCTTCGGGCGTCAGATACTGTCTAACACTGCTAATGCGCCGAAGTTCAATAAAAGCTGACTCGCACATATGACTAACATACTTGTCCATTTTGAGGTCTCTGTCAATGAAAACACCAAGGTTTTTGACACTGTAAGAGAAAGTGATTTGATTTTGACAGACAGAGATGTGACTGGGAAGACAGGACAACTGCGAAGGACGCACACCAGCTGTGATAAGCATGGACTCTGTTTTACCATCATTTAGCTGGAGTTTCTTGCTAATCAGCCAGTCTTTAACTTCTGTCAGACAGTTTTCCATATTGAAGATTAGACGACCAGCTTCACAAACAGGACTAGAAACGTGCAACTGTGTGTCATCAGCGAACATATGATGTCAAACAGAGTACTTTGAAAAAAATAGTGGTTAACGGCTGCATATACAGACCGCCGTGAGATGGCCTTAGTCGCCTGCTCGGCGTTAAACTTAACTAAATAGATAAATATATTTATTCTGTATATGCAGAATGAAGAAATTCGACCCGAGCACAGAGCTTTGGGGCACGCCAAAAAGTAGTGGGGCTGGGGCAGAGTGACAGCCGTTGACAGAGACAACTAGACGCCGGTTTGTGAGGTATGACTCCACCCAGAGTAAAGCACGGTCAGAGAAGCCATAGTAAAAGTGAAGACGAGACAGAATAATGGAGTGATCGATAGTATCAAAGGCTGCGGACAGATCGAGGCGAGTCAGGACAGACAGCTGAAGGACATTATTATCATTAGCGCAAAGGAGATCGTTTAGGAATCTAATCAGGGCAGTTTCAGTGGACCGGCCAGGTAAGTATGCGGACTGGAAGGGATGTAGTAGAGAATTTTCTTGGAGGTACTTCAGCATCTGAGTTAAAACAACCATCTTGAGGATTTTAGAAATAAAGGGAAAGGTGAAGATAGGCCTGTAATTTTGCAGTACATTAGGATTGAGGTTTGGTTTCTTCAGCAGTGGTCTAAATAAGGCCGTCTTGAACTCGTCCGTGAATACACCAGTGGACAGAGACACATTAATGATTTGGGTCATGGGACCAATCAACAGATCAGTGTATTGGTACAGAAGAGGCGTGTTTATGGGATCTCTTTCGCATATCTTGGGAGGCGTCTTTTTTTAAATGTCGAGCATAGTCGCCTGCGTAACTGGCTCAAAACATGCGAGAGAGGTACCATGACCGAAACAAGGTGACGGCGACAAAACAACAGACAAACTAAGCGTATCCAGTTCGTCGCGGATATTTCTGATCTTATCACATAAAAATCGCAGAAAACTGGAGGAAGATCGCTTGTAGGGATGGTAACGGGAAGCGGAGAAGTCTTGCACATGTCAAGCAAATAGTTCGTAGCAATCAACCGTTTCTTGCAAGTGTCACTCTCAGCTATCTTACTGCTGAAAAAGACAGTCTCGGCATGAAGAACAAGACGCGTGATGGTATGTTTGGCGGCGTTGTAGATCTGGCGGTTTACTTCCAAGTAGGACGCACGCCATGCACGCTCAACACGACGTCTCTCTTGCTTCGCTCTCCAAATGTCAGGGACGAACCACGGAGAGCACAGTCCTCGTAGTGGCTGGTGCGTTGCGGTCGAGTTAAGTGGAGAGATCGGCGTTGAGAGTGGAGGCTGTGGGGGAGGGGGTGCTGGACAGGACATCGGCCAGGTCAGCACGGAACGACTCATGGTCTATGGCACGGAGGTTCGTACTTGTCATGGTCACGGGAGGAGAGGGAGGTGTAGTGATGTTCAGATCACAATCAATGGATCTGTGGTCGGACACAAGATGATCAGAGACACAGGCTGACGAAAAGAGATGGTCGGTCTCTCAGTGAATAACCCAGTCCAGTATATGTCCAGAGCGGTGTGTAGGTTTACTGACGGCCTGGGTTAGACCAAACCGGAGGACACGATCCTTCACACGATGAGAGTTTCCATCACAGTGAAAATGAAAGTTAATGTCCCCCAAAATAATGGAGGGACTTGGCTGTCAATGCACAGGTCGAGACGATCAGGAAAATCCTGGAGAAAAAATGGTGTCGGTCATCTGGTTGGCCTTGCTGGGTGGGGGTCAATAAAGCAGCAGAAAGTGTACACGCTGCTCTGAAAGTGAAAAGGACAGTTCAGCTAATTCAAAAGACGAATGGTCGAAAGCAAAAGAGTCAGTGTATGTAATAAAAGCTTGAAGTGATGATCTGAAAATAAAAGTCAGACTTCCGCCTCTTCAAGCACGAGGATAGGACTTCATGGCGTAGTTGTCAGGTGTCATGCCTTTGCACTTCGGCTCATCTCCAGTGACTCTGAGCTAAGTCTCTGTCAGAAACAAAACATCAATGTCGTTGTCTCGGATGAATTCACTGATTTCAGCCAGTTTTGGGGAAGAACCGACGGACCTTGCATTATTTGACTTCACATCAGCACGAGTTGGTATAGTTGGCAGAGGGATGGAAACTAAGTTGTGCCAGTTGACATGACCCCGATAGCGTGCATGCTCGTGACTGGAGGTAAGTACTGGAATTGGCCTACCTCTCTTTCGGCGACCGCCCCGAAAGAGACGCTTCTTCTTGGCAGTGTGCCTGTGGGTGCAGGAGAGAGGAGCCCTGGAGTGGATGCGGAGGTAGTGCAGGCGGTCACAGACAGCAGCAGGAACAGAGTGGAGGGGCCGTTCACCAGATATTTCACAGAAAAACAATAGAAATATGAGAGCTGAAACTTAAAGCCTGTTGGGCGAACGTGAACACAGCTCACCCTAACGATACTGCACAATTATCTCCCCTGACAGTGCTTTTAAGACGCTGAATAAGGCCCTTGTGATCAATCGTGTAAAACGCACTCGAAAGATCAAGCAAGGAAAGTACAGAAATATGACCCTGGTCAAGTGCAGATAGCAATTAAGTCACCCATCAACTTCAGGAGAGCTGTCTCGGTGAGTGGCGTGAACGGTACGCTGACTGCATGGAGGCAAGAAGGTTATGAGTATTAAAATGATCTAAAAATTGAGCAAGAACAGTTCTTTCCAGAAGTTTGGGACAAAAACGACAGGTTGAAAACTGGGCGGTCATTTTTTTGTTTGTTGGATCGAGGAAAAAGTTCTGCTTTTTCAAAAGGGGTTTGATACGTTTTATACGTTCACACAGATGCTGACACAACTCCGTGATTTTAGGTTTTTGTTATCTGGTTCACTATTCAGCATTCATGTCGTTCGACCGGGCGGGGCGGGACCGTGAGTTATGTCCCTTTTTGTCTCATTACCGAAACCGTATCCGAAAGTACCGCCCGGATAGACTACCACACATGACATCTCCCTCCTTTTGAGATAATTGACAATACTGCACTCGAGTGTGCAAACATTATTTGTTTACAGTCTTTGATAACCGAGGAGGGGATTCTACTGCTTCTAAGAGTCACTGGAAACGACTAGGCTTCTTCACAACGCGCCCACATCTGGTTGTCACCTGCTCCGGACTGGTAGCTGGAACTGGCGTAGGTTGGCAATCTGGCCCTGGATGCTGAGCTGGCATAGGAGCAGGCTTCGTGACATCAGCTGGCGAATCCGACGACTGGCTGGACGGCATACTGGCGTTAACCGTTGGCAACGAGTCAACAGCTGGCTACTGTTGCTGAAAGTCAGAGGACCCTGTACCGCCTCCAAGCTGGGACTTCATGAGATGGCTTCTGTTACGGCGCAAAACTGCACCATCTTGAGTTTGCACGATATAGGAGCGGAAAGCACATTTGTCCATAACTTGAGCTGGCTGCTTCCACCCCTTTTCGCCATCACACTTGATGAGCACGTTGTCGCCCGGTGTCAACTCAGGTAGTAGCTTCACCCCATGACGTTTGTCGAAATGGTGCTTTTGCTGCATTTTCGCATGGAAGTCCTTGTTTTTAAGCGTCTCTGCTTGCGGCGTATGAATGACAAGAGACTCTGGGAGCACGGGAAGTGTTGACCGAACTCTTCTTCCAAAAGCAAGTTCGGCAGGGCTATATCCTAAAGAGGGGATAGGCCTTGCCCTATAGGTCAGCAGGGCAAGTTGGAAATCATCTTGACATAACAGTCTTTTGGCTGTTTGGACGGCTCTCTCGGCCTCCCCATTGCTTTGGGCGTAGTGTGGGCTGCTAGTGATGTGAGAGAAATTCCACATAGTGGAAAAGACTTTGAACTCCGAGGAGGAGAACTGGGTACCATTATCCGAAACTAATATCTCCGGTATCCCATACCTAGCAAAAATGCTCTTCAGCTGTTCGACCACAGCTCTTGTTGTCGTCCTCCCCAACCTAGCAATGTCGATGTAACGTGAGTAATAATCGACCACCACCAAGAAAGATGCCCCTTTAGTCTTACAAAGAACCACCCCCACTTTCTGAAAAGGGTATTCGGGGAGATTTGAAACTAGGAGAGGTTCTTTGCCCTGAGTAGGACGTCTTTCACAACAAAATCTGCACTTGCCCACCATGTCTTTAACCGCCTGGCCCATGCCGGGCCACCACACTGCTTGATTGGCACGCTCACGGTATTTCTGAATGCCCTGGTGTCCATCATGGATACGTTCCTGGACGTACTCTCTTTCTGTCCATGGGATGACAATGCGACCCCCACGGGTAACCAACCCAGCGTACTCGCTAAGCTCACCTTTGATCCCATAGTACTCCCTAGCTGCTAGTGCACATTCTTCTTTGTATTCTGGCCACCCCAGGCGAATGTATGAGAGAACCGTATTGAGCTGTATGTCCGATTCTGTAGCTTTCTTGAGCTCCTCTAGCTTTTTGTCCGAGACCGACCATGAAATGCGAACTGAATCAATGTGTGCCGTGACATCTGCCTGTAGGCCCACCGGACAATGTTCTTCCTCTAATAAAGGCGCACGCGACAATGTGTCGGCAACGACAAGTGTCTTCCCCGGTGTGTATTCAGCCGTCAAGTTGTATCTCATCAAACGCATGAGCATACGCTGACAACGTAGTGGTGTATCTGTCAGATCCTTCTTATTCAGCAGTGGAATGAGCGGACGATGATCTGTGAGAAGACGAAACTTCGGTAGCCCTACGAGGTACCGCTCAAATTTCTCACAGGCGTACACGATTGCCAGACACTCCTTTTCAATCTGCGCATACCGTTTTTCCGTATCGGTCAGACTACGCGAACAGTAAGCCACAGGCTTCATCTCGCCATCGACTTCTTGGTACAAAACTCCCCCAAGCCCATAGCTGCTAGCATCGGAGCACACAACAGTAGGTCTATCTGGTCGGAAAAATACGAGAGACGGAGAAGTTGCCAAAATCTGTTTGATCCGCGAGAAAGCTTGCCTTTGTGATGGACCCCAAGTCCACAAAGCATCCTTATTCAAGAGCTGGTTGAGCGGATGAAGCACATCTGCCAAGTTTGGGACAAAGCGACCGGGTAATTGACCATTCCCAGGAACCGACGCAAATCCTGGACATTTTCCGGTGCTTTCATCTCCGAAATCGCTCTGACCTTGGACTGATCTGGTTGGATGCCATCAGCACTTATTGTGTGACCTAGAAACTGTAAAAATTTGTGCTTTTTGAATTCGCACTTTTATCGGGTTAGCTTCAAAGCCGCTTTGGCTACGCGCTGAAGTACCTGATTCAAGTGACGGTCATGTTCTTCTTCGGAATCACCGTAGACGAGCACGTCATCCATGAAACAAACAACGCCATCGCAACTGCCGACGATGTTCTCCATGATCCGCTGGAAAACTTCCGGTGCGAGATTGATTCCAAACGGCAGCCGCTTGAAAAAGTAACGCCCAAATGGCGTCATGAACGTTGTGTATTTTGCTGCTTCTTCGTGCAGCGGGACTTGCCAAAATCCCGAAGCGGCATCCAGCTTTGGATACACTTTTGAACCCGAAAGCTTGTGAGTGACGTCATCGAGTGTCGGCAGTATGTATCGTTCGCGCTTCACCGCACGATTCAAGTGTTTTAGATCAACACATATCTGTACATCTCCATTCTTTTTCAGAACGGGCACCATTGGTGCACACCAGTCTGTTGGCTGAGTAACTCGCTCAATAACTCCGTTCTCTTCCACGCGCTTAAGTTCGGCTTCCACTTTTGACATTACATAGTGGAAGTGGTATTCGCCTCGCCACCGAGATACTGTACGGTTCTGCTCCCTATGCGAGTTCAATTTTCGCCGGGTCTGTTTTGACCAGTTCACCAATCGTGCCAAACGCCAGGTCTCTCGTCTCATTGGCGTCTATGCGCTTCACTAGCCCAAGGCGAACCGCTGCGTCCCTACTGAGCAAATTATCAGTTCTGCCTTTGACGACAAAGACACGCAACGATATTTTCCTTTTATCGCGGTGCGTATGTACCACAAACTGACCTAGGCTTTCAACGCGACCGCCTGGCGACTGCAAAACTGTGTTGCTTTTTGCGAGCCTTGGCCTCGGATTCAAGCTTTTGAAAACGGACTCTGATATCACGCTTACATCAGCGCCTGTATCTATTTTGAAATTGACAGCTCTGTTCAAAATCGTGAAAGTTTCCCGCCACTGCGGTTCTTTTTCTTCGGTGTCCAGTGATCCAAGGAACAGTACATCTCTGCTTGTATGAGACGTAGCCCTACATGAGTAAGACGAGTCTTTAACATCTAACCCTCTTACTTCTTTCTGTGCATGTGACAAATCTGAAACAATGTTTGTTCTGCACATTTTGATGAAATGGTTCATTTTTCTACACTTATTACAAGTTTTCCCCTTTGCCGGGCACCTGAAATCTCTGTCATGATTCCTTCCACACCTAAAGCATGTGTTTTTGCTCCCTTTATTGCCGCCCTCTTGTTGGTTGGTACTCTTTGTCACGTAACGGATGTGACATGTTGTTTTATTTTTTTCGCCAAGTCGTTTTTCTGTTAATAAATGTAGATCGCCGAATTCTGTACATAGCCTTAGTTTAGGGAAGTTAATAAACGTAGTGTGAGCGTAATCGTAAAGCCCGTGCAGCAAGCTTAGCAGTGAGCGAGTACAGCGGTTGCACGCTTTAGTCAAGTAGCTTTAACCGAACAGTGTTCAGAAGTAAAGTTAAACTGCAAGGTAGCAGAAGGATATTAGTCAGTCAGTCGAGTTAGCTAGCGCAGCGAGAGTCTGGGTCAGGGTGCGGCCTCGTTTGGAGCCCTTGACAAGCTGTGTGAGGGTTGTTTTACCCTCCCTGCAAGACCACGGCCAGTGTTCCTGGGTGTGGGTGTCCCGAGAGACTTGCGACCACGGCTGCTACTCACCAGAAGACCCCTCCGGTTCGTCTTCGTCTTGTTTTGTCTCGTCCTGCCGGAGGACTCACCAGTGACAGTGCACTGGCTTCAATCATTGGCTTCGAAGACTGGCTTCGATCATTGGCTTCGAAGATTTCGTTCTTCGATCTCATCATCCACGACCAACGGTGACGCATCATCGGGAGTCGGAACACCTTCGCTAGCCGGTCCTGTTGGACAAGTACGTTGGGCTACAGCAGGCTGATTCTACGTTCTGAGCGTCGGTCACAGGCGTGCGTGGGCAAGCGCGGCTACGGTGCTCTGTGGTGCAGGGGTAGTACTCGTACGTTATGAGCCACCCTGTCTAGTGTGGGACAGAGGACACTGTACAGAGACAAAGTTACCCGCCTTGTATAGCCGTTGGCCATGTTAGTCATTATCACCTGTTAGTCATATTCACCTGTTAGTCATATTCGTCTGTTAGTCATATTCGTCTGTTAGTCATTATCACCTGTTAGTCATATTCACATATTAGTCATTATCACCTGTTAGTCATATTCATCTGTTAGTCATATTCACCTGTTAGTCATTTTCACTTGTTAGTCATTTTTTATATGTTAATCTTTTTTAAGTGTTAATACGTTATGAGTGCATGTGTGGGTATGTGTGAGTGTGTGGGGCGTTAGTGGGTTGGGGTGGGAGTTAGAGTAAGGGTAGGTAATAAAGGATTTGTTTGTTGTTTATCACTGGCGTTGCGTTATTTATTTAGAGTGGGTGGGTTTTCTCGAGTGTCTGCACTCATATTGTCCACGGCGCCCTGACTCCGTCAGGCGTGTCGTGACATATTTGGTGGCAGCGGTGGGATAAGGATTAGGGGGAGGTAACAGGTTAGGTAGATTAGGGTATTTTTGTGCGCCAGTGACCGTGTGTTCGTGTTGTGGTACGAGTAAGATTTAGCGGGCGGTTGGCGGCAGTGGGGGCGTATTGCGCCAGGGGGCCACGGCCAGAGAGTGCAGTGCGCATAAACGAGGGGTGGCATGAGTGGTTGCCTCTCATTACTCAGGTACCGAGTGGTGAGGACCCTTCGGCTCTTGTCACTGTCTAGTCCTTATTCGTTGTTTGTATTCTGTGTATTTATTTGTTTTGTTTTTTCTTTGTCAGGGGTCCTGCTGGGGAGCAGTTGTCGTCGCTGCCTCCGTGACACCCATACCAGGATGCCCCCTAAACGGGATACCAGGGCCACCCGTGCCACGTCGGGGCACGACCCTGAGTCCGAGGGTGGTGGTGCAGGGGATGAGGGTCCAGGAGAGAGAGGAGCCACTTTGGCCACTCCCTCTCGGAAGGAAACGGTGGTGAGTACCCTTACCCGTACTCTCACTGCAGCAGGACTGACACCCAGTAGAGATCAGGAAAGTAAAGAGGGGTTAGGGGTGATGGTAAACCCATATGAGCAGTATAGAGTGCTAGGAGAGGGCCTAGGACTTAGTGGGGGAGCTCTAACCCAGTTCATCCTGTCCGAAGTTAGGAGAGAGGAAGAAAAACGGGAACGTGACCTAGAGCGTAGGGCGTTAGAGAGGCAGCTCCAGATGGACCGTGAGGCGGTAGAGAGACGGCTCCAGATGGACCGCGAGGCAGTAGAGAAGCAGCGTCAGATGGACCGCGAGGCAGCCGAGAGACGGCTCCAGATGGACCGCGAGGCAGCCGAGAGACGGCTCCAGATGGACCGTGAGGCCGCAGAGCAAGCTAGGCGGGATGACTTAGCATTGACCGAACGTAAGCTAGCTGCCGCGGAACAAGCACGGAGAGAGGAGCTAGCCGCCGCGGAACAAGCACGGAAAGAAGAGCTCGTCGCGGCCGAGACGCGGCTTAGATTACAGTTAGCAGCATCGGAAAAGAAGTCAGTTACGGAGTCTAGTCAGCATTACTCGCTCAAGATGCGTCCGTTAGAGGATAAGGAAGATGTGGAATCTTACCTTCAGCTCTTTGAGAGAGTAGCCGAAACCCAGGGGTGGCCGAAAGAGGTATGGGGGATAAGGTTAGCACCTCTATTGCAGGGGGAGGCCCGTGATGCATACCTTAGGCTGACGGTAGAGCAAGGGAAAGATTTTGAGGTGGTGAGGGAGACCTTATTGAGAAGATTCAGGCGTGACGCTGAATATTACAGGCGCCAGTTTCGCGAAGCTAGAAAGGAGAGTCTCGAAACGTTTCCACAGTTGTTCGTTAGGTTGAAGACCTCAGTCAAGCGTTGGTTCACTTTAGCCCATAAGAACATAGAGGACGTAGAACAAGTGCTAGACATGTTTCTGTCTGAGCAACTTTATGCTATTATGAATGCAGACCTGGAAATGTTCGTTAGGGAAAAACGTCCTAGGAATGGTGAAGAGGCCGCGGAGCTAGCGCAGCTCCATATCGACACCAAACGGGCAGTCTCGCGTCCATTGGGTGGGGGGCCGATTCGTCCGCCGTTCAAGAAGGACAAAGGGTCGAATAAACCCCCTGAGACCAAAGCAGAACATAGGGCAGAACCAGCTAGTTCAGGCAGGGGGACTGGGGAACGGCTGTGTTTCAAGTGTAATAAACCAGGGCACTTAGCAAGGAACTGTCAGAGTAAGGCGTCAGTTAACCAAGTCACCATTGCTCCTGAGACAGTAGCCGTAATGACAGAGCCCGTGACCGTAGGGATGCGGACGATCCGGCCCTACGACCCGTGGAGTAAGGGATTAGCCAAGGGAAAGGAAGTTCGTATCATGCGTGATACCGGCGCGGATATGAGTGCGATCGCCGCCAAGTGGATAGAACCCAGGGATCTTACAGGTCGGTTCATAGACGTCAATCCCGTCGACCATACTAAGTCCGATAAGTATCCGACTGCATGGGTTGAAATCGATTCCCCATTCGTGCGAGGGACGATCGAGCTTATCGTAATGGAGCGCATGGGACCGGACGTAATCCTAGGGAACTGGGTGACTTTTTTCAGATGGGAAACGTAGTCCCGTATCCATTGATGCCAGTGAGTGTGCTATGGCAGCAGCAGTCCAAACTCGAGCTCAGATTCAGAGGGAAAAGGGAGGAGAGAGCGCGCTGAAAGTCGTTAAGCAGGCCGATCTCAATGTGACTCCTGCCCAGCTGATAGAGTGGCAAAACCAGGACGAAACTCTAGCTCGCGCTAGGAAGTTGGCCGAAGAGGGCCGAGCAATTCCGTCAGGGAAAAGTCTGATAGAATTTTGCAGGAGGAAGGGAATTCTGTATCGGGTCTATAGCAAAGGAGGCAGCCAAACGTCCCAGTTAGTCGTCCCGAAGCCTATGAGGGAGACTGTAATGCGTTTAGCGCATGACCCACCGATGGGGGGGCATTTGGGAGGCAAGAGAACCCGGGAACGCATTTGGGGTACTTTCTATTGGCCGGGGCTGTGTGCTCAAGTTCGCAGGTACTGTGAGTCGTGCGAACAATGTCAGAAAGTAGTACCAAGAGGGAGAGTACCACGGGTTCCTATGCAACAGCTTCCGCTAGTAGAAGAACCATTTCAGAGAGTAGCGGTAGACATTGTGGGGCCTATTGCTCCAGCTTCCGACAGAGGAAACCGGTTCATTCTCGTGACCGTCGATTACGCCACTCGATACCCCGAGGCAGTACCTTTAAAGGGGATCGAAGCAGAAAGGGTCGCTGAGGCATTGTTAGAAATCTGGTCTAGGGTGGGAATTCCGAGGGAGGTGCTCACCGACCAAGGGTCCCAGTTCACTTCACAAGTGATGTCTGAAGTCAACCGTTTGCTGTGCATCCAAGGCAAGTGTACTACTCCTTACCATCCGCAGGCAAATGGCCTAGTCGAACGTTTCAACGGTACCTTGGTGTCCATGTTGAAGAAGTTAGCTAGCGAGCAACCTCGATGTTGGGACAGATACATTCCCTCATTGCTGTTTGCGTACAGGGAGGTTCCTCAGGAATCGACGGGGTTCGCGCCGTTCGAGTTATTGTACGGCAAGACTGTAAGGGGGCCCATGTCAGTTCTACGGGATCTGTGGACGAAAGAGCAGATGGGAGAAGAGGTGAGAGATGCAAGCCAGTACGTGGTAGATTTACGGAATCGCATTGAAGAGACTTGCAGGTTAGCGCAACAGAATTTGAAGCTAGCTTCGAAAAAGCAGAAACAGCACTTTGACCGCAGAGCCAAACCACGCAGTTTTAGTGCAGGAGACAAGGTTTTGCTGTTACTTCCAGTTAAACACAACAAGCTGGAGATGGCTTGGCAGAGACCATTCGAAGTTCTAGAGAGAGTCGGAGAGTGTGACTACAGGGTACGGGTGGGCAGTAAAAATAAACTGTACCATGCAAATCTGTTGAAAAAGTTCCAAGAACGAGTGTCAGTAGCTACAGTAGTGATAGATGAGGAGGACGAAGATGAGGGGGGAGAGGCATTCATGGTGGTAAAGGAAGTACCCACCATTCCTTTGGTAGTGTCTGAAGGACCCTCCGACGTCCATCTTGATCCTAACTGTCCAGAAATCCATTCTAGTATACAAGCTCTGACTGTCCAGTTTAAGGATATTTTGACAGATTATCCGTTGAGGACGACACTAGACTCATGTGAAATCCATTTGACTGATGAAGTGCCGGTGAGAACGAAGCAATATCCTCTACCTCATTCTCAGCTAGAGGTAGTCAAAGCCGAAGTGGATGCTATGCTAGAGATGGGAGTAATCGAGAGAGCCAATTCCCCATACAACTCACCGATCGTCTTGGTGAAGAAGAAGGATGGCACTGTTAGGTTTTGTGTAGATTTTAGGAAACTGAATCAAAAGGTCGTGTTCGATGCTGTGCCAATGCCTGACGTGGAGTACCTATTTTCCTTACTGTCCAAGGCTAAGTACTTGAGTAAGTTAGACCTAGCTAAAGGCTACTGGCAGGTACCCATGTTAGAGAGCGACAAACCGAAAACTGCTTTCACCACACCGGCAGGACAATTCCAGTGGAAGGTAATGCCTTTCGGGTTAAAGACGGCAGGGGCAATCTTTGCCCGAATGATGAGGAGGTTACTAGAACCGTTGCGATTGACAGAAGTTGGCAATTTCATGGACGATGTCATGATTGCTTCCTCCACTAAAGAGCGTCACTTACAGTGTATTGCCCAGCTCTTTGGTAGGCTAAGAGAGGTCCAGTTGGCGGCCAGACCTACAAAGGGTTACTTGGGGTTCAAGCAGTTGGAATATCTGGGGCACACAGTGGGTAACGGTCAGATAAAACCAGAGGGAGACAAGATGCAGCGGATAAAAGACGCGCCGCGACCACAAACAAAGAAACAAGTCAGATCGTTTCTTGGGTTGGCAAATTATTACCGCCGGTTCGTTCCTAACTTTGCGGCCATAGCAGCCCCACTAACCGACCTGACCAAGGGAGGAAAGACTGGACAGATCGGTTGGAACGATGCATGTGAGACAGCATTTGAGACGCTGAAGGCGCGACTGTGTTCAGGTCCTGTGTCCTCATTGCCAGACTTCGATCGTCTCTTCGTGTTGCAGACAGATGCGTCCGAAGGGGGGGTAGGGGCCGTATTATGTCAGGACCATGGTAACGGTTTACAGCCTGTTGCATGCGCGAGCAAGAAACTATCCAAAGCAGAGCGTAACTACTCCACCATCGAAAAGGAGTGTCTTGCAATCGTGTGGGGAATTCAAAAATTCCGTCAGTATCTGTATGGTAGGACATTCGTCGTACAGACGGACCATAGACCATTGCAGTACTTGCAACAAGCTAAATCCACAAACAGTCGACTGATGAGGTGGGCTTTGCAGTTGCAGCCATTTTCCATTAGAGTAGAAAGCATAGCCGGTAAAGTAAATGTACCTGCTGACTTTTTGAGTAGAACAGGGTGGTAGAAACCGTAAATGTGGAAGCAGTCATATAGTAATCAAACCCGGGTGTTTGATCTGGGAGGGGGGTATGTCACGTAACGGATGTGACATGTTGTTTTATTTTTTTCGCCAAGTCGTTTTTCTGTTAATAAATGTAGATCGCCGAATTCTGTAAATAGCCTTAGTTTAGGGAAGTTAATAAACGTAGTGTGAGCGTAATCGTAAAGCCCGTGCAGCAAGCTTAGCAGTGAGCGAGTACAGCGGTTGCACGCTTTAGTCAAGTAGCTTTAACCGAACAGTGTTCAGAAGTAAAGTTAAACTGCAAGGTAGCAGAAGGATATTAGTCAGTCAGTCGAGTTAGCTAGCGCAGCGAGAGTCTGGGTCAGGGTGCGGCCTCGTTTGGAGCCCTTGACAAGCTGTGTGAGGGTTGTTTTACCCTCCCTGCAAGACCACGGCCAGTGTTCCTGGGTGTGGGTGTCCCGAGAGACTTGCGACCACGGCTGCTACTCACCAGAAGACCCCTCCGGTTCGTCTTCGTCTTGTTTTGTCTCGTCCTGCCGGAGGACTCACCAGTGACAGTGCACTGGCTTCAATCATTGGCTTCGAAGACTGGCTTCGATCATTGGCTTCGAAGATTTCGTTCTTCGATCTCATCATCCACGACCAACGGTGACGCATCATCGGGAGTCGGAACGCCTTCGCTAGCCGGTCCTGTTGGACAAGTACGTTGGGCTACAGCAGGCTGATTCTACGTTCTGAGCGTCGGTCACAGGCGTGCGTGGGCAAGCGCGGCTACGGTGCTCTGTGGTGCAGGGGTAGTACTTGTACGTTATGAGCCACCCTGTCTAGTGTGGGACAGAGGACACTGTACAGAGACAAAGTTACCCGCCTTGTATAGCCGTTGGCCATGTTAGTCATTATCACCTGTTAGTCATATTCACCTGTTAGTCATATTCGTCTGTTAGTCATATTCGTCTGTTAGTCATTATCACCTGTTAGTCATATTCACATATTAGTCATTATCACCTGTTAGTCATATTCATCTGTTAGTCATATTCACCTGTTAGTCATTTTCACTTGTTAGTCATTTTTTATATGTTAATCTTTTTTAAGTGTTAATACGTTATGAGTGCATGTGTGGGCATGTGTGAGTGTGTGGGGCGTTAGTGGGTCGGGGTGGGAGTTAGAGTAAGGGTAGGTAATAAAGGATTTGTTTGTTGTTTATCACTGGCGTTGCGTTATTTATTTAGAGTGGGTGGGTTTTCTCGAGTGTCTGCACTCATATTGTCCACGGCGCCCTGACTCCGTCAGGCGTGTCGTGACACTCTTACCCCCAGTCTTGAGTTTATCTTGCCTGAATTTATGATGCCCCCGAAACTGTCTGGGCCCATGCTGTCCCTGTACCTCATCTACGGAGTTGAAATTTCCGGCTCTTTGTGTTACTATCTGGGATTTCACCAGCTCCATCTGCCTCGCCATCTCTAGTGCTTTCTCTAATGTCAAATCTGCTGTTAGCTGGAGCTTCTCGCTCAACTCCCTATCTCTCACCCCCAAAACCAGCCTATCTCTGATAGCCTCATTGCTAAAAGGCGGTAAATCCTGTATTCTCTGACAGCTCATACGTTTCTAGGTTCTCCCCCTCTTTTGGGGAACGGGCATGAAAAAGGGCTCTTGCGTGGATGATGTTGACCTTGGGGACGAAGTAAGAGTTGAACTTCTCAACGACGGTGTCAAAAGATTTTCCGTCCTCTGCTGAGAGACGAAAGGAAGAGAAAATTCGCTCACTGTCAATACCCATGCAATAGATCAACGTCGATACTTGCACCACACCATCTTCTTTGTCGAGCTTGGCCGCAATACGGTAACGCTGAAAACGTTGAATCCACTCAGGCCAGCCGGAAGGCTTAGTAAAGTCAAAGGCTGTCGGCGCGTGAAAAGCAGGCATCGTTGAACTTGCAGTACTGAAGAGAAGTCACAATGGCGAAAGCGCGTGTCAACCACATCACTCCCCTGCTCAAATTCCTTCACTGGCTTCCCATCCCACAACGCATCCAATACAAGATTCTGTCTCTCTGCTACAAATCCCTGAACAACTGCGCTCCTGCCTATCTCTCCAACAACTTACTTCACCCCTACATTCCTTCCCGCTTCCTCCGCTCCGCCTCCGACCCACTCCGCCTCCACATTCCCCGCACCAAACTTAGCACTTTCGGCCCCCGCTCCTTCTCAGTATACGGCCCATCCACCTGGAACACCCTCCCACTCTCTCTCCGTCAGAAACACTCTCTCTCCTCCTTCCAGTCCGCCCTCAAAACTCACCCCTTTCAACAGTTCTAGCACTATATAACCACACTCCCCACCCCAAGCTGACTGTCGTAATGTATTTCACTATTTGTGGTACGTGAGTCGTTGTCTAAGAGTGCGCATGCGTGCGCGAGTTGTGAGTGCGCGCTTAGTGTTATAATTATTATAAGATAAAATAATAACTCCGGAAGACAGTGAATCATTACATACATGAGTGATAGCAGGCAAAACAGTGTCAATAAATTCAGTGAGCAGAGGCGTCGGGATAGGATCAAGTTCATAGGACTTTGGAACTGACTGCATGATAACTTTTCAAACCTCGGCATCATTAACGGGTTGAAAATGGGATAAAGATGGTCCATTGAAAACATTCTCTACAGTGGAGGGTGAAGCACATGCCTGACAATCAATTTCATCACGAATTAACTTGATTTTACTAATGGAGTAGTCGGCAAACAGAGAGGGTAGATGGGACATTGGAAACAGGGAGAGTGGTAGGCCTGTCCTGGGCCAACAGCTGGTCGGTCAGCCTGAACAGTTCTTGACTATTTGTGCTAGTGTTGATTTTAGGGCTGAAAAACATTGACATAGCCTACAAAACAAGTTTGGTCACTACTTTGTTTGCATTGCATTTTCTTGATTTTTAACGTCTGTCGCCACAACGACTGGGGTGATTGGAAACAGGTGGTTATTATGAATATAGGATAAAATATAATTTATAATAATAATATAATTTATGGGGAAAAAAAGAGGTATGAGGTGTTCTTATGATTTCGCTGTTATAATACTCGTGTGTGCAAGGAGTGTGGAGTGGTGCATATTTGGCCTACAAAGATCACATACAGTTATAGAAGAGTTTGGCATAGGGCGTCGTTGTTAGCTCTCTTAGAAGTGATATTAAGGGACGTACCCATATCTGTTGTTTATATGTTTTGTGCCACGGCGACGTGACACGACACAACACACGGCGGCGGGTGGAGGGGGCGTGCTTATCTAACACACAGTCCGGGCAACATTCGAGCTGATCAGCGGTCGAGCAACCGGTTATGTAGGTCAGCACGAAAGGCTAACCTGTCGATTGCTCGAATGTTGCGTGCATTACGGTAAACAGGCGGCGGAGAGGGCGGCACTAACACGACAACTGGGTTATGACCCAAACGTGGTTGAATTCTATGGAATCTGTAATTTGTATGTTATATCCGAAGTTTACTCTTGTTTTCGCAGTTTTCGGTCGTGAATTTTGTTTCCTTTGCAGGCACACCGACCCACCCTTCTGGATAAACTAATGACTTTATGAAAACGTGTGTAGACGACGCAATATTGTATGTGTGTACAAGGGGAGGAAATCGAAATTTTGTCAAAAGTTTTATGCCCCTGATTTGGGGCGTCAATAGGATATTAAGTATCTACTGACGATTGGGGCGAGTCACTATCGAGGTTACGTTTACACCGAATGATGACTCTCAACAATGACGAACGAGAGCCATGTCACGGCGGATAAGCAGGGGTGGATCAGTTACCTCGAGTGTAGGAGGGGGGGGGGATTCCAACTTTTTGTTTGGGACCTTCAACTTGATACAAGACGCTAGACCTTGCTTCCAGGGGCCGAAAAGTCGAAAAGCGAGAGGGGGGATGGGGAGGGGGTGAGGGGAGGGGGGCAAGGGACATGGGGGATAATGGTGGGGGGGGGGGGGCGTGGAAGGCGCCTGCGTGCTAAGACTCTCATCTTTTGCACCAAAATATCAAACACCGTTGGGGGTGGGGGGGTGGAGAGGGTCCAAACACCAAAAAAAGGGCTTTGTTATACCAAATTTTTAATTTGGTAGGTGGGGGGGGGTCCAGAACCCCTGGAACCCCCTCCCCACCTAGATCCGCCCCTGATTATGAGCATAGACAATGCTCTAAACATCTCCAGGAGGCATAGATCCTCATGCGCAGCTAAGGCGCATGAGGATCTGTATCTTGGAGATGTTTGAAATGTTGTCCATGCTTATGTCACAAGCTTTTTATCCGCTGTGACGTTATGTTCTTTCGTTGTTGGGTGTCGTTCGGTGTAAACGAAACCTCACTAGTATCCTATTAACGCTAAGAAACTCAGGGGTACGAAACTCGTACCAGAACTTTAATTCACACCCCCTGTGTACGTGTGCATTTTGTTATAAAATAATAATAATAATAATAATAATGACAGGTCGGACTAGGACAGGGCTGTTCAATTCAACACCGCACTCCAACAAGTTTTGTTCCTTTCATTGAACTGATAGTTACATGGCGTGTTAAGTGGGATTTTGTCCCTTATCACATGCATGTTCACGTCTTCCTGGTTGACAGCACTCTAGAAACTGCTGCATGAGTCATTTGCAAGGTATGAGCATTAGGTATGGGCACCATAGCTAATGGACAATTTTAATTAACTTCTTTGGAAGGGGCGAGGGGAGGGTCTTCATCATATTTTCTGTATTAACCCTTTCACCGCAAGTGCATGCAACTATGTGTCTGAAAACTTTGTTAATTCAGCGCCAAAGAGCTCCAGCCGTCAATAAAACACGGATACAAAGTGGTGTCAGCGAGAGGCATAGATCCTCATGAGCCACCGCATCTTCGAAATCTCATGAGGATCTCTGTCTCTTGCAGTTGGATCGTGTTCACGTTTTCTCGGCAGTAAACCGGTTAAACCCTTCAATGCGGGAACACAACGAAAAAAAAAGCGAGAGGCATAGATCCTCAGTGAGCGCCCCGCGGTCGGTCTGTCTGGTTGTTCTAAATAGAATTTGTAATAGAACGTTGATCTGGCTAATTAAAAAAAATTACATCTGTTTTTGCAACAGTCTCCTTCACTGATAACAGGGTCGGATATAACAAATGTCGGATATAATATATAATGTTTATATTATAAACACTTTGACCATTTTAGCCTCAAGGTCCCATTTCTCAAATTTGGGAGGTTTTGCATAATGACTATGTACCAGCTGCAGGAGATGGCTTGAACATGATAATTCAAGGGTAGTACCATATTAGTTTGGCGCCTGAAGGCGCCAAGCTAATCTGGCACTACCTTTGAATTATCATGGTCAAGCCATCTCCTGCTGTCGGGATCCAGGGCTAAAAGGGTTAATAATAAGACTATAATAATAATATTATTATTATTATTATTATTGTAATACTTAGAATAATTAGAAAAAAATAGAAAATAAAAAGAGCATTATACCGCAGTGAGAAGCAGTGATCTCGTGAAAGAAGTTATTCAACACTATGCGTGTACACATGTACACAGAACCACGCACAACTCTTACACGAAATAAACCTGCACACAGTGAAGCGTGAAACCATCGCCAAATCACGGACATGCTGATGAAACTGAAGTGTCACCACGATGGTGCTGTACGGTCAACAAAGGGAAGACCTAAGATCAAAGCCACCACGATGGTGCTAAACGGTCAACAAACGGAAGACAAAACCACCATGAACCTTCCTACACCACTGATTTACGCGATCAAAGCCGGAAATAATTATGCATTTTACACGAAACTGTAAATTGTAAGTAATACCCAATCGGCAGGGGTATATCCAACAGTAAATATTATGCGGCAAGAATGACTTCATCTTATTATGTTGCTAAATCTGGACACAAAAAAAGAAAAAAAAAAGAGTGCTGCCAAATGTGCAAAATGCAAAAAACCGATTCAGCCCTGATGCACTACAACAGGAGATGGGTCGACCATGATAATTCAAGGGTAGTGCTAGATTAGCTTGGCGCCTGTCGGCGCCAAGCTAATCTGGCACTACCCTTCAATTACCATTGTCGATCCATCTCCTGCAGCTGTTGCATTGTCGTTAGATGACGTCTCCAAAGTTTGGGAAATACCTGCGCCGTGCTGAATGAGTTAAAATAAACAAACAAATAAATAAATAAATAAGTAAATAAATAAATATGCTTCGGAAAACCAAGGACTCGTACAACATGCTCTTGAATAAATTTCATCCCCTTCGTGTGTCAAACTAGTCATTACAACAAGGAATAAAATGAAATGAACCGTTGTCCTGTTCACTGCCAGTGATTACAAATTCCGCGTCTGAAACGACTGAATACTGACCGACATTCGCATGAGGAAGACAGTTGTAAATGGGCCCAAAAATAGGCATAAAGAACTTGAGACTAACAAGAGACATAATTCATCATGAGCCCCTGCGACTGCGGGGGCTCATTAGGGTTTATGTCTCTTGCAGCTGG
Source organism: Semisulcospira habei (assembly GCA_036245525.1). Classification (NCBI taxonomy): domain Eukaryota; kingdom Metazoa; phylum Mollusca; class Gastropoda; family Semisulcospiridae; genus Semisulcospira; species Semisulcospira habei. The sequence goes on from BTPG01000006.1 coordinate 70,761,421, forward strand.
ATGTAGTTCGCCTTGCCCCGGCAGCTAAGGGGCTATGTCTGAGCGGGTGAAGTAGTTAGCACACGTGCCCAGTTTTCGCTCTTCCTGTTGCTAATTTGCTTTTAAAATAATAATAATAATAATAATAATGAGTACCGGTATAGCGCCTAACCTCAGATTAGAGCTCTAGGCGCTTAAATAATAATAATAATAATAATAATAATAATAATAATAATAATAATAATAATAATAATAATAATAATAATAATAATAATAAATAATAATAATAATAATAATAATAATAATAATAATAATAAATAATAATAATAATAATAATAATAATAATAATAATAATAATAATAATAATAATATACAAAGAAAATATGTACACTGCACACAAAAAACTCGTCAATTAAAACAAAAAAGCATAGGTTCGTGTCGATCTAAGCCTCTTGCTGACACTGCTTTGTACCATATTCCTTGGGTGGCTGGTGCTCTTGGCCACTGTAGAATTAACAACAATTTTATATTACACTAATGTTGGTAAACGCTGGCAGTGAAGAGGTTACTCTCACCTCATCTGTTGATGATATAAAGGGGAAATGTCATTAACCCCTTCCCTGCAACAGCCCGTACATTGTTGTTTCCGAAATCTTTGTTCATTCAACAACTAAAAGCCAATAACGTCCAAAACTCATGAATACAACGTTATCACAGCAAGAGGCATAGTTTCTCATGAGCCCCCGCAGTCGCGGGGGCTCATGAGGATCTATGTCTCTTGCAGTTGGATCGTGTTCACTTTGAAGGGGTTAATACATTTGCACAGTCCATCGCCTCCGGAGCAGAAACGCAGCGGCCGTTTACAGACTTGAAAGGACATGAGAGATCTTCAGTAAACAAGGCCACTAGTGACACGCTATCGAAAGGAATTTCTCATGGGTGGGGTGGAACGCGTATGGGTCTTATTGATCGCGGAGATCCCATCTTGATTGAACTGAACGGAACTGAATAGAGCTTACCTGAATTCTCTCAAGGTCGGCCATTTTCTCTTAGTAAGGCCTACGACTCGGCTCTATGCCCGTGCTCGTTCCGAGGCTTTTCAAGACGATATGCTTACATTATCTGCTGTCGAAAGCCGCTGACAATTCAATGCAAGACGAAGCGATCACGTGATGCGCAACTGGGGTTCGTCTGCTAGAGCCGCCATTTTGTGCAGCAGATATAGCAGATAATTGCAATCGCCTGTCAACGTGGACGGTTTTTACAAGACAGAGTCGTCAGAAAAAGACATCACTGAAATTAAAACCGCAGGAGTTGTTGGAGAGATCGGAAGTCAGCTTGAATTTAGCAGTGTCGGCGAAAAGGCAGTCTCAGCAACTCAATGAGAATAAGTTATTTGTGAAAATACATATTTAGTACACAGCTATATGAAGAAATCAATTATCAGACGCTAAATCAGTGCGTCAGTCCAAAACGACAGGCGCTGACAAGGTGATTTGCATATAATTATAATAAGCTCAGTTTATTCCTATGTCCCAGTACGTCAGAGGGTAAAGCACGCAGACTAAATCACACGTATTTTGAGGCCGTCACCGGCGCGGGTTCAACCCCCCCCCCTCCCCCCCCCCCCCCCCCGCCTTTTCTTCCACGGTGTTATTTTGTTTGTTTGTTTATTTCTTTCTGTCTTTATTCTTTTATTATTTTTATTATTTATTTTGCTTCATTACCAATTAATTAATTAATCAATTAATTTATTTGCCCTTGCTGTTTGTTTGTTTATGTGTTTGTTTTGCTCCTCGTGCCACTGATCTTTAGAATTGCTGGCTATCCTATTCCTTGATACGCTTTTTTCTCAAAACATTATAAATTCCCCTGTGGAAGAACACATTTGAGGTCAATGATTTTCTTTCCCACTGGCACCTAGTCATTATTTTAAGACAAACAAGATGGGATGAACCATAACCCACAAAGTATATGAGAGCTGTCTTTGCTGTAATGGGTCTCTACCTATTGTCTGTGACTTGATTTTTACTGTTTTTTTCTGAAAAGAATTAATTTTTACTGAAGAAGTTGAAAGGGTACAAAGCTGTCTAACGAACTCATCCAATGTCTTTCTCCAAACTAGCTATATCGGGTCACCTAAATGCTTTTCTGAAAGCGTGACGATGTGTGTGTGTGTGTGTGTGTGTGTGTGTGTGTGTGTGTGTGTGTGTGTGTGTGTGTGTGTGTGTGTGTGTGTGTGTGTTAGTCTGTGCATGCGCGCAAACTCCAAACATTTCCAAGAGACATAGATCCTCATGCGCTCTCCGGGCGCATGAGGATCTATGCCTCTTGGAGATGTGTGAATGTCTGTGGGAAAGAGAGAGCGCGGCGCGATCTAGAGAGAATTACAATCCAGACCAAAAAGGTGACTGCCAAAATTACGTCATATTTACAATCTAGACCCAAAAGGTGACTTACAAAAGCACATCTCCAAGACAGTCAAAGAGATGATTGTTCAAGGAGAGCTTCCTTCAACAGCTAATCTCCTCATAAAAAAGCGGCCTAAGGAACATAACTTTTACCTTCTGCCCAAAATTCACAAACTCAACAATCCCGGCCGCCCCATAGTGTCAGCCTGCAACTGTACCACGGAACACATCTCTGAAAACCTGGACATCATCTTCCAACCCTTTGTCCAGTCTCTACCTACCTACATTAAAGACACCAACCATGCTCTAGAGATCATAGACCAAGTCAGAAACAACTTTTCAAACCTGAACTGTTGTTTTCCCTTGATGTTACTTCACTATATACTGTCATACCGCACAATGACGGCCTCAATGCACTTGCATACTTCCTCAACCAAAGAAGTCATAAACAACCTCCTACTCATACACTTCTACGTCTGGCTGAATTGGTTCTCTCTCTTAACAGTTTCACCTTTGATGTCGTCACCTTCGCTCAGTGCAGTGGCGTAGCGATGGGCACAAAAACGGGACTCAGCTATGCTTGCCTCTTCATGGGTTTCCTTGAGCAACAAATACTTCAGCAATACACCGGGTCTGTCCCTGAGATGTATACACGCTACCTCGATGACGGTATAGGAGCTACACACATGACCCAAGCTGCACTTTTAGACTTCATTCATTTCGTGCAGAACTTCCACCCATCCATCAAATTTTACATACGCTATCTCAGCTACTTCAGTCGAGTTTCTGGACATGAACACGGAATGTTGAAAACTTCAATACATTACAAACCTACCGACTCACATTCCTACCTCGACTACCGCTCTTCGCACAACCCCAAAACTAAGAACAGCATCGCATATTCCCAGTTTCTTCGGCTGAAAAGAATCTGTTCCGAAGACTCAGATTTTGATGTTCAATCCAATGAAATGGCTGGATTTTCCATCGACAGACATTACCCACATATTGTTGTTCAAGGATCTCTCCAAAAGGTACAAAAACTTAGTCGCGCGAATACACTGCAGACTAAACGTACCGCTGATAGTGACAAGCCTATCGTCACCATGATCTACCATCCCCACACCAATCCGGTTCGTAAAATACTTTTTTTTTAAACTGGGGTCCTTTGTCATCCAGCAAAGAGTCTGCTGCTATATTTTCTGAACCTCCGTTGGTGGCTTTCAAGACGGATATTAATTTACGGGACATGCTTGTTCGCTCTACTCTCAAGCCTCGTCATACAACCAGACCCTCCGGCTCCTCACCTTGCAATGTTCCTAATTGCAAGACGTGTCCTTTTATTTGCCCTTCCACCATGGTGAATGATCCACGTTACAAATTCAACATAGATACTTCACGTGGTTACCAACGTGATTTACGTCATCTCCTGTGTGAAATGCGGCCTACTCTATGTTGGAGAGACGGAGAGAACCATCAACGACCGTTTCAAAGAACATCTTCAGTCGGTCAAGTACCAATATAAACGACCGGTCGGACGACATTTCAACCAGGCCGACCACTCCGTCTCGGACATTCGGGTTAAAGGCCTCTGGCTTATGCAAGCCCGTAATGTCTGGGCCAGGAAAGACCGAGAAAATTTTCTGATTCATAAACTGGGCACTGTGGCGCCACTCGGGATGAATATGAAAGATTAACATTTTTACCTTGTCTGTGTCATTCTTATCTGCTAACTGTACCTTTACCTTACTGTGTCGCTTCTGTTTGACTACTCACTAACCAGATAGGTGAGGCTGGCGCTGGTTGAAATGTACACATCCCATGGGGACTTTCTCAGCGTTGGCCGAACGATCGGTTGGATCCCTTGCCCTTGCCTGTCGGGCGCCCGGTCGACGGCCCACTGAGTGGTGCGCGGGTGTGGGGCGGGGCGATCGTGTGCATCCCTTGGTGATGCTTGTGGTCGTCATGTTGCGTGCCTGTGTGTTTTTCTGTGGGCTGGTGGGTGCCTGTTGGGTGGGGCTGGTGGCTCTGGTGGTTGTGTCTCCCCCCCCCCCCCTTTTGTCCTTCTTTTTCCCTCTCTCTCTCTCTCTCTCTCTCTCTCTCTCTCTCTCTCTCTCTCTCTCTCTCTCTCTCTCTCTCTCTCTCTCTCTCTCTCTCTCTCTCTCTGGCCTCACACACACGCATTTACTGTTTGCTCGCTCCTGCGCGCGCTTACACACGTTCTTGTCTCTCGTGTTCAGTTTCTCTCCGAGTCTCTCTCTTATGAGTTTTTCGTTGAGGTCACTTTTATTTATTTTTTCCGCACTTTTGTTCTTCCTTTTCTTTTATTTTATTTTACGTCACCTCCTTCAGTTGCCACATTCCTTCTGCGAATGAAGATAAGTAGCGGCTGATCTATCTGTTTGTTTGTCTATTTTGACAAAGGGTATTTATCAGAAATATTAATAAATAAGTTTTTCGTTGACGTCACTTTTTTTTTCTGCACTTTTGTTCTTCCTTTTCTTTTATTTTACGTCACCTCCTTCAGTTGCCACATTTCTTCTGCAAATGAAGATAAGTAGTGGCTGATCTCTCTGTTTGTTTGCCTATTTTGACAAAGGGTATTTACCCGAAATATTAATAAATTGTGTTGTACCCGTCTTTTCTAAGCGTGTTTCTTTGTCCGTTGGGTACTTCTTTGTCATATTTACAGTATTATGTCAATGGCTGCGTGGTGACGGAGTTGCCTCTTACACATCACCTCCACTGTCTGACTATCTATAGAAGTCAAGGTTTAATACTGTGTTAATTCTTTTCTGAAATGAATTAATTTTTACTAAAGAAGTTGAAAGAATACAAAGCTGGCTAACGAACTCATCCAATGTCTTTCTCCAAACTAGCTATATGCAAAAGTTCAAGTAAATTCGACAAAAATTACGGACGGACTCTAACCTGGGTCAACCGACTTCCTATAAACGGTTGTTTAAGTCTTCAACGAGACATTAAGTTACAATGTGCTCGCAGGCTCTCTTAGCCACTCACTTATAAAAGTATTTCGCCGAGTTTCAAGCTTGTGTGTACAGACATATCGGAGATTCTCTTGTTTACATGCATACGCACATACATACATACGCACATACGGCGCTTCGCGCCAAATGTACGTTCAGCAGCAAGTTTAGCGTAACTAGACATGACGTAATTTTTTATCTTGTTACTTCAATTGTCTGAGGTTTAGCCTGCCCGCCTTTGACATCATGGTCATGCTATTAAATTCGCCCGACCGCGCCCATCCTAAAAAGTCCCTTCGGTAAATGGAAGGGACTTAAAAAGTCACCGTTTTCAAATTGTGTCATACTTTTTTATAAGAATGTTTCATTGCGAAATGAAGCGTGCAAGAAACCCCTCCCCATCTATTAACACAGTCTACTCCAGGACCAAACTCCCCAAATTTCGAATTAGTTCTCAGAGAGACTGTATTACAATTCTGGAGACAGATCGAGCATGATGCAATGTAGTTCAAGGGTGGTGCCAGAATAGCTTGGCGCCTATGGGCGCCAAGCTATTCTGGCGCCACACTTGAATTATCATGCTCGATCCATGTCTTGCTGTGGTGTGTCGGGGCTGAATGAGTTAATAAATCGATGACGTACAGCCGTACAAGGGTTAAAAAACTTTTTGTTTTTAGAAGAGTGTCGTACTACAGTTTTGGAACTGTTTTAAAACCTCTATTAACCAAACAGTGTTTAATGTTAAAATTGTTTTAATTTACAAGCGTGTTGTCCACCTAGGCCCAAGACTCCTGTGTAGTGCCGGATATCGTTCCTATTGTCGTCTTCTCCCTTCGCTCAAACATTCCTTTCCTTCCCCCAAACAGAAAGCTGAAGTACGAAAATATTTTCTCTATCAGTAGTATTACACCTTTGGGAACATTATCTGTGTTTCTCTGGCCTATCATTACATAGGAAAATTGACCATCCAAGCATATTTTCCCCGAGTTCTAAGTTTGCGGCTACTAGTTTTCACCGGCTGTTTCTATCGCACAAAATGACCGACTGCAGACGACGCGCGTAACGACGCTGACTGTGTGACGTCACTTGAATTCAAGCAATTATCTGCTGTGGAATGCGGCTGACGGGGTAGAGTTCGTTTGTTTCACTCTTAACTCATTCAGCCCTGACGCACTACAGCAGGAGATAGGTCAACCATGATAATTCAAGGGTAATAATACCGGTTATTATATAGGCGCTTTTCCCAATTCTGGGAATCGGCTCAAAGCGCCGCGAACTGAACCCAACACGCACGCTCACGTGACACACACAAATACACACTGAAGACAAACACAGTACAAGACAAACACAGGACATTCACGTGGTGCGAAGGATCAGCTCAACTACTGAGGTTTCGGAAATTTTGATCGCTTGTATTTAAAATTTTATAAAGTGGCCTGGAACCGGTACCACAGTGGGTAGTGCCAGATTAGCATGGCGCTTGTCTGCGCCAAGCTAATCTGGCACTACCCTTGAATTATCATGGTCATTATCATCTCCTACAACAGGTGCATAGTCGTTAGATGACGCCTCCAAAATTTGGGAAATACCTGCGTCGGGCAGAATGAGTTAAATGTACCCATTGCATTTGTATGCATTTGCACACATCTTGTGCAGGTAATCACATGCGTCTTTCACTCTTAAATATATCAATTGCATTTGCACGCATTTGCACACATCTTGTGCAGGTAATCAAGCGCGTCTAAGAACAGTTCAATCGTATTTACAGTCCTATAAACAACCACTCATGTTTGCTTTCCCTCAGCACCTTTACGTAACTCAAATTTTCCCCAGACACGCCGCACGCCTGGGTCTTGTTGTTGCCGGGAATACAAGCACGGGTGCAAGTATGTTCAGTGCAAATGCACTAGGTACATTTATAAATGCGCCCACCGAACTCTGCCCTATGACCTCATTGAAATGCGGGGAAGCGTACTTTGATAAAGATGACTTCCTGGTTGGGGTTGTTCGATACGACTTGGGAACGTTCAGTTTTCCAGGAAGATGTAACGTGGATATAAATCGGTCTCAGTAAGAGGTTTAGAACCTCATGAGCCATTGAGCCCCTGCAATCGCGGGAGCTCATTAGGATCTATGTCTCTTGCACATGGATAGCGTTCATTTATTCTCAGGGGCAGTGAAGGGATTAATTGTCAGGAAGGATTCGCGAGATTTGGGGGGAAAAAATTGTCACAAAGCACTTAATTGAAGTCGAAGGATGTACAAGAGCCCGATCCGTGATATCCACTCCATTGTCACAAAGTAAAAATAAGAAAACGTCATCGGGGCCTGGACGGTCGCAGTGGGCCCGCGCTGTTCATATTAATGAGCTTACACACACACACACACACACACACACACACACACACACACACACACACACACACACACACACACACACACACACACACACACACACACACGCACGCACGCACGCACGCACGCACACACACACACACACACACACACACACACACACACACACACACACACACACACACGTTCGACTTTTTGACGCACGCCAACAGAAAACCACAGAAGATAATATATGTAGAAATGAAATCATACCATTTTTATTAAAAGCAAAATTTACAATGCTATCATGTCTTTGAAATTGGCTATAAAACAACTCATTGTAACAACTCATTTTCTCCTACGAAATCACTGCAAAATAATGATAATAAAAAAGAAAAGAACACACTATATTAGAAAGTGCCTTGCTGAGAGAACAAGTCTAAAATAACACATTCGAGCTATAGCGCATGCTGATAAATGGCAACTGCGGTCCGTGGCGCAGTGGTTAAGGCGCCTGTCACCAATGCCAAAGGTGCGAGGTTCGAAAACGGGTTCCGGCATGGGAGTTTTCTCCTCTTGAGTGTCACCGTTAATTCGGGCGGGCCGTCGGGGGTTCTTTCTCCGGGTACTCCGGTTCTTCCACCCCCCTCCCACCCCCCCCCCACCCCCCACACTTTGGTACCGGTTTCAGGCCACTTTACAAATTTCAAATACAAGCGATCAAAAATCTCTGTAACTTTAGTAGCTGAACTGGCCCTTCGTCTGTCATGTACTGTGTTTGCCTTCGGTGCGAAATCCGTGTCTGTCACGTGAGTGTGCGTGTTGGGTTTCAGTTCGCGGCGCTTTGAGTCGATTCACCCAAAAATTGAGAAAAAGCGCATAGGATAATTCCGGTATAATAATAATAATAATAATAATAATAATAATAATAATAATAATAATAATAATAATAATAATAATTGTGCATGGTTATTCCTCACATATCTTGAACGTTTAATTTTGTACGAGACGCGCTTTGAGCGTGGTAAATGACACCACCCTGTGAATTATGACTTACTATTAATGATTAATGGCATGCCTTTGGCGTAACACTTTTCCCTCACAAATGATATTACAGTGACTTCCTATCAATCTACTGACGCTGACTAAACAATGACGTCATTATTCAGTTATGACAATGACATCATATCATATCATTGACAGTGACGTGAAAGATATTTGACGTCATATGCATCCATTGACAGTGAAGACGTTCATTAATCTTTGGACGTTAAAGTAACAATAACACGATATTTATCTGTTGCGTTTAACACCATCCTGGAGTCCAAACCCCGCCCCAATTCTTGGGGTTTCCCTTGGGGTCTGGTGGAGCGTTCTGTGGTGGGACCCCAGACTGTATCCACTGCTGGAGCCGGTTCATCATGAACGTCATCATGTCGGGCTCTGTCCCGGACAGGTCGTTACGCTCCTCAGGATCCACTGAAATGAAAAACAGGCATTAGCAGTCATAAGTCATGCGATACTGAAGAGCGAAAGAAATGCGACATTTTAGGAATCATCGGAAACACTTTAGTGTTTCCTCAGATAGTCCCACTCGGGGAGTACGCCACATGCATACTTCTATTCAAATGAGGTGCAAATAGCATCTCATTTAAATAGAGGTATGCTTGTAAGCATCTGGTTTGAACAGAAGCGCACTTGTGGCTTACCCCAGAGTGGGAGTACTCCCGCAAAAGGCGCCGGCTGTTAAAGGGGCCGGGAGTAAAATATTTTCTTTCCAACATCAGAAAAAAAATGGTAGCATGAAAAGTCTGGACCCCGCCCCCGAAATTAACACATGGGGTGTCGGTAGCGGTTTTAGTCGCGATGATTCCTTTTTTTCGGAATTATCGCGACTAAAACCGCTACCGACACCCAGAGGGTTAATTTACCGAGGACATAACGGGCTCTTGTCAAATCAAATGAGTGGCATGCAGATTTTGTTTTCTAAAAAAAAAAAAAATTGGATTGGGGGGGGGGGGGTGGGGGGGGGGGGGGGGGGGGCGGGGGGAGGCGAGTTATTTTGTTGTTGCTGTTGTATTGCTGTCGCTACTTTCACATATAGAAATAATATAAAAAAGAGGGTGGGGGTGGGTGGGGGGAAACCCAAAACAAAAACAAATTAGAACAAAATGAACACGCACTCACACTTTAAATAGACACTAGCTCGCACCATGTAGGCACATTCTTAACACAAAACACACACGCACATACACAAACAACACACACACACACACACACACACACACACACACACACACACACACACACACACACACACACACAATCTACATACATGGGCTACACATATAAGACAACAGCCAACATTTGCAGGAAGCATATCCAGACAAGCTAATCCTGATATGCTACCTGGAAAAGATGGGTCTTCAAATGTTTTTTGATAGTCATCAGGGTAAGGGGTAGACGAACAGTGGAAGTGAGTTCCATAGTGGTGAATAGAAGATTTTTAACTCATTCGAGACGTGCCGCATCCGGATGCAACACATCTCGAAATTGTTAACACTTTTAAAACTAATAATGGCCTTCCTAGCTATCTTTTGGGAGGCGCCAAACAATGTATGTATTTCAGCTGTAGGAGATAGATCGAACATGATAGTTCATCATAATCATCATCATCCTTTACGTACCTGATGGCAGTGCTGTTAAGGATGGTGTCGATATTGTAGACAAACTCGTCACGATTACTGGGGCCTCAGTTAGACAGCATGTCCCACTGGTTCACCCCGTCTATCTTGCTGTCTGCAAGGTTGAATAAAGACAGAAATATTAACAGTGTCATCGTCTACGTACAACGGACACCGCCCACCTTCTCCCTCAGCCACCAGCTCTTTCAAAAGAAGAATCAAGAACGACCGAGGCCTCGTATTAAGTAAAGTTCAAAACAGTATTCGAGACAATTCAACTTCCATCTCCCCCCCCCCCCCTCACAACTCCCTCCCCCCCCCCAAAAAAAAAATAAATAAATAAATAAAAAATAAAAAAAATAAATAAAATAATTAAAATAATAATAATAATAATAAATAAATAATAATAATAAATAAAATAAAATAAATAAATAATAAATAATAAATTAATAATAATAATAATAATAATAATAATAATAATAATAATAATAATAATAATAATAATAATAATAATAATAATAATAATAATAATAATAATAATAATGGCAGTTTTCCCACCAGTTAAATGGCCTTTGTCACTCAAACTGACATGCCTCGCCACAGTAATTCTTGGACATCGGCTTTAGCTGGCCCGAGGACCTTGTGCTCAATGGGTGGGCTTTGTTTATTACTCACCAGGTTGTACGCCAGCCAGATGTAGGATGGTGGGAAACCAATCCACTGCGTGCATCATCCTGAAATTTAGTAGCACAATTATTCATGTGGTTTGGGAGAGAGTAAGGACCAGTGCAATTCATATTGTACTATATTCAGGTTAGTAACATAAACATTGAAACATCACTTCAACATTGCGGAACATTTTGGTAAATTAAAAAAAATGATATAAATGCAATATGCAATATGCAATATAATAATAATAATAATACATGGTATTTATATGGCGCATTTCTCATATTTATAATATAACTTAATGCGCAGGCGAAAACGGCACACACACACACACACACACACACACACACACACACACACACACACACACACACACACACACATACACACACACATACACAAACACACACACACACAAACACACACACACACACACAGTTTGCAGGGGGGGGGGGTACAGAAATACCGTAGAGATTACACGAAAGTCTGCGAGAAAAAGTAAGTTTTTAACTTTGCTCTCAACTGCGTAAGGGTGTAGCTCAGTCGGAAAAGGAATTCCAAATTAAAGGAGCAGTACATCTGAAAGAGCTTTCACCGGCAGATTTGAGATGAAACTTGGGACCGTTGAGAAATTTCTCTCCTGATGAACGCAGTGAGCGAGAGGGCTGGTAAGTAATTAGTCTGGAGGAAAGGTATGACGGAAGACTGCCATCAAAGTGGCGGTATGCAAGGGTCGCTATCATGCTTTATGCAGGATTGGATTGGAAGCCAGTGAAGGTCCTTCAGTATAGGGGTTACGTGGGCTTCACAAGCCTTGCGGAATTATTTTGAACTCGCTGAAGGCGCTTAGTCTGTTCAGATGTAAGACCAAAAAGCAGAGAATTGCAGTAGTCAAGACGGCTCGTGACTAAAGCATTCACTAACTTTGCAGTGGCAGATTCAAAAACACTGTTTGGGGCAGAGGCGATGAGTATGAAGCACCACGACAGATTTCACCGACGTGATCCTGCATACTCAAAGTCTTATCGAGCTTGACACCAAGAGATTTGACCGAAGACTGAAATTGAATATCAGTGTCATCTATGCGTAAAGACGCAGTGTGAATTTGTTGAAACCGGGATGCTGAGCCAACGGGCAGTAACTCTGTATTTTCTGGGTTTAACATAAGTTTGTTACTGTCCATCCATGTCGTGACATCGTCAACACAAGACTTGATGCCAATTTCAACAGACTGAAATTCTCCAGGTGGACTACTCTGAGAGATTTCAGTGTCATCAGCATACTTATGATAAGAACACTGATGGCTGAAAATAACATCTGACAGCGGTTGTGAATACGATGTAAACAATACAGGGCCTAAGACAGAGCCCTGAGGCACTCCAAACTCCAGAATGGAAGGTCTAGAGACACTGTCGATTACCCCTACAAACTGGTACCGATCGGAAACGTAAAATTCAAACCAAGAGAAAACCGTTTCATGGCAGGCCAAAGGTGATTTCAAGCCTCTCCAGAAGAATGGAATGGTCCAGCGTATCGAAAGCAGCGTTGAGATCCAACAGAGACACAAGGGAGACAAGTCTCTCATCTGCTTTACAAAGCAAGTCATTCAGAACACAGCACCGCTGTCTCCACGCTGTGACCATTCCTACAGGCGGACTGATACACTCCCAACAGACCATTCACTTTTAAGTGTTCCAGGAGCTGTTGTAAGACAACTGTCTCGAGTGCCTTAGAAATAAATGGTAGGTTGGATACAGGCCTGTAGTTTTTCAGGGTATTTCTGTCCAAGCGTGTTTTTTTAGCAACGGGGTAACAACAGCCTGTTTGAAAGATTTTGGAACAGTTCCGGCTGACAAAGACTTGTTTACAATAGCAGCAATCAACGGTACATGATCGCTGATGCACTGCCTTTGGAAACAAGTCGGAACAGGATCCAACATGCAACTTTTGTTTGAGACTTTGCAATTATGGCAGCTATTTCGCTTTCTGTAACAGATTTGAACTTTGCAAAGCATGGACCATCATAAACAGCAAAAACGGGTGGATCACACTGCTTAGCATCTAAGTTCTCAAGCAGCAGTTTGATTTAGTCAGTGAAAAAATCACAAAATCTCTGCGGCAGTTCAGAAGAGGGGATGTCAGCAGGAAGAGTTGCACACTTGGGTTTTCCCAGCAGTTCGTTTGACACTGAAAAGAATAGCTTGCTGGAAAAGGCAGCCGCGTCAAGCTTGTCAATGAAGAAATGTCGTATGGCAGCAGTGAGGCGCTGAGAGGCCGCATGTCTTTTACACGTGTACATTTGTATGTACACGGTCAGTTTGTGCTTTCTCCACCGACGCTCAGCACGCCTCCTCTCACGCCGTGCATCTCTCACATCCTCAGACAGCCAGGGGGCAGACAAACGGTCCCTGACACGCCTCGTTGTCAGAGGGGCATGACGGTCTTACACTTATGGCTTATTCCTTCCGAGGAATCTAACTCTTACCGTTCGTTATTTTTAGTTTTCCCTTGCTGTTAAGTATATGCACATGCAAGGGAACGTACTCAAACAAACGATGGCGTGTCAGCTGAGTTATGACATCCCCTGCATCACAAAGTGCATGATTCGTTTCCTAAATCAATCGGCTATTAACCCTCCGATAATCGCCGTCGAACGAGCAACTTAACCCATCGTGTCCCGAAGTCGGAATCTCTAAATTTTGGAATTGTCCTCAGCAGATTGTATTAGAATTCAAGAGCTATGTCGACCATGATAGTTCAAGGGTGGTGCCAGAATAGCTTGGCACTATCGATGGGCGCCAAGTTATTCTGGCAACACCTTTGAACTATCTGGTCGATTTGTATATTGCTGTTGTGTGTCAGGATAAATAATTTAAAATCCCCTATTTTAAAAAAAAAAATCCCCTCGGCAGTGAAACTGCAAAAGAAAACCGAAATAAACAACATAATGTTTAAAGTCTTGCTGTAGACAAAGGCCGTTCCCCGAGTTCCTCACTCCCAAAATGTCGTCTTACCGCCACGTAGTGGCCAGTTGTTGGCTCCTACGCTTACTGGGCCGCCATTCTAAGTAGGTGTGTACAATGTAATGTAAATAGTTTGACCTTTAATGCTTACATAATCATTAGCACAAAAATGATGTAAATGTAACCGAGTGCCGATATTGCGGCACAACGGTTTGAATTTGGGGGCAGAGTGCATTCAAACAATTGAGAGTTAGGTCATGGTACTGAGCATTAAAAAATGGCGAGGTAAGCATTGATCCCCACCCTAGCCAAACAACACGAAAAGATCTACGGGAGTTTTCCCATGTTCGTTTTGTGAACGTCAAGAAGGGAAAAGCCCGGCTGCTGATACCCTTGCACTATTTAAAGTTAACCAACCCGTTGCCTTCGTTGTGTGACCCGGGTGGAGGCCAATGTGACCCCGTCAAATATATACATCACAGTGTTATGGGAGACTACAACATTTTGTTGCGGTTTTTTTTTTTTTTTTTTTTACCCATTCAGCCCTGTCGCACTACAGCAGGAGATGGCTCGACCATGATTATCGGCGCCAAGATAATCTGGCACTGCCCTTGAATTATCATGGTCGATCCATGTCCTGCAACAGGTGCATAGTCTTTAGATGACGCCTCCTAAATTTGGGAAATACCTGCGCCGGGCTGAATGAGTTAAGTTTATCTGGTTCACTGGTCGAGAAAAAGAAAGCGCCACTCAGCTGCAAGTGGCAGTTGCAGGGGGCTGATGAAGATCTGTGCCTTTTGCTGTAACCATTTCGTTTTATACTATACACGTTCCTTTGACGGCTGGACATCATTGACGTTGAATTTACGGTTATTTCAAAACACACTCTCCGTCTACAGGCAGTGATGGAATTAAAGTGCGTACGTCGGTAGTGAAGATAAGCAGCGTGTTGTCCATGAGACCAGCCTTCTCCAAGGCGTCAGTAATGTTACCGAACGCTTCGTCCAGCATTGTCACCATACCTACAACATTGTTCAGTCCTCGCTGAATTATGTCAGTAGTAGATATATTAATATTTGCTTATTGACTTGTACGATACACATTTAACTCATTTAGTCCCGACACACCACAGCATAATATGGATCGACCATGATATTTCTAGGGTAGTGCCAGGATATCTTGGCGCCCAGAGGCGATAAGCTATTCTGGCACTACACGTGAACTATCATCGTTGACCTGTCTCCTTAATTGTAATGTAGTCCACAGAGGACGACTTCAAAGTGTGGGTATTTCGTACCTGGAACACAATAAGTTAAACACATATTTACTTCTTTTATTTGCTACATGTTTTACTCTGGATTTTACTAGCTGTGAAATATGACTAATGAACCCGTCATCTAAAATACTATCGCATGCATGTTTCGGATTAATGTCTGATCTTAACCCATCCAGTCCAACACTTACCGCAGTAAAGTCTCCTGCTTCGATTCATGATGTGATCGTACCTCTTCTCATACTGGGCTGGCACCTTAAAGTACAAAAAATCTTGTCAAGTTTTAAAATAACACTTTTACCCATTAAGCCCCTAGGTCGCATTTCTCAGTCTTTTGAGGTGTGACCCATTGCCCAACGACTATGTACCCGTTGCAGGAGATGCATCGACCATGATAATTCAAGGGTAGTGCTGGATGAGCTTGTCGCCAAGCTCATCTGGCACTACCACTGAATTATCACGGTCGATCCATCTTCTGCTATTGTGCGTCGGGGTTGAATGGTTTACCATCAAGTGAAAGTAAACGTTGTATCGTCATAATGTTTTGACTGTCGGTAGGGTTTGTCTTCGATGTGGATCATACAGGAATCATTATTACATCGATACATTATTCCTACAGGAATCGCATCGACTACAAACTTCACCGACAGCCAAAGGGTTAGGTATCATCAGACACTACTTTTTTAACGCGTTCACATCCAGCATATTAGACAGGAGATTTATCTCCTGCTACTACATGGTCCATCTATCTCTTGTAGCTTGTTCGTGTACGTAAAAGAAGGTTCTTTGATTCCGTCCTAGGTCTGAAAGAGTAACCAATCTGTTTTAGATGACGACAAATTTGCAAATGATCGCTATTATACACGTGTACGTGGCGCGTGCGTGCATGAGTGCATATTTGTGTATGTATGTATGCGTCTGTGTGTGTGTGTGTGTGTGTGTGTGTGTGTGTGTGTGTGTGTGTGTGTTTGTGTGTGTGTGTGTGTGTGTGTGTGTGTGTGTGTGTGTGTGTGTGTGTGTGTGTGTGTGTGTGTGTGTGTGTGTGTGGTTTGTGCACACGCGAGAGTGTGTATGTGTGGGTGTGTTTTCCCGTTCTGTAGTTTATTCATCATTCTAAAAAAAATACAGGTATTGACAATTTTTTTAAGGATAACTGTACCTGTAGCGGAGCGTGACACAGGTGAAAGGGCAGGTAGAGAAACAGTGGTGTGTCGGCATTGTGATTTTTGATGACGCCAATAGCTCGCTGGGCAAACAGGTACTGCAAACAAAAGCACACACCAGAAACATAATGTTCTAAACATGCGGCTGGAATGACAAAATAGGGTTTTTTCTTTTAACATGTTCTGACCTTTATAACCTGTAATCAACTGTGACCCACACAAAAAGGAAGACATTGACAAAAGACACTCCAATGGAAATACCATATTCAAAGAAGGCATGGCTATGTCTTGCAAGCTGAATCACGCCATCATTAAGTGTCAGAAGCACTATATGTCGATAGCCGTTAGAGCTAAATATAATAGCATTATTGCTCAATAGCACTGCGTTTGATAGCGACCTGTCATGTAACTTACGTTTAGGAGGAGTATGGCCAGTCTTTTGTTTTACATAATTATACATGTATACAAGAAAATTTGCCAACGACTAAGGACGTGTAATTGAATAATAAATAATAAAAATACTTTCGCATTACACAGCACATAAATTGTACAAACTAACACAACTTGGCTGGCGTAGTTTACCGCCGGGCAAAGGATGTCAAATACATTCCAGCTGAAAAAAAAAGACAAAAGAAAGGATAAAGGATGTCTTACGTCAAAGTGGGTGTGACCCGGGTCTTCCGCAACAGAGACATTATCTCTCATGTCGTAACCATTACCTGTTAGATAAAACACCAGTGAGCGAAACATTATCTAGCCGACGTGGACTACAGCTGGCCCACGCACAGCTGTACGCGGGCAAAATGTGACCGACGTCGGCCCTAAGACAGCAGCAAGGGGTGAAATTGAAAGCACTATCATTTGTATACTGACGAGCAAAAAAAATGCGACATCTTTTTAAATCATCGGAAGCGCTTTAGTGTTTCCGATGATTCCAAAAGTGTCGCATTTCTTTTGCTCGTCAGTGCATTTTAAAGCTTAAAAGCGCGCCGAACATACAATAAATTTTTACCTAAACTGATTTTTCAACGAACCTACCCCTCCCCTTACCAATGCATATAAACAAGAAACGCCGCAGCAACAACTTAATTTGGACTGTCCTAGTGATGAGTTTTGTCCCCTCGGGAAAAGTGAGGCTTGGGGTCACCCAAAAGTCAGCAAAACTCATAGTGTGTTCGGCGTGCTTTAACGCAAATGACAAACATCAAAAGGTGGTACTATCAACAATTTAAGACGGCTGTTTTGCAGTGACTAATCACGAATGTAGAATAACATCAGTCACTTTTCACGATTATAGTTACAGAGTATTAACATACAGAAAAGATGCGAAATTTGTCTTTCAGAGATAAGGGTAATGCTTTTTTTCAAATATGATGCACTGTAACATTTAAAGCCGTAGTGACACATCATCGCACACTGTATCTGTCTTTTAGCAGAAGGATGTCCACCTGACGTATGTGTGTAATAGTCCTCAGCCCCGTTGTAGTATCCAAAGTAACTGTCGAAACCTCGGTAGGTGGGTGTGTACTTCCAGTTACACATGCCCAGGTGCCACCTGTGTAAAGAGCAACGGAAGATGACGGAAGTCATCAGTACCTGTTATATGTGTGTAGTAGTCTTCGGCAGCATTGTAGTAGCCAAAGTAAGTGTCAAAACCTCAGTATGTGGGCGTATACTTCCAGTTACACATGCCTAGATGCCATCTGAATGCAGAAAGGGAAAGAGAATCAAGACCATCTGCACCGTTTGCGGAAGTACTCCCCAGATAGACCCACTCTGGGAGTACGCCACGTGTATACTGACGAGCAAAATAAATGCGACATTTTTTTAATCATCGGAAACACTTTAATGTTTCCGATGATTCCAAAAATGTCGGATTTCTTTTGTTCGTTAGTATTATATTATATTAAGCAGCATTTTGCTGATATAGTGCGGATAGCAGGCATATGTGATTACGAGACCCGCATCAAAATGTCCGAGTCGAGACGACGAGGACATTTTGATCGCGTCATGGTAATCACTTCTGTCTGTTTATCGGCACTATATAAATCAACATGTTACTCAATATAATGTATGTACCCAGTCAAAAACAAAACTTTACCAGTTATTTTTCTCTTTTTTACCAGTCCTTCCCGATTACCGCCACTGGTGCTGAAGTTGTCAATTTCGCTATATTTGGACATAAAACTTCCCAGCTTGACACTACTAACCGAAATGTACACAGCGCAAATCCACCCAGGTGTGCAAATGTGTTCCTCTTATTTTTCATTTATTTTTAGAACTATATAAACTCAGCGTGAATCGTCACAGCTTGATTCCACCCAGCATAAATCGACAAAGGTTTGAATTTACTAAAATAAAATATATCACAATGGAATAGCGACAGCACAATTCACCGTGCGTAGAATTGCTCCCAAGTTCATTCAGGCTGTGTAGACTTTCGCTGGATATTTTCACGTTGTTGTTTTTTTTTAATTTTTTTTAATTTTTATTATTTTTTTTTTATTTTATAGATTTGCGCTAAAACATACCGAAACTTACCCCTTCAGCGCCACTGATACTGGCACTGTGTGTACTACACGTACTAGAACAATCACGTCACAACGAAACTCTTTAACGTCACAATCTAGGGTACGCATAGTCTGGAGTTCACGTCAGACTTTTCTGAAATGTTGCAAAGGAGGTGACATGACGTAAAGTTTACATGCACATAGGCTGAAGGGAACTTTACCGTCCAACACCAAATGTATGCTTCAAACAAAACCCAGCAAATCTGACACTGATGAACATGTTTCATCGCGCAAATTCCCTCTCGCACGCCTCCGATGTTGCAGAAAACAAGCTGACTTAGGTGCGACCACAGACATTAATAACTATGTCTATTTAAGAACCTGGGTGTGATACTTCCGACGTGTGTTTGTCTCTGTCCAAATGGTGTTGTGTGCCACGTATTGGACTGTCAACCGACTCAGCGCAGAGATTTCGTTTGACTGCGTAGACATCAGTGCTTTCTATAATCGTGCGTGTTGTTAAGTGAAGTCTACTAGAACACGGATAATGACGGAAAATGCCAGCAGGTTTGTTTATTTAGTCCTTTTCTAAGGTTGTCACTATCACTAGAGGACATCAGTGTCGCCAATCTCAATAGTATGGCGATTCGATTCGTGTGTTCGCTGCTGTCTATTCTCCATTTATGTGTGTGTATGGAAAAATAGTTTCGAGCGTGCGTACACACTAAGAAGTATTTCATTACTAGTGAGCATAAGGAGCTTGCTAATATGACAGTATGCGCATATTTAGCGGTTTTGCATTGCGGACAAGCAAGCATCAAGATTGAGTCTTTCTGATCTGCAAGGGATTATGGGAAGGAAAGCATATCGAGCAAGCTCATGAATATTAATTTGGGTTGTTATACAATATATCAGTACATGTGTCAAAGAAGGGAAAATTTTTATGGAGTAGTTACATTTATTCCTATTCAAATGAGATTGACAGCTACGCAATAGAAGGCATGCCTTTAAATTATATTGATATTGCTTGCATGAGAGTCGAAACATTGGCAAACTAACGCTTACGTCGGCCTAATGACCCTCTAGATAATGCGGGCATCTACGTTTAATATGTTCAGCGCCAGCTGACGCAGACTGAGTAATTTTCTAAAAAATCTTCGTTAATTCAACACCAAAAAAAAAAAAAAAAAAAAAGAAAAAAAAAAAACAAAAAAAAAACAAACAAAAAAAAAAAACCAAGATGGGATGAACGATAACCAACAAATTCCCTTCTATTTGAGAGCTGTCTTCGCTGTCAAGGGTCTGTACCTTTTGTCTTTGACTTGATTCTGATGTTGAAATATCTCCTTTTGAAAATGACTAGCAGATGTGTCAATGCATCATAGTGAACTCTATAAGGGGGCGCAGTGCATACGCGTCATTGGTTTGTCAAACGTCATTTTTTCATGACGTATTTGTTTGTTTTTACGTAATTTTATATTTAACGTGATATGAGTTTCCCTTTCGCTTCAAGACTTGCGAAAATGGTGACAAAACTAGAATTAAACGGTGCAATTTCAGTCTTGCTATCACTTGTGTGAAATCAGGTTGACTTTACCTAGCTTCATGCTATACTAAGTACACCTGCATGCTCTTCTGAAAGTGCGTCGATGTGTATGTATGCGTGTGCGTGTGCGTGTGCGTGTGCGTGTTGCATGCGCGCGCTCCAAACACCCTCAAGAGGCATAGATGTTCATGCGCCCTCCGGGTACATGAGGATCTATGGGTCTTGGAGATACGCGCATATGAGTGAGAGAGAGAGAGAGAGAGAGAGAGAGAGAGAGAGAGAGAGAGAGAGAGAGAGAGAGAGAGAGAGAGAGAGAGAGAGAGAGAGAGAGAGAGAGAATTACGTCAAATTTAGAGTATGTCTGCGTGGTGACGGAGATGCTTCTTTTACGTCACCGGCACTGTCTGACTTTCTCGTGATGTCATTGGTTTTTACTGTTTTATTTTTTTTCTGAAAAGAATTAATTTTTGCTGAAGAAGTTGAAAGGGTACGAAGCTGACTAACGAACTCATCCATTGTCTTTCTCCAAACTAGCTATATCGGGTCACCTGCATGCTCTTCTGAAAGCGCGACGATGTGTGTGTGTGTGTGTGTGTGTGTGTGTGTGTGTGTGTGTGTGTGTGTGTGTGTGTGTGCGTGCATGCGCGCCCCAAACATCTCCAAGAGACATAGATGCTCATGCGCTCTCCGGGCGCATGAAGATCTATGCCTCTAGGAAATGCACGCATGTATCAGAGAGAGAGAGAGAGAGACTTCGGCGCGCTAGAGATAATTACGTCAGTGTCTGCGTGGTGACGGAGTTGCCTCTTTTATGTCACCGCCACTGACTTTCTCTAGAAGTCAAGGTTTTTTTACTGTTTTAATTCTTTCTGAAAAGAATTAATTCTTCCTAAAGAAATTGAAAGGATACAAAGCTGGCTAACGAACTCATCCAATGTCTTTATCCAAACTAGCTATATTCAAAATTTCAAGTAAATATAACAAAAATTACGGACTTTAATCTGGGTCAACCGACTTCCTATAAACGGTTGTTTATGTCTTAAATGAGACATTCAATTACAATATGTTCGGAGGCTTTCTTAGCCACCCCTTTAAGAAAGTATTTCGCAAAGTTTCAAGCTTGTGTGTACAGAAATATCGGAGATACTCTTGTTTACATACATACGCACACACACACACACACACACACACATACACCTCGCGCCAAATGTACGTTCAGCAGCGAGGTGAGCGTAACTAGACATAACGTAATTTTATCTTGTTACTTCAATTGTGAGAGGTTTAGGCCTGCCCGCCTTTGACATCATGGACATGCTATTAAATTCGCCCCACCGGGACCCGTCCTAAAACGTCCCTTCTATGAATATAAGGGACTTAAAAACACCCAGTGTTCTCGTATGCCTGCGAGTCATGGACCCTCACAGCAGACCTTGAAAGGAGGATACAAGCCATTGAAATGAGATGTTTCCGAAGGCTGCTTGGCATTTCATACAGAGATCACATCACGAATGAGAAAGTGGGAAGCAGAATCAGGCAAGCCATCGGGCCCTATGAAGACCTATTAGCCATTGTGAAAAAACGCAAACTGAAGTGGTATGGGCATGTCACGCGTTCAACAGGGCTTGCCAAAACAATCCTGCAGGGCACTGTGCAAGGAGGACGAAGGAGAGGAAGACAGAGGAAAAGATGGGAGGACAATATCTCAGAGTGGACAGGACTGAGGCTGGGCGATACGCTAAGAATGGCAGACAGCAGAATGGAATGGAGGGAGCTGGTTGCCAAGTCATTAGTGGTGCCCCAACGGTCGGCAAGACTACGGGATATAGATAGATAGATAGATAGAAAAACACCCCAAAAGCTAGATGTTCCAGGTCCCAGGAACATGGATTCAAAATGGTTATCAGGAAGACACATACTTCCTAATAACCCCGCGCAGAAAGTTCTCGGCACTGAACGTGTTAATTACCCTGTGCACTACCGGCGGCTGCATGGTGGTTCATCACATCTGAGGCTCATTAATACACATAAAGGCGTTTTACTGTTCAAAGAAAAATACTCACTTGCCAACGATATGAGTCATGTATCCAGCCCTCTTCAACAGCTGGGGTAACATGGTGATGTTACTGGGTACAAAGCGCGGTTCGCCATCTCCTATCACTGCATGCTGTAACAGTCAGACAGAGAGAGAGAGAGAGAGAGAGAGAGAGAGAGAGAGAGAGAGAGAGAGAGAGAGAGAGAGAGAGAGAGAGAGAGAGAGAGAGAGAGAGAGAGAGAGAGAGAGAGAGATCAGTAAAATATCCTGATAGACACACTGAACATAGAGGCTAGCGAAACCTCTGTACTCTTTGATAGACACAAGATACGTGATAAATAATTCTTTCTGTATTTTAAAAAGATAAAACAGTAAACATGTTGTGCTTGTTCTTCCGGTTACTTATTTGCATTTTACACGCTAGGGCGTCACAATTTCGGTCTCTTGAGCTTAACAGGACTTACGTCAGTTTACTGACCTGCATTCCAGTGTGATATGGAAAATATCCCGTCATGAATGCATTGCGAGACCTAAAAACAACAAGAGGCGAAAATAAAGTGTGAGTCGAATTGGACCTCACTAAAACATTTACCCTTAAGAACACCACAGAGGGAGATGGTTTAGGCATAGCAGTTCAAGATTAGTGCCAGATTAGCTTGGCACCTTCCCAGCATGCAAGCCCATGAGTACCGAGATGGGGCCGACGCGGGCTCTGAGTGGTTTGCCTGTGGCCCTATGGGTCCCGCGTGAGGGCTTGTGGCCTGGGTTCCAGGCGACAAGCTATTATGGCACTACTCTTGAGCTATTGTCAACTCCATGTCCCACAGTTGGTACTGACACTAGCTCACAATGTTGTGAAAGTCGTGAGTAGAAGTAGAAGTGAACTCAAAACAACGTCATCCAGGCCAAGACTTACGGTGAACAGAAGTACTGTACATAGGAAGAGTTCAGGATGACACCACTGCGGGCAAACCGGTCCAGGTTGGGGGTGATCATGGCAGGGTTGTGCCATCCCACGTCATTCCAACCTCAAACATAAAGAGAAACCTAGCTTCATTGCACGTACACACTACCATGGTACCATACTGGCAGTTCCTATCCGAGAGTCGTGTGGGCCCATGGCTTTTTGTTGACCGTGACCTAGCAGGATATGAGAACGTTAACCAGTTAACACTTTCTATCTATCTATCTATCTATATCCCGTAGTCTTGCCGACCGTTGGGGCACCACTGATGACTTGGCAACCAGCTCCCTCCATTCCTCTCTGTTCTCTGCCATTCTCAGCGAATCGCCCAGCTTCAGTCCTGTCCACTCTGATATATTGTCCTCCCATCTTTTCCTCTATCTTCCTCTCCTTCGTCTTCCTTGCACAGTGCCTTGCAGGATTGTTTTGGCAAGCCCTGCTGAACGCGTGACATGCCCATACCACTCCAGTTTGCGTTTTCTCACAATGGCTAATAAGTCTTCATAGGGCCCGATGGCTTGCCTGATTCTGCTTCCCACTTCCTCGTTTGTGATGTGATCTCTGTATGAGATGCCAAGCAGCCTTCGAAAACATCTGAGTGGCTTGTATCCTCCTTTCAAGGTCTGCTGTGAGGGTCCATGACTCGCAGGCATACAAGAGCACTGAGATGACTAAGGAGCGCATCAGTCTGATCTTGGAGCAGAGTGTGATGTTTCTGTCCTTCCATGTGGTCTTCAATCTTGTCAGTGCTGTTGTTGTCTGCGCAATCCTGGACAGTATTTCCGGTTTTGATCCCTCATCTGTCACAATGGCTCCTAAGTATTTGAATTTCTTAACTGTTTCCAGTTTTTGGCCTCCAAAATATGATTTCAGTGCCAATGCCACTGGTGTAATTGGTCATCAGTTTGGTCTTCTCTGCACTGATTTCCATCCCATATGCAATGGCTGTACTATCCAGCTTTTCCACCAGCTTTAAAGGCGATTAAATCCGTCGGCAATGTTAAAGCCTAGCGCTGATACAATGCAAAACATCCGATAGCGTACACACCGCAGAATGCATGAAACGCACTCATAGTGCAGTGAATGTATATTTCACGGCACATCATTCACGCTGCCTCAGGTGTGTGTGTACTAAATAGTCGACCGCATGGTGCTGATTCTGTAAGGGCCATGCGATATATGAACTGCAACTGTCAAACAGATCAACCAATACATAAACACACACTGATTGTCCGCCATGAGATTGCTTCAGTCGCCTGCTCGGCGTTAAACCCAAATAACTATCACACTGGTTGTCTCCTTTGCTTCGCTGCGCAATCGAAGCAACAAATCGATGGAGAGAGTGAGAGATAAACTACGGGAAAAAAAGATTGTAAAACACATTATATATGTATTACAGTAGAAGATATATTTCGGTGTACACAGTTATTTTAATGCATTTAACCCCAAGGCCGCATTTCCCAATTTTGGAGGGGTCACCTAACGCCTATGTGCCAGCTGCAGGAGATAGGTCGACCACGATAATTCAAGGGTAGTGCCAGATTTGCTGGGCGCCTGATGGCGCCAAAGTAATCTGGCACTACCCTTGAATTATCATGGTCGATCCATCTCCAGCTGCAGTGCGTCGGGACTAAATGGGTTAAATATATACTCACCAAGATCATCAGCAACAAAGAATATAACATGGGGTGGAGCGGCTGCTACCTTACACACGACGGTCGTCAGAAAAACGACATATAGTTACAAGATTCTTGTATATGAACAGTATATTGTAAATAACGTTTTTCAGCCGTCAGTTCGGAGGGCTGTAACCTGACTTTTTTGTTGTATTGTGGAGCAACAGTGCTGCGTAGCGTGGGGGAGTGTTTGTTTCCACCACTCGATGCAATGCTGATGCTGTGGAAGTAGTATTAACCTTGGTTTAGTTTTTTCCTTTTGTTTTTCTTTTCTTTCTTTTTTTTTTCGGGAGGGGGAGGGGAGTAGGGGGCAGGGAGGGGAAGTGTCGGTGGGAAGTGTGGGAAGGAAGGAAAGGGGGAATAGTGTATTAGTAATAAAGATTGAGTGTACGTGTAAAGTAAATGTGTTGTGTTGCTTGTGCTGAGCTGTAACCTGTCTTGAGGCAAGACGCTAGGGTCCTTTATCTATCTCTTCCTTCTCTTCTACTCCCAACCTTCATTCTCGTCTATCTCTCTTTAGTCGGGACATTTGGGGGTTCTACTTCTATCTTCCATTCTCGTCTGTCCCTCCCTAGTCGTGACACGTTGGTATTCAGAGTGAAGGATGTATAACTGTTATTCGGTGCCAGAGACTCTACATTTTCTAGTGTGTATATATGGGGAACTAAATTTAGCTGTAATCTGTGGTCGCTACAGCATTGTCTGGATGACACACCTCTGTTTTTTTCGCGTCTGCGCCAACTAACTCGCGTATAACCTATGCGTGCCCAGTGTGTACGCAGCTGGAGAGGCATGGAACAAGGGCAGTTCCCGATGGCCCTACGAAAAACAATGCGGATACCACCCAGCTGCAAGAGGCAAAGAACTTCATGAGCCCCCGCATATTCGGGGGCTCATGAGGTTCTTTGCCTCTTGCCTCTTCATATCCATGTTCCTCGGTATTTTTCGGCGTTGAGCTCGCCCTGCATCGAAAGTCATAA
This sequence comes from Semisulcospira habei, assembly GCA_036245525.1. Taxonomy (NCBI): domain Eukaryota; kingdom Metazoa; phylum Mollusca; class Gastropoda; family Semisulcospiridae; genus Semisulcospira; species Semisulcospira habei. The sequence goes on from BTPG01000006.1 coordinate 70,787,589, forward strand.
TTGTACGTCCACTAGGAGAAAACGGGGTTAAGCTATATAGCTCTGTCGTTGATCGCTTTCTTGAAAGTAAAACGGTTAATGCCCTTGATGCGTAAGATATTATTTTAAATATACACGGTAGTCAAAGGTCAGACAAAAATCCTTAGTGTATGAATCGCTCTCTGGTACATGTAATCTCGGGTTATTTTTGGTGATGACAACGCATTGGTAATGCTGCTGTGCATTTATACATCATATAGCAGTATTACCAATGCATGGTTTTGTGACCAGCAAACAAACGTTTTCATATAGCCCTCGCACACTAAAGGATGAGATAAAAGACCAAACTATTAGTGCAGATTGTCTTTGCGTCTGCGAATTATCAACGGCACGTTTGAAAACTGGATTATGTAACCTTAACTTTTATCGCTGTAAAGAAAATTTCGTTGTACATTGTTATCTCTCTCTCTCTCACTCACGCACGCACGCACGCACGCACGCACGCACGCACACACACACACACACACACACATCACGCACACACACGGGGGAAAACAAATACACAAGCATATATTCATTTATTCATTTTCATCTATGCTCCGTATCTAAACTATTTATTCCATTATGACGCCTAGAAGCACAAAGTATCTGGCACCACCTTTGTACTTTTAAGGTCGATGTATATTCTTGTAATAAAAATAATGATGATAGTAATAGTAATGATAATGATAAATATGTGTAGAACGTAGTTTCAAAAAGGCTCCAAGCGCTCCAGCAAGCCGACACACGTGAATCGAAACGACAAAAACAACAAACATATTGCATGTGAACTAAAGATGCAACAATACTAAAATATAATAATACTGTAATACTGAGTACATGTAACACAGCTGTGGTCAGCATGTTTTGTTTAGATCTGTTATTTTATTGGTCTACGTCATAAGCAAACAATTAAATGGAACACTAAAGATGCGCGCCGAACCAAGGCTATAGTGCGTTTGCATCGCTCGTGAACCATGTTCCTGCGAAGATTTTGAAAGCAGAGAAAAACATATGAATTTATTTTAATGAAAAAGGTGATTCTCTCGAGCACCCGACACATTCTTCATAAACAATGTGTACATATAACCTTGCTACTTCTCCTGACTCACAGGCATGATAAGTCAAAGTTTGAGATCAAAAGGTTCAAAGTATGGAAATCAGCTGGAAAACCACATTCACTGATCCTCATAAATAAAATTGCAATATTGGGATAAACGAGTCCACTTCACAAAATGACGTAGATCACACAGTAATTGTGTCTCCCGTGCACGGCAATGGAGAAATTACTGAGTAATCTACGTCATTTGGTGAAGTGGACGTCATTTATCCCAATATCACAATTTCTTGAAATGTGCGCATGCTGAGGGGAACGTTTTGACGTTGGAAAAAAATACTTTACCAGCATTGCAAACGCACTTTAATAAGCAATAAATTCTGAATGCATAACCTTAAATCAAGAAATCTGCGTAGTAATTATCTATTGATAAAAAATAATTACTAATTCCATACCTTTTTCATCTAACAGTATAGTTATGTATCAATACGATGCGATGCGATACGATACGATACGAAGCAATACGAAACAATATGATACGACACGATACGATACGACATCGTAGTATCGCGTAGTGCTGTGCCGCACTGTTTCGTAAAAATAAACAACTTCGAAAACTTCAAATTAAAGAAAGGCATGGACGGACTGCAAATATATAAAATGAAATTCAATTACTTGACGCCTCACTCACTTTTAACCGTTTATCTGCGGGACACGCGTAGAGCCACCCTTCTGCAAAAGACATAAACCTTCATGAGACCCCGCAGTTGCGGTGGCGCATGAGGGAGTTGCCTCTTGATGTTTAAATGTATAGCCCTACTTTTCAAGCAGTGTGACATCTGGTGTTCAGCCTAAAATGACTACAAACATTTCATCCATGGACGTCAATGTGTTGACCCCTTCGCTGTCAGGTATAGCGAATCGCTGTCAATATCACGCATTGACCGACAAACTCAGTTGCAAACGACAGATACAAGGGACCCAAAAATCGGCAGAAAGAACACAGGACACACAAGAGACATAAATCCTCATGAGCCCCCGCGATTGTGGGGGCTTATGGGGGTTTATGTCTCTTGCAGCCGGACAGCTTTCGCCTTGCCACGACAGATAAGGGGTCAAACCCTTCCACATACCATGCAATAGGTTAGTTAGCTGGGTTTAACGCCACGCAGGCGACTAAGGCCATCTCACGGCGGGATGGGTAAAAATCTGGCCAGCCATCCATGCAGAATGCAAACATAGTATAATATTTAGCGCTGTAATAATCTAGTAAAGCGTTACATTCTTCACAGTCCTTATTCTCCTATGAACTGGTTTCAGTCTTCTCAAATCAGAAACCTCTCATTTTCGTTTTTGTCCTTGTTTTGATCGTCTTTTTTGTCTCGTCTTGACGCGTTGTCCGAATCTTCCCTTGACCTCTCCTCCACCACCGCTTTGCTCTGCAAGATGACGCACAGGCACAAATCACATTCAGATTGTTAACACTTTGGGTGTCGGTAGCGGTTTTAGTCGCCATGATTCCTGCAGGAATCATCGCAACTAAAACCGCTACCGACACCCAAAGGGTGAAACGTTTCGGCGAAGTGGTTTTAAGCGAGTACCTCCAAGCAATAAAGCGTTAAACGATGATACACGTTTGGCCGGCTCCTCCCAAAAGGCCTGGTTACGTCCGACTTTTGTTATATCCCACCTTGTTATTGGCGATGTTGACTATGTATCGAAATCAACTGAATAAAATTTACGATATTTTTCGCTATGACTTACGTGATATGTTGCTCCTAAAGTGGATGACATACATGTATTTTCTTCAGTAGTCATGAAAAAAACCACACTTGGTCTCAAATTATCTGAAAAAGACCCTTCGCATAATTATTTTTAATTCTTCGCTGCGTAGGACAGTTCAACGATGTGAGGTAAAAAAAAAACCCAACAAAACATTCATAGGTTGCAAAACGTCTTCGGGCCCACAGCGGCCGTCGTGGGCCCGATACCTTTGCTTGATAGGTTGACACATACCCACTCGTAGAAGGCAGCAGACCCGATGCTGATGGCCTTGATTTCTGGCGAGGTGCACTTGTTGAGAAGGCTGGCTGCCTGGTCCACGCGCCCCTTGTCTATGGAGCTGACGTTCTGGGTCTTGATGCGCTGCAGGATGCTGCCAGGGCCGTGAGTCCGCAACAGGCATTGCACGTACTTCCAGTTCTACAAGTGAAACGGGAAAAAGATATAAGTAAAAATTAAAAAAAAAGCAAAGGAAACACGCTTAGAAAAGCAATTACAATTTATTTGAACCCTTATCATTCGGAATACACAAGTGTGCCAAATAAGTTTGACTAAAATAGTTCAAGGGTAGTGCCAGAAGAGGCGCCAAGCTATTCTGGCACTATCCTTGAACTAAAGCCATTGGTCTATATCTATATCTGTAAGTACTATAATGTAGCGTGCATATGACAGTGTCCAAATTTGAAGCTTTAAGCCTCAGTATGATATGCTTGTCAAGAAAATCCAAAGAAAGGAAAACGCTTAGTTAGTTAGCTAGTTAATTATTGTGGTTTAACGCCGAGCAGGCGACCAAGGCCATCTCCCGGCGGGATGCGAAAAAAATCTGGTCAGCCAGACTAAAAGAAAGGTCTTAAAACAGGTTGTAAATATACCTTAAAAATGTCATGCTAAAATGTCGCACAAGTCTGTAAAAGAAACGTTTAAAGACTCTCAAAGTCAAAAAGGGCAAAATAGTGAAATTCACATAGTCTATAAATGCTCAGATCTTGTTCAAAATATTGCATTCTCTCAAGAAATTGAAGATTTTGTCCGGGGAAACATCCCGGAACAAAACCTTCAAGGAGTCTGCTGTGAAGTGTTTATATCTTGTGTCAATTAGATCGGCACAAGACAACAAAAGGAAAACGCTTAGGAATGACAATTAGAACACACTTTATTTTAATATAACACAATTTATTTTAATAAATCGTGTTGCGATCGTCCCTTGTAAGCGTGTCAAGAAACTCACAACAAAGAAAAGCGCTTAAAAAATGACAATTACAACAGAACTTTAGCACCAATATACAGTGTATCGTGCTGTAATTTCCTGTCTAAGCATCTTTCTTTCTTTTGGGGATTTTCTTTGCATTTTACACGCTTGTCAGTCAACATCTTGGCCTAGATTTCTACACATAAATGAATGTCCTTTTATTGGCTACAAACCATAGGTGGTACAAGCGTTGACAGATCAGTACTAAACTGGACAGACAGAGTGCAGGAGTCAGGAAGGGGTCAAAGGACCAAACTGCTTATTCAAAGAGTTCCTTTCGATATCGTACCGACATCTGGCCTGATTTATTTTGCATCTGCCAAAACTATCAGACGAAAAGTATACGTTAAAAAAAAAGTGCCGGTCGCTGTACAGGGCATTTACTTTTCTATCTTTATTATAGGCGATTTTGCCTGATTATTTGGCGATTATTCTCACAGTATGATAATGGATAATAATACAATAATAGAATACTACTACTATTACTACTACTACTACTACTACTACTACTACTACTACTACTACTACTACTAATAATAATAATAATAATAATTATTATTATTATTATTATTATTATTATTATTATTATTATTGTCAATCATAAATGTGCTGGTCTCTGATTTTTTAGCCTACGGCCCCAAATCACAGACCAGCTCACTCCAAACCTTGAGCTTCTTTTGACTTTCCCCCAGCAGAATGTAGGTGGCTGTGATGGCGACTCTGACCAGGTCGTGCGGATGGTTGTAGGTTTGAACCTCGCTGACCTGTCTGGAGCTGAGCTTCTGCACGTTGTGAGTGACGCTGGCAAGGCGACTCAGCCGTCTGCGGGTGTCCTCTGCTCGGGACAGCCAGTCGGAGCGACGCAGAAGGTAGGCCACCTGAGAGTTATGGGCTGTGTCTATGGCATTGCCCAGCTGTTCCAGGAAGTTTGCGGACTCTGCATCGCACACCGCTGGGGACGTACAATAAATATGTCTTAGGTGTAAAGCTATTGTTTATCAATTGTTGCTACAAAATGTTTGCTGATCGCATTAGCAAATGCGAGGACCTAATAATGTTGATTGTTTTGCGTTCGTGTGTACAGATTTTTTCCTAGCTTTGCGGTTTTAACCCATTTAACCCCGAGGCCGCATTTCCCAAATTTTGGAGGTGTCCCCTAACGACTATTTACCAGTTGCAGGAGATGGAGCGACTATGATAATTCAAGGGGAGTGCCAGATTCGCTTGCGCCATTGGCGCCTGATGGCGCCAAGCGAATCTGGCACTCCCCTTGAATTATCATGGTAGAAACTTCTCCTGCTTCAGGGTGTTGGGGCTAAATGGGTTAAGTTACAGATCCGAGTTTACACCCGTCCACGTTAATTGTAATTACGGCTGAGTTACTGGCCCTGGGTGACTTTCCGGCACTGTCTTTGATAGGATTCACTCAGTGTGGCATAGTGAGGTTATACCAAACAGTCAGGGGACCTAGATTTGTTTTTTTGTAATACATTTTTGTTATCAGAGAAGTAATTTAACTCATTCTACCCCAGACACACCACAGCAAGATAAGGATCGACCATGATAGTTCAAGGGTGATGCCAGAATAGCTTGGCGCCTATGGGCGCCAAGCTATTCTGGCATCACCCTTGAACTATCATGGTCGATATGTGTCCTGCACTAGAGTGCAGTCCGCAGAGGACAACGGCAAAATTTGGGGATTTCGGTGTTGGGGTAGAATGAGTTAAACCCTTAAGGTTGTAGGTCACGTTACGCATTTAAATTGGGCAGTTCAGGCAGTAAGAGGACCGGTGTTTTTAAAAATAATTTTTGGCCTTGTTTGAAAATTTGTAGTAGGGCTGGATGTTGGAATTTGCTGGAAATTTCTGGTTAGATGAAAGGAGACATGTTAGGTGCTTCGATTCATACCATCCTGAGCTTCTCCAGTGAACAATTGTGGGCCTATGTTGAGTTGCCTTTGACGTAGTGATTTGAGGGGCACGCTGATTTCAGCTGTGCTTGGGTGTGGGGTTGGTAAGGAACCAGTTTCATAGCCAAGAAATGAGACGGGTCATGTGCTGTTTTTTTTTGGTATTTTGTGCATGGCAAATGTGCAGCTGGTGGGCAGGAGTGTTTTTTAGGGAATTGAACAATTAGGGGATGACTGGGACTGACTAAGGCTAAGAGACTGGACAGTAGGGAAAGAGCACTGTGGTCCGTGGCCTGTAGGACACACCTCTTTCGCGCATCTTTTCTGCGCATTTAGATACCGCTATCTTGCGTCTGCCGTGACCTGAGACTGGAGTTCACCGGGAAAAAAAAACGCCGTACGTCAGGTCGTATTGCAAACAAGCTCAATTTATCGATAATTGATAAAAGAGATATACTGTCTGAAATAGGTGTGTACGCTGACTGTTTCTATGCGTAAAATGTTTTGTTTCCTCAGAAATAAGATACTTTTGCATAAGTTGCGACAAGTCATCGAGCGTAAGGCATAACCTGCGTAATAGCGCCAAGCAACACGCAATTTCGGAATCTGAAGTTTTAAAAAAAAGAACGGGCCAACCAAAGACGGGAAGCAGTCTACGTGGCAGCCAGGAAAACAACAAAATCTCAGCAACTAAATTAGAAAAAAGGGTGGTGGTGTTTGCTAAGCGATTAGAACACGAGGTACTAGCAGAAGCAAACTGTCGTAATATAAGTGGCATATCTCACTGGTTCAGCGTCCAACCCTTTTATGCACCGCCGTGAGATATCACCTGCACGGCGTAAAACCCCCATATCTAACTGTCCGTGTATGCATGGAAATTTAAGTCCCCACGGTACTAGTGCCGTCGTCACTGCCTACCTGCAATGAAGAAGACTACATTTTATTGTGGGTTGAGAAGGGGGGGGGGGGGGGGGCATTCCGGCCATGTCAGTCACCACCTAGAAGTAGAACATTAACATACATTTTCGGAGAGCCTTTACTAATAAGTGGAGGGTATGTAGTCGACATTGTAGTTATATTAAACCAGTGCCAGTGCTTATTATCTAGGAAAACGTACTGTGCGTAGAAAAAGGTCCTGCTAAGGGAGAATTTGGCATTATGAACCTCTAACTCAGTAACTGCTTCCCGTACTTAGTAACTTAATTTGCTCATCCATTCCCTTGCTGTCTTATAAAGGCTATATTACAGATTAGGATATAAGTCCAGCATTTGTTTTTTGTTTTGTTCAAGGATGGTGCCAGAATAGCTTGGCGGATGAGACGCCGATCGATTTTGGCACCACCCTTGAACTATCATAGTCACATTTATGTCAAGCAGTGGGTGTATCAGGAGTAAAAGGGTTACCTAGTACTTTATAGGTATGTATGTATGTTAAATTAAACCTACGCTACTTTGACTGAAACCCTAATATTTGTTGACTACCATTTTGGATGACCTTGGAATGTGTGATATATGCTTATTTATTTTTTCATTGTATGATTGCGGTTTGTATCAAAGTTTTTGCAATTTCCCTATCAAATTTGGCACAAGGGTAGCTGATGATGAAATCTTCCTCATCCTATAGATACTAATTTGGTTGACTCCTTACACAGGTCAAGAGTCACAGAAGGTTGACAAACTTTAGAAAAATGCATAATTGTAATTTGTAGAGAAAATACAAATGTCACTAGTACAAAAGCAAGCCTTTATGTTGAGACTTGTGACACTTATGTCAGCTACCTCAGTTTTGAAAAGGTCACACAGTTTATACTTATATGTGAATTAGTTATGCACATGAGGCATACAGACTTTGCAATTCTTGTTTGTTCTTTGCGGTGTACACAGTTTATGTCACATTTATTTTGAAAGTAATAATCTGCTCCTGCATTTAGTTCACACAAAGTGAAATTATCATGCTGCCGAACAACACAGTAATACTAATAATCGTGTATTTCATTTCAGGCCAATACTGCTGTTGACCTCTCACTGTGGAGTCTCAGTACTCTCACCCAGAGGACTTACTTGCAAACAAGCGCATAAGTATGATGCCTACACCAAGGCCACAGCTCAAGTGAAGTGAAGGAAGGCGACACGTATTCTCCTGGACTCAAGGTAGATCATACCGGTAGATCTGTGACTAGAATCAGGTGCAGAACAAAACACAACTATGGTGTGATTGTGAATGAACACATCATACTGTAATGCTTTCTGTCATTGGCTCATGTGTGCAGCAAGTGTGAGGCTATGTTCTGGGCCATTCGTCGTCCATGGTAAACGGTAATGTTGGCATTTTTTTGGAGACTATTCAAACCACAGTCTTCAACGTGGCCCAAGGATACTTTGTGGCAAGACCTGTCTTAGCATACCAGTTTGAGTTAAGACCAAGGGTCATGAGAAATCAAGAAATAGGTAAAAAATAGCCATATTTTGACAATAGATATTTTTTTCTCAAATATTATGCACAAGTACAAAAGCCAGCCCTTTTCTGATGCGGAGACTCATGGCACTTAAATCTCAGTCACCTTTTGGAAAGGTCACACAGTTCAGATTATGTAAATGATCAGTTTTAAATGCACATGAGCGATCCAGGCTTCACCATTGTTGTTTGTGGTGTTTACAGTTTATTTCACATTAGTTTGAAGGTAGTAATGCGTAAACTAAATGTAGGGGCATATTGGGCAGGGGGGGGGGGGGGGGAGCCCTCCCGCCCTGGCCCCGATTTGTTTATAATGCTATAACAAAGTCCCTTTTTGGGGAGTTTGGAACCAACCCACCCTGAAATAAGATCAGACGTAAAATTGGCATGCTGCTAAACAACACGTTAATAAACATGTATTTCATTTCAGGTACATGCTGCTGTTGACGTCACACTGCAGAGTCGCACCCAGAGGGTATACTTTCAAAACAAGCACAGAACACAGAAGTATGACGCCTACACCAAGAAGAGGCAGGAGCTAGTCAGGTCATGTTTGCTCAACAGGAGAAGGTCACAGCTGAAAGCAGGCAATGCCAGTTCCAGTAGATCAACTATTCTCCTGGACTCGAGGTAAATCATACCGGTTGATTTGTGAATAGAATCAGGTTTATAACAAAACACAACTGGTGTGAGTAAACACATCATACTGTAATGCTTTCTTTCATTTTGAAGATGGTGTAGTACAGTACCAGCATTCTCTACAACACAGAATGCTAAAATCACTTGCTGTCAACAAGTGGCACCATATTGCATTTGATTTGGAAACTAGAGGCTTGTGCAAGTCTGCAAATACTGTCATTTTCTTTAATAAGCACTTAGTGCACACAGAATGACAAGAAAACACTGATACCAGCTTTTAATAATAAATAATAATAATACCGTTATTATATAGGCGCTTTTTCTCAAAGCGTCGCGCCTGAAACCCAACACACACACTCACGAAACAGACACGGATTTACGCCATTTAAGACAAACACAGTACAAGACAGACAAAGGGCCAGTTCAGCTACTGAAGTTACTGAGATTTTTGATCGCTTGTATTTGAAATTTGTAAAGTGGCCTGAGACCGGTACCAAAGTGTGGGGGTGGTGGGGTGGGTTTTTGGTCCAATGTGTACTGTTGCTAAACAGCAATATGTTAAACGTGTCCTGTATGAAACATTTTCTGCAAGTTACACTGTGATGCTGATTCTAGATATATTTATACACCCATTGTGGTCATTTAAAGCTCAGTTGTGTCTCATTTGTGGCTCACGTGTGATAGCAAAACTAAGTGTTTGTAATGGGTCATCCGTCGACTGTCTGTTATCTGTGGGCAACTTTAACATTGGTATTTCCTCAGAGACTATTTAAGCCTCAGACGTCCAACTTGGCACCAGGGTACTTTGTGGTACAATCTTTCTAAACATACCAACTGCTGTGACCTTTCAAAGGTCAGGGTCACGGGAGGGAGGGGGGGGGGGTCCAGAAAGGGGTAAAAAATGGTCAGATTTTGACACAAATTGTTTCTCCTCACACAAGGTCACACAGGTTGGACGTATTATGTGGATTGGTCATACACGTAAACCATAAGGACATTCATTGTCTTTCTTGTTCTTGCTCTGAATACTGTCATAATTATTATGCATGTATGTACTTTGTAAAAATACTTGCAAACACATATATATGCACGCATAATGTGCATTTCAAAACTTTTTTTTGATTCTAAATTATCTTTTGCAGGTTGCAATAGCCACATTGAAGAAGAGTTCAGCGGGTACGTCTCTCCGGGATGGCCAACCGACAGGAAGGCAAAGGAAGTGAACTGATTGTCCTGTGGGCAAACGTCCTGTTACTTTGCTGTCCATCCACAATGCTGGCCACAATGCCAAGGTTTTGGACAGTCACATCCTTCGCAATGCAGCAAACGCCTTTGCCTTACTGCACTCTCCTGTCATGTCACGATTTGGAAACGCAGCTTAATTTGTATTAGTTTTTGATTATCCAGGGGAAAACCCCTTTACTGCCAATGTGTTCATTTTTCGAAGACATTTCAGCATAAAAACAGGTCTTTTTTGGTGACAAGTTCCGAAATACTGGCATACATCAGTCATTCAAAATATGTACTCCACAGCTGACTCTTATGGGTTAGGAAACAGTGGTACAGATAGATTTCTTTTGCAGCGTCGGTGTGAAACAAGGAGAAAACTTATCGCTGCTCCGCTTTGCATGATTATAAATGATATACATTCTGAAAATGGTCATTGGCCTCAGAGTATAACACCCATGGGTCCTTTCTGAAGAGGGGGTGTGCCCAAATATAGAAATGCAGCCGGGGGGGGGGGGGGGGTAGGTATGTAGTATATATATACATATATGTCATTAAACCCTCTGCTCAAAATATACCAAATGTGGACTTGCTCAATGAAAATCGCAATACTTCTAAAGAGTGAGTTGACCATGTAGTTCTTGCATTACCCTCCATCTGTCACAGCAGTTTTCAGTGGTTGGGTGATAACTGATCATAGGCATATGATATGTACTGTACTTTGTTTGTTTGTTTTATTATTTTTTCTTCCTCTGTCAATCGTTGACTTTCAGCTGTGTAGCTTTACTTATCGTATCAGAATTGCTAATCACATGGTTCATTTCACACGTTTTCCAGACGTACTGTACATGACACATACCAGCAAACAGAATGACCTAACTATGATCTGTGTCCATACAAGTCATTTGTGCTGTCTAAGGAACATGTGTACATGTGTAGTTAATTTTTGAGCGCAATCATGTAAGTTCTTTTGTGATTTTTCTCATGCCCCCAGCAGGTCCAAAATTAAATAAACAAAGTAAAACTGAAGCCAACATTGTGCACAGTACCAGGTTGTGTGTGGTGGCTGCTATGCAATGTGCAATCAGTTGTGACACGATAGCCTGCACCATGTTGAGTTTTTGAAGAGTATTGCTTATATTAATGGCCGGCATGGTGCAGACTGTAGTAGTGTGAGGACAAAATAGGCCGTGAGGCCTTTGCAAATGTCCTTTCTTTCTTAAGTTACTTTATGAGTCTGCTATTCATGAAATTTTCCTATAAATCATTCATCATATGAATAGAAAAACTCTTTAAATTTTGGTAATTCGTCCATCTGGTTTGTAAAGAATTTATGTTAGGTGCTTTTTTTAATGAAACTGGTAACTCATTCTAAACGATGGCAACTCTGTTAGAAAAACAAAACTTTCGCAGGTTAGTGTTGCAGTGCCTTACAAAGAATTTACCTTCAGCGTTTCGGGTTGTATTGTAGGCAATCTGCCAGCATAGCACTGATGTATTTTGCAGTGTTGTGATATGGTCGACTGCACAGACTTTGTATCAAGAGCAGTAAAAGTATTGTTTGGTGTGCATGCCTATATAATGCAGACTAGGTGACACAGTGCATTAGTTTTACCCTTGTTATGCAGTTGTTACGGTATTTTATGTTGACATCAGCATTGTGCAGTATATGTTATGGGGCGTGAGACTGCATTTCACTTAGTTGTGCTGCAATGGGACAGAGTGTGGTACTGGTAACAGTATTGTTTGATTTTCATGCCAACATTGTGCACAGTATGTGTTATGTGTGTAGTGTAGTGGTGGCTGGACACTGAATTTCACTGTTATAACGTAGTGGGATGTGCAATGTTGAGTTATATCAGGACTTCAGTGATGCTCTCTCTCTCTCTCTCTCTCTCTCTCTCTCTATATATATATATATATATATATATATATATATATATATATATATATATATATATATATATATATATATACATATATATATATATATATATATATATATATATATATATATATATATATATATATATATATATATATATATATATATATATATATATATATATATATATATATATATGTATGTATTGTGTTAAGCATTCCGTGTCATCAGTGAAATTTTAATACAGAATAAGATGGCCGTCAGCCTGGAACGCAAAAACTCTTCATGTTATATATATATGAGGGAAATAATATATGTAGTGGAAGGCTCTAAATGATAAGTCTGTCATTCCTTCTCTCCTATCCCCCTTCTTTTATATACTGTGTAGTTGGCTCCCAAATAAATACCTCATGAGCAAGTGGTTGCCGGTGTTAGTCTCGGTTGGCATGCACACAACTGAAAATGACTTCAGCTCCACTGTTCTCCACCCACTAGCTTGTATAAAGTCAGCACTTTGTCAATGTAAATGTGAATAATGTAGTTGAAATATGTTGTTCCACAGTAAAGCTGTATTTTGAGGGGGAGCTGGGTGGCTCGGTGGTAGTGTGTTTGACTCTCATCCCAAAGGTCCTGGGTTCGAATACAGCTGGGGTCAAAATTTGTTCAGACCCTATTTCTGTGACCCATCTTTGAAATCACCTTATGGACAAAAGATGTTAAGCCCTAAACATTTAACATTTTGTATTTGAGGTAGTTACTTTTGTATGGGTGCCTATGTGCATTGTAGCCTAATATGCTTTCAACATACTTGACTGTACATGTATACTTTAAATGAATGTCTGCAAATACAGCATTTCTTTTGAAAATAAACAAAGATATTATTCTTTACTCACAATGATCATGTGCAAACATAACGGGGCATATTGAAACATGTGACATTTGTTTTGTTTCCTTATAATTTGTAACCAAAAACTGCTGGAAAACTGAGATTCAGCTGGAGACATAGGTACATCCACTACCAATATGTTCACAAACATCTTTCAACCAGAGATGTTCACCGACCTGCTTTCACGGATACACCAAAGGAGCATGTAGCATTGCTTACTTTTACTTTACTTACACCTGTCACCCCTACCCGGGTATAGGCCGTCGACGAGAGACCTCCAGCAACTCCTGTCCTGTGCTTCTCCTTCGATTCTACTCCAGGTGGTTCCCAGTCTCTTGATGTCTGCTTGGAGGTCTCGACGCCAGGAGTTTCTCGGCCTACCTCTTTTCCTCTTTCCCTGGGGGTTCCATGACAATGCCTGCCTAGTGATACTGGAAGCTGGCTTTCTCAGGCTGTGACCGATCCATCCCCATCTTCTTTGCCCAATTTCATTCTCTGCTGTTATCTGCTCTGTTCTGTCCCAGAGTCTGACGTTGCTGATCTTCTCTGGCCAGTGGATTTTCAAAATTCTTCTAAGGCAACCGGTCATGAAGGTCTGTACTCTGTTGACTGTGGTTTTTGTAAATCTCCAAGTCTCTGCTCCATATAGGAGAACTGCTTTTACATTGGAGTTGAAAATCCGGACTTTGGTGTGTTGTGACAGCTCTCTGGAATTCCACACTTTTTTCAACTGGAGAAAGGCGGCTCTGGCTTTACCGATTCGTGCTCTGACATCTGCATCAGTGCCGCCTTTTTTGTCTATGATGCTCCCAAGATAGGTGAAGGACTCCACCTCCTCCAACGGGGTGCCAGCAAGCAAGATTGGTTCTTCCCTGGTTGTGTTCAGCCTCATTGTCTTTGTTTTCTGTTTGTGAATGGTGAGGCCCACTTGGGACGAGATGTCAGCAAGCCTCGTGGTCTTGTCCTGCATTTGTTGATGAGTGTGGGACAGTAATGCCAAGTCGTCTGCAAAATCGAGGTCGTCAAGCTGTGTCCACAGTGTCCACTGTATTCCACTTCGTCTGTGCTCTGTGGTCATCTTCATGACCCAGTCTATGGCCAGTAGAAAGAGGAACGGAGACAGCAGACACCCCTGCCTGACACCAGTTCTGACCTGGAGCTCCCTGGTGAACTGCCCTTCGTGGATCACGCGACATGTCATGCCATCGTAGCTGCTCTTGATCAGGCGGACGAGCTTTGTGGGTACACCGTAGTGTCGTAGGAGTTTCCACAGAGTCTCTCGGTCCACGCTGTCAAATGCTTTCTCATAATCCACAAAGTTGACGTACAGCGGGGAGCTCCACTCCAGAGACTGTTCCACGATGATGCGGAGAGTGGCGATCTGGTCTGTACATGATCGGTTCTTCCTGAATCCTGCTTGCTGGTCTCTCAGCTGGGGGTCAACGGAGCTCTTCATTCTCTCTAGGATGATCCTGTTGAAGACCTTTCCTGGTACTGACAGTAAGGTGATTCCTCTGTAGTTGGAACACTTGCTGAGGTCGCCTTTCTTGGGAAGCTTGATTAGGTACCCCTCCTTCCAGTCAGCCGGCATCACCTCCTCTTCCCAGATCTTTCCAAACAGTGGGTACAGCATCTCTACTGTTGTCTCTAGGTCTGCTTTCAGAGACTCCGCTGGGATGCCATCTGGCCCTGCTGCTTTGCCATTCTTCAAAAATGCCACTGCTCTTCTGATCTCTTCCCGGCTGGGTCTGTCACAGCTGATGGGTAGCTCGGTCTCTGCCGGCTGGATGTCGGGGGGGTCGGGTGGGCTAGGTCTGTTCAGTAACTCTTCAAAATACTCGGCCCATCTGTCGAGTTGGTCTGCTCTGTCTGCAATAGGCTTGCCTTCTTTGTCTTTTACTGGTCTTTCTGTATGGCCATACTTACCCGACAATCTTCTGGTAATGTCGTACAGCTGTTTCATGTTGCCGCTGCCTGCTGCCTTTTCTGCCTCTTTTGCCAGGCTGTCTGTGTAGGCCCTCTTGTCTGCCCTGATACTCCTCTTCACCTCGCGGTTGGCTTCCGAGTATTCCTTCTGTGCCCTTACTTTGGCTGCTCTCGTGCGACTGTTGTTGACCGCTGCTTTCTTCTGCTTCCTCGCTTCTATCTTCTTCAAGGTCTGTGCCGACAGCCAGTCCTTGTGGTGGTGTTTCCTGAACCCTAGAGTGTCTTTGCAGGTTGAGTTCAGCGCCTCTCTAACTGCCTTCCACTGCTGCTCTGTGGTGACCGCCTCCTCTTCATTTACTAGCTCCTGTAGCGCTTGAAACCGGTTGGACAGCACCAGTATGAACTCTTCTCTAACTCCAGTTTCTCTCATGAGGCCTACATTATAGCGCTGTCTTCTTGTTGTCTCTGTGCGGCTTTTCTTTAGCTTGAGCTTCTTTCTTAAGGTAAGCAGATGGTGGTCTGAGGCGACATCTGCTCCCCTCCTCACTCGAACATCTTGAAGGGATCTTCTAAATTTCTTGCTAATGCAGATATGGTCTATTTGGTTCTCTGTTGTATGGTCAGGTGAGACCCAAGTTGCTTTGTGTATTCTTCTGTGTGGGAAGATGCTGCCTCCAATGACAAGTCGATTTAGAGCACAAAAGTCTACAAACCTCTCCCCGTTCTCACTCATCTCCGAACCTAGTCCCTGTCTCCCCATCACCTCTTCGTATCCGGTGTTGTCCTCCCCTATTTTGGCATTAAAATCGCCCATGACGATGGTGATGTCTCGCTCCGCGCATTTGTCCACGGCACTCTGGAGTCGGTCGTAGAACTCTTGTTTCTCTTCCTCGTCACTGTCATTGGTGGGCGCATAACACTGGATGACGTTCAGCTTCAGCTTTTTCTTGGTTCTAAAGGCTGCTGTGATAATTCTTGGCCCAAGAGGTTCCCAGCCCATCAGCGCTCTCTGTGCCACTGGTGACAGCATGAATGCTACTCCTTCTGTGTGGGGGGCATTCTCCTCTTCATGACCTGAATACAGAATCATCTCCCCACTTAACAGCCTTTTCTGGCCAGACTGCGTCCATCTGGCTTCACTGATACCTAGCAGGGAAAGGTTGTACTTTTGCATTTCCGCTGCTATCTGGGCGGCCTTGCCGCTCTGGTACATGGTCTTGACGTTCCATGTGCCCATGGTTGTGTCCCTGGATAGAGAGAGGCGGCTCGGTCCTGTGGCTTCCGAAGACTTCCGGCTTTCACCACAGGACGTCATAAGTCTTCTGGTAGAAGAACCTTCCTCCTCCAGGAAAGGAATTACTGTTAGTCTTTTCGTCGGCGTTTTTGTAGCTATTTCCTTTTTTGCAGGGTGGGGAAGCTACCCCCACGCCCAACCCCCTTACTAGGAGGACCAGGGGTTTTCTGTCGGGGTCACCTTCCCTTAGACCATGTTGGTTCACGGCACCTTATTTCATTCGGTGCACCCCTCTCACGAGGGACCCCCTATCCACCACCCAGGGGACGCGCCTCAACGCCATATGGTCCCAGCGCGAGGATGTAGCATTGCTTGCAGCAGGTATATTAAAACAAATTCACATTATTCATTAATTAATGTTTGTAGATGATGCCAGAAAAATTTAAAAAAAAACACTCGGTGACAACACTCTTTGGTGTGCTTTTTCATCAGTGAATCTGTGAATGATTGAATGAATGTAAACATGCTCACAATGCCTGGCTGAAAAAAATTAAATGAAGAAATGTACCGAGGTAACCAGTATGCATTTTTATCCAAGACTGAAAGTGGTTTGTTGGTTGGTTCATGGTTTAACATCCACATTACAACGGTGATGATAATCGCATATTTTACATAAAAAAAAACATATATATATATTGTGTGTGCGTGTGCGTTTGTTTCATTTAGCGAAGTAGAAACTGTATGGGTTTCAAATTTTTGAGCAGGGAAAAAATATCCATCTACGGGGATTGAACCCTGGTTACCTGCGTGGCAAAAAGAGTATTTTACCACTGCACTAACTCTACTACTAAGAGATAACTGGTGCATTTAATTACTTATAGATAAACCTTCTCATCCCTTATCTCCCGTTGTTGTTTGTTCCAGTTTACTTTCCCACTGTCACTAATAGTGATCGAAGACTAGTAGTTTGCAACAGTTTGGGCGTAGGTTATACTTGTTGGTTTGGTAGTTGATTTCCTCCTTTCTCATGCGGGCTTGGGACGGCTACGGCGGAGATATGATCTCAGTGCCGGAAGTCAGACATCGCTTGTATCCCTTTTTGAAAACGCACTCGCAAACGACCCAAAGTGCCAATTTTTGCGCGGGACCCCCTCATTTTTTCATAAATAATGTGTGTGATATGATCTAAAGTACGATTTTATCGAATAAAAAGGGCCTGAGCAATTGCCCAACATTGCAAACACTTGTAATGTTATTGATAACATCCGGGCAATTTGTGAATTTACAACATAAACTTTTCTCGATTACAGTCAGAATTCCAATTATCAGAACACACTTTTTTTACGAGAAAATACTAACATACTTTATGAAGTGACCGAAATGTTTCTTTATCATTTTAACACTCTATTCGATAAATTTTTATTGTGTTCTGAAATCAGCTATTTTGCGTGTTTTCGCACATGGGGTAGGTCACGCAAAAGGCTCAAACTTACAAATATGCCCGGGACCATGGGTCTTTCAGGGTGGCAATAGCCTCCAGACTCAATAAGGCTCTCAAAAAACCCTATAAGCGGCAGTTTTCAATTAAAAAATGTAGGTATAGTATACAACCTTAACTGCCGGAGCAAGACGAAAGCTACTCAACCCAGCTGAAACAGACTTAAACTCTCAGGAGCCCGACGCAATCGTTGGGGCTAATGAAGATTCGTCTTTCGTTAGTCATGTGTTCTTTATGCGATTTTTTGGGTCCCACTTGCGTTTTTCGCGCGGATGTCGTTCAGTGTACCGTCGTTTCTGACTCACAATTTGTGTTCGCTGGCAGCGAAGAGGTTAAACAAAAAGAGTTTTGGTGGAACCTCTGAAAATGTGTTGTTATATCCGGCATATCCTAAGTTATATTCGAGTTGTAGTTAGCAAATTTTACTTACTGTCTTTTAACCCCTCGACTGCCGACAAAACAGTGAACACGATTAAACTGCAATAGACATAGATCTTTATGAGCCCCCGCGACTGCCGGAGCTCATTAGGATCTATGACCCTTGCTGAGACCAATTTGTTTCCATGTTTATTGGACGGTGTTGGCTTTGGTCGCTGAATGAACCAAGATTTCAGAACAAAACTGTACGTACAGTGTACATATAGTGACAGGAAAGGGGTTTAATACGTGATTCGCAAAATAAATCGTCGCATATCAGCGATGGTACCACCCAACTTCTCATACCCCTCTCCCTCCCCCGCCCTCTCCTTCTCACTAATGCCATACCTTTACGGTGCAGGTTGAACAGCCGAGTGTATGCTTGATTCACGAGGTTATTGTCGCTGAGGTGTGACCGTCGGTACTCCAGCAAACCGCTCTCCAGGCGGTGAACATCATCGTCCTCCATAGCGGCTCTCAGCTCGTCCGTAATCTGTGCACGATAAGAAATCATGTCACATTGGTTGTCTCCCGCGATTGATGCGCTGATCAGCGCAGCAATTGAGGGAGACAACCAGTGTGAGATCATGTATGTGTGCTAAAAACTAAAAGAAATAAAACAGAGAGAAAGAAACACGCTTTGGTTAGAAAAGCACTTAACAGTTTATAGTACTTATGACCAGCAAAGAATAACATATTTTGAAAGGACAAGCACATTTGAACGAACAGGCACAAAACAGGCCGTAAGGTATCAATTTCAGCCTACTTAATCAAATTTCAAATATAAACGATTTGAATTTCCAAAACTTCAGTACCTTGCTTAAGCTTGCCCTTAGCACCACGTGAATGTTCTGTGTTTATGTACAGTGTATGAATGAATGCGCGTGATTCACCTGAGCGTGCTTGTTGGGTTCAGTTCGAGGCGGCGATTTGAGCCGATTTTTAATTGGGATAAAGCGCCTATTTAATGCGTTGATTTTTTTTTTTTCGAGTCGTGCCGCAGGCAGATGCGCCTCTTTTTGACGCGTTCATGCTGCATGTCTTGAATGTGTTAAGGCTAAGCTGGCATTAACAACTGCTCAAGGGCAAAAGGCCCAGAATCACCACTGCTGCTGTAAGCTAAAATGACCAGTTGTATTCACCACTGCGACTTTAAGCCAAAATGCCAAAATCAACCTTCCCGCTTGAAAATCAACCTTGCGGCTTTAAGCCCCAACAGACTCAGATTGACCGTTGCGCCTTTACAGTTATGGCTCTCTCGCTATTATTCGAAAGTGAAATGTTCCATAAAACGTAAAAGTGGAGTGTTCATATACTATCATTTCTAGACTCAGACCTCGCGGCTGATACTTCTGAAACTGTTTGATGCAGAGTCACCGAGCGCGTTCCGAGCTCGGTGACTATGGATCATGGATCAAACAGTTGCAGAAGTGTCAGCCGTTCGGTCTATCTAGAAATGATAGCATACGAACACTTCACGTCTAAGCTATAATGTGGCCACTGACAGTGAAAGTGTTAAGTGAAAGAACTATTCGTAGCAGAACGTGGTATACCTGTTGTTCCTTGCCCTTCATGGCGTACACAAGGTTCTTGTCCGGCGTGAGCAGGTAGTTGAGGACGTTGATGTAGTCCGTTTCCACGCCCTTCTCGCGCGCGTCAATCTGCAGGCTGAACTCGGGGTTGTGGTCCTCGT
>BTPG01000006.1:70812463-70877463 GCA_036245525.1 Semisulcospira habei
TAAATATGACAAAAATTACGGACTCTAATCTGGGTCAACCGACATCCTATAAACGGTTGTTTATGTCTTAACTCATTCTACCCCAACACCGAAATCCCCAAATTTTGCCGTTGTTCTCTGAAGACTGCATTGCAGTGCAGGACACAGATCGACCATGATAGTTCAAGGGTGATGCCAGAATAGCTTGGCGCCCATAAGCGCCAAGCTATTCTGGCATCATCCTTGAACTATCATGGTTGATCTTTATCTTACTGTGGTGTGTCTGGGGTAGAATGAGTTAAATGAGACATTCAATTACAATATGCTCGTAGGTTCTCTTAGCCACCCATTTAAGAAAGTATTTCGCCAAGTTTCAAGCTTGTGTGTACAGAATATCGGAGATTCTCTTATTTACATACATACGCACATACATACATACGCACATACGGCGCTTGAAGCCAAATGTACGTTCCGCAGCGAGGTTAGCGTAACTAGACATGAGGTAATATTTATATTGTTACTTCATATGTGCGAGGTCTAGGCCTGCTCGCTTTTGACATCATGGACATGCTATTAAATTCGCCCCACCGCGACCCGTCCAAAAAAGTCCCTTCTATAAATAGAAGGGACTTAACAACATAACTGTCAAAATAATCATTCATGGGCGGATACTTCCAAAGGGATGGGGGGGGGGGGAAGGGGGGGCGGGGTTGTGTCCAACTTTTTGTTTGGTCCACCGCGATTCACTATGACTGTGCTCAGCGGTTAAGTTGTTGATAGAAAGTGCTGCATCTTTGTTTGTCACGACACGGGTTTTTTTTTCTCCTATTTTTGTAGAGGAAGTAAATTTAGAGGGGTGACAGATTAGCTAGTCACCGGGTAGCGATAGCATAGGTGTCTAGTATTTGGCCTCTACACGGGTGTTTTGCTGCTGTGCGTGCGTACGGAAGAACGGCGTATGCCGCACGTGATTGTAGTCTGCGCGATCGGGTTGTCCACGTGACTTTTTGTCATGTGATAGACTGAGCGCATTTTTGGCTAACCGTACAAATCTAAATTGTTAGCGAGTCGCATTCCAGCTGCGAACAAGAGCAGTCGGTTTCAATCAGTCAACGAAGTAACTAGTCTTCGAGGGGGGATTTCGCGGGCGTGGTTAGCCATTTGCTGTGGTCCTCAAGTGGCGTGTCGTCCTCTGGTCGCTCCGGAGTTGGTGTCCTGAGAGAAGAAGAAGAAACTGCAACGACTGAACCCCCTGGCCTGTCTTGTCTGTGTTTGTCTGCGTCCCAGCCGGGGCGTCTCCACGGATAACGGTGAGTACACGCAACAATTCGTTAGTGGCCATTTGCTCGGGGGGGGGGGGGGGGGGGGGCTTGTTCTGTTATTATCAGTTTGGTTAGTGCGTACTGGGGGGTGGAGGGGGGGAGGGGGGCAGGTGTAAGAGTGTAGAAGTAAGCGCCATTTAGCGTATTTGGTAGTAGTTGGCGTCGGATTAGTTATTGGGGTTTAACGCCGAGCAGGCGACTAAGGCACTCTTACTATTTAGTAAGTGTAAATTTAGAAGTGAGTCATATGGTGACGTGTAAATATGTATTTTTTTAGTTTGAATTTGTTGTTGTGGGAGAGAGGTGAGGGAATATAAAAGACGACAATTAACGTTGTGGGAAGGGTGATGTGATTATTTTTTGTTGTTAGTTATTCATGTGTATTTTTGCACCTGTCTTGTAGTTTATCCAAATCCAATGGATCCTAATCCAATGGTTCCAAATCGAACGGCCTAAACGTTCAGACGTAAAGAGTTAACCAGTTAAGTCCGCCGCCGCGCTGTGCGGAAGGCCTTCGTTGTGAGAGTGGAGGCTGGCGGTGTCATTCCACTTGCGGGTCTACGACGCCGTACCTGGGCACTGTCGAGAGCATCGCGGCACGACCCGTGTTTAGCCAGGTCGGGTCGCCTCATTTAGTTATTTCTAACTCGTCTAAGTAACGTATCTTGTTTATTGTAAATTGGTGGACGTTGTGTTAATTTCATTTCCTCGTGGTGACAGTGATACGAGGAGAGCTGTGTTGCAGTGACTTTTGATTTATTAGGTTTGCTCAACTTTGAGTTGTGTTGTATTGAGGGTATTGATTTCATTACATAGTTGACATTGTGTTATTTGAAATATTGTATTCTGTAAAAGTAGCCTTGTGTTACTGAAGACCTTGTCGCGGAGGCAAGAGCATAGAGCTGAGATGAGCTCGACGGTTGTGCCTCCGGCAAAAGGTCCAGTGACCTGTGAACGGTATTAAATTTGTTCCACTTTTGCTTGTGTGTCAGTAAGCATATTTGCTTCATTATATTTGATACTGGGTATTCTGAAATACTGTTACTTGAGGGACTCTTCGCGGAAGCAAAGGCGTTGGTCTAATTCACGTTAGAGTTTGACGTTTGTGCTTCCGTCGGAATCCAGTGGCTTTCGAATTGCGTTAAGCTTTTCAGTCTCAATTTTTGTTTATATTATTAAGGATAGTAGTTTTATTATATATTGTTATTTTGTATTTATTCAGGATATTTGTTTATTATATATTTGTTATTTTGTATTGTGTATAATGGGTATTCGGGTTGGGGAGTTTGGACGTGTGTGAATGTGGTGCGTCAATGCCTGGGTAGAACTGAGTGAGGATAGTTTGGATTATTATTATGGTTATATGTAATAAACGTCGTTGTCATTGTTCCTCTGGTGTTTGTGTTAGGTTTGTGTTAGTGTTGGTCGGGTGTGTCTCGAGTGGTAGCACTAATAGCTCGCTCCCCAGCAGCGGGGTTCGTGACATTGTTTCCGCTTTATCAATTTCAGTGATTAATTACAGTGTGTTTGATTGGGCTACTTTACTGTGATCATCATTCTCGTCATGGACATATCAATTTTGTGACATTCTTTGAGTAATTTACACTTGTTTTAGCCAACATTGTGATCAATTTTATAAAGGTAATACTGAAGGAATCCTAACGTCCAAATTGGGTAGCTATTTCATGTTCTCCTCCTCGTACTCACACATTAGTTCTGATGGCTTGCCAGATTATACCATATGTATGTACATTCTAATGGGTAGACCATCGAACACCGATGATGTCGTCATTGTGCATGACTTCTATTTGTGGGTGCGGGTGTGGCTGGCGAAGCCAATCCTGGAGCCACACATGCGAGGGCAATGGGGGCACTGGAACGTAGCTGTGGGAAAAGTCGACGCTGTCTGTCTGCGAGCTCTGGCACTGGTGATCCGTTCGCGCCGATTGTGTTCAAAGAACGTGCAGGCTTTCCTGGTGGCGGCCAGATCTGTCTTGTGGTTGTGCTTCAAGCTTCTTTCCCGGGAAGACGCAGTACTTGAGGCTGTCATTTATGCAGTCTTTGAAGCGTTTCTTTCTTCCTGTGGCCTTTTTAGAGTTCACCATACAGCAGTTGGCGTGGCATGCGAGAATCGTGTGCCTGGGGTTGGTTGGTGCAGGACCTCGGGCTTGTTGAGACTGATGATGAGGCCAAACAGTCGAGAGGCTTCCGAGAACCTGTTGACGATGGTCTGGAGGTCAGACTCCGTGTGCGCCATCAGCGCACAGTCATCGGCAAACAGCGCCTCAAGGATCAGTCTCTCGATGGTCTTGGTCCTGGCGTTCAGTCCACGGAGGTCAAAGAGAGAGCCGTCTAGTCTGTACTTCAGGTACACTCCGTTCTCAAGGTCACGTACTGCATGGGTCAGGACACACGTGAAGAACAGGTTGAACATCACAAGGACAAGAACACACCCTTGTTTGACACCGTTGGAAATGTCGAAGGGTGCGGATGTGTCGCCGTTTGACTGGACAACTCCTACCATTCCATCATAGAAGAGGCGGATGATGTTGGTGAACTTCCTGGGGCAGCCGAGCTTTGCGAGGATGACCCAAAGCGCTTCTCTGTTCACGGTGTCGAATGCTTTGGTCAGATCTATGAAGACAGCGTAAAGGTCCACGTGCTGCTCAATGCATTTCCCCTGGGCCTGTCTCGCAGAGAAGACTATGTCGACTGTGCTGCGGCCGGGTCTGAAGCCACTCTGAGCCTCTGGGAGTGCTTCTTCAGATACAGAGCTGATCAGGCGGTTGAGGATGACTCTCGCGAGGATCTTGCCAGCAATGGACAAGAGTGAGATCCCCCGGTAATTGGCACAGTCTGTTTTGCTGCCCTTGTTCTTGAACAGGGAGACAATTGTAGCATCTCTAAATTCCTGTGGCATGTTCTCCTCTGCCCAGATGCATGTCAGAATGTTGAGGAAGGCATCAAGGGTCTCAGGTGCAGCTTCTTTGAAGAGCTCTGCGAGGATGCCGTCCATGCCTGCAGCCTTGCCGGACCTAGTCTGGTTGATCGCTTTTTTGACCTCGTTCAGGGTAGGCGGCAGGTCAAGGTCATCCAGTGTCGGCTTCTGGGGATTCATGTCTAGGGCCGCGGGTTCGACAATGGAAGGCAGGTTCAGCAGATTTGAGAAGTGTTCTCTCCAGCGCTCAGTGATGCTGCCTTTGTCTTTTAGCAAGGTGAAGCCGTCTGAAGAAAAGGAGGGGCTGTGCTGGGTCTGGCAGGGCCGTAGACAGCTTTCATTACGCTGAAAAACGCCTTGGAGTTGTTGGATTCAGCAAAGTGTTCAAGTTCTTTTGCTTTGCTGTCCCACCAGGTGTCCTGCATGTTGCGGAGCTCTCTCTCTGGGCTTTTCTCTGGGTGGTTGAAGCGGTCTTTCTTGGACAAGGAGTTGATGTCGTTCTGCCACTCGATAAAGGCACTGCGCTTTTGCTCCAGTAGCTTGTTGATCGCTTCATTGTTCTCATCGAACCAATCCTGGTGTAGCCTCTGCATGGGTCCAAGCAAGTCTTTGGTAGACTCCGTCACCATTCCCTTGAACTGGTTCCACGTTTCAGTTGGGTTGCCAGTCAACGGTCATGGGCAGTTAGCAGGTCATCAAGGTGGGACTGGAAGTTTTTCTTGATGTCCGGGCGCTTCAGCTTGGCCAGGTTGAATGAAAGTCGGGTGAGCTTCGGCCTCTTCCTGTGTGGTGGTGCAATGTGCAGGTTGAGGACAGACCGCACCAGCCGATGGTCGGTCCAGCACTCGGCTCCTCTCATGGCTCTGGTGATTCTGACATCACGAGTATCCCGCTGGCGGATAATGACATAGTCTATGAGATGCCACTGCTTGGACCTGGGATGCATCCATGTTGTCTTGTACTTACTAGCCAACCCGAAGAGGGTGTTGGTGATAGCGATGCGCACAATGTCAGCAGCAGCAGGCCATTGCTGTTCATCTTGCCCAGCCGTGTGGGCCCATCACTCCTTCCCAGCAGTCACATTCGCGCCCAACTCGAGCTTTGAAGTCACCAAGCACGATGAGTTTGTCACTTGCAGGGGTGAACGTCAGGAGGGAGACGATGCTCTCATAGAACGCCTCCTTGTCGTCATCGGCGTTGGTGAGTGTCGGAGCGTAGGCGCTGATGATAATGACATGTCGGGTGTGGGAGATGGGGAAAGGGAGCTTCATCACTGGTTCGCTGATGCCAGTGGGAAGAGAAGGCAGCTGTCGGAGGAACGTGGTGCGGATGGCAAAGCCAACTCCGTGTATCCTGTCCTCGTTCTCAGCTTTGCCCATCCAGAAGAAGGTGTACCCACCCTCAGGTTCACAGATCGAGCCTTCGTCAGCAAATCTGGTTTCACTAAGAGCTGCAATGTCGATCTTATATCTCGCCAGCTCCCTGGCTATGAGGGCTTTTCTTCTGTGCGGTCTCTGCGTCTGATCTCTGTCCAACAGGGTTTGTACGTTCCACGTACCGAGAATAAGTTTTTTTCTTTGTTTTTCTTTTCGACCGCATAAAAGGGTTAAACCGCCAGCCGCGGTAAGCTGACCGGTTTGGTGTAGGGCAGGCATTGTTTGGAATACCTCAACTAGTTCCCTCCCTTACTAAGGTGAGCAGTGCTGTCCTGAAGAGGGCTGCGCAGTCGCCTGGGATGCTGTCGGACTTCCCTGATGCCCCTGGTACAGGGAAGAGCGACCACTGGTCCACAGGCCGCCTAAGTGCAAGTTCGGAGCTACGACTCCCAGTAGTAACCTCTGCCTGTCGGTTCGCCCGTTCCCCAGCGCCGCAGGGCTTCTGGAGGAGGCAGAAGAAAAAAAGAAGATGAAGAAGCAGGTTTGGTGAAGATGAAGATCCATCCACAAAACCTGCGCGTGAAGGAGATTTTGGTGGAGAAGCTGTTGCGCTGGAGCAACCCCACCCTCTCGGCCGCAGAAATCAGAGTCCAGTGGCACGATGGGACGTTACAACTGGTAACTTCCTTGGCTGCAATGGATGGCCATGTCTTCTTATGTGCTCTGACACGCCCTATGCACTTCACATTGCACTGCTGACCCGCCCTCTTGGCCGTTGAACCCTTGATTGAGTTTCCTTCGCCCAGTCGGCCCGTGACAGACTTTGCATGCTAGGATGAGCAAGTCCTGCCTCACCAGGGGTTTGAGACCCCCGGTTTCCCCTTACTTGGTTTAGCCAGCCAGTCAAAGCTGTTGCCTGTGGTGTGGCCGCTGCGCATGCTGCAGCTACGTGGAGCCACAAGTGAGAGTTGAGTGTCGAAGTGGGGACCTATACTGGTGGACTACTCTCTAACCTTCGAGAGACGACTTGGTGTCTGGAGTATTCAAGGAGGGGGTTTCACCTATAATGTACATTGATGTTGTGTTATTCCCAGTGACCTGTGCCACTATTGCTGAACTATAACCAGACGAATGACTGTCGGTTATCCGTGTCATGTGTGTTTGTATTCGGGTTTGTATAGGCGCCAAGCTGTTCTTTCCCTTGAACTATCGTGGTGCTGCGGTGTATGGCGGGCAAGATGAGTTTAAAACTGGCTGAAGCTCGCATCTACACTAGTCTTATTTAGACTTACTTTTGATTATTTTTTTATTTTTTCCTCGCGCTCACTTTCAACCAAGCTGTGTGGCTTATTTATCATTAAGTCAGAATTGCTATGCAGCAAACAGGAAGTGAGAGTCTGTGCGTCACGTGAAGTGCATCTTGGGGGTTTGAGAGTTTAGCCATGGCTAACGTCTCGAACTTTCAGGATGTACTCTGCACACACGTACAAACAGAATGCTCGCCTAGAGCAGTGTATAACGCTAAACGCAGTCTAAGGACTGATCACAAAGCTGAGAACGTTGAGCCAGTAGATGCGCTAGAGGCACCGACATGACCAACGATGTCTTATAAACATGACTTGAGGTGCTTGAAGAGGCTAATCTTGAAGGACGACAGCGTTTGCGTACATCTTATGTTAAGTGGCAAATAATTCCATAATGTGCTTCCTGCAGAAGACAGGCTTGATTTAGAGAGAGAGAGAGAGAGAGAGAGAGAGAGAGAGAGAGAGAGAGAGAGAGAGAGAGAGAGAGAGAGAGAGAGAGAGAGAGAGAGAGAGAGACTCAGACTCAGACAGTTTATTGTTCAGACACTCAAATTGTCCATACAATGGAGTGAGACATTACATAATTTATAATTCAGGTGTATATAAAGGCCATAAGGCGATGTTTATATCAACACACACACACACACACACAGACACAGACACACACACACACACACACACACACACACACACACACACACACACACACACACACACATTTCCATTCGATCTACGCCAGCACATAATAGCCACTTTTGACCTACATGTAAAATGCGGTATCCAAATCCAGGCCACAGCCGTGTACTACACAGACCAGGTCGGAGTAAGAACCACAGTTTGCACGTGGAATCATACAAGCATGCTGCTACGGAGTTTAAAAGCATGACATACAAATCTTGCTAAATCGGCAATAGACTGCGGGTTGGTAGTGTCTAGGATACACAATTCTTTCTTTCTGAGTTCCACAAGGTCAAACTTACATAGGTATTTGGCTCGCAGTTCATCATAGAATGGACAATAAAACATAAAGTGAACTTCATCTTCCACAGCCTTGGCACACAATGGACACACTTTCGTTACAGCATTGGGAGTACTATATCTTTGTTTGTTACTTTGCAATTCGGTTATGCCAAGTCTAAATTTAATGTATAGATTTTTGACATAGGTTGGCTTAACCAGTTCAAAATAATTTTCTTGGACAAGTGTATGTTTAAAACTACGATACACAGTAAAACGTTCACTCTCAGAAAGCTTTGATGACCAGTTTTGTTTGGCACAATCAACCATCCTTTGTTTAAACTTGTTTATAAAAGCATTCCTGTTTCCAACACCTTGTGAAATCCATACATGACCAAACCCATTTCGGAAAAGCAAATTCTTTATCTTTGACACCCATGTTTCTTTCCCTTTATCGTCTAAATCCTTAAGCATATGATAAGCCATATTTGCAAATGTAGTAACAGGTAAAGTGCAGAGTCGAAGCCAGTAGGAAACACATCTTACTGACGTTAATACTGACAGGGGATATCGACCAAGTTCACCATAAACCATCAGGTTCGGTGTGCGGAAGTTGACATTAAGAAAACGTTTACATGCAAATGTATGGACTCTTTCAATTTCGGCACACTCGTTTATACCCCAAATTTCTGAGGCATACAACAAAATTGGGACAACCTGCGCATCAAACAGCTTGAAAAAAACATCAGGACTAGCGCAGTTAATTTTCTTCAACATACAGAAAATATCGATTACACATTTTTTTGCCTTAGTCACTAAGTCATCAACGGATGTGTTTAAACTCAAACGTGTGGTAAAGTTTAACCCAAGGTACTTATACATATTGACAACTTCTACCCTCGTTCCCCCGTAAATCCATTTTTCATATTTTGACAAATACCCACCATTTCGAAACACAATTATTTTTGTCTTGTCTAGGTTAACAGACAAACCAAGCTTAGATGCTTCTTTGTATAAATTGTTCAGCTGAGTCTGAAGGCCATTGGGGGTTGATGAAAACAAAGCAATGTCATCTGCAAACATCAACAAAAACAGTTCTGCTGCATCGGCTTTTAGTTGGAAACCATGTTTACCATTTTCAATAATGTACACAGCAAGCTCGTTAATCAAAAAGGAGAACAATGTCGGCGATGCTAAACATCCTTGTTTTAAACCTTGGAAACACTCAAAAAACGCTGTACAATTCAGGCTGTCTCTAACACAAAATTTCACCGAGTCATACATTGCCTTCATAGCTGAAAGCATTTTGCCGCGCACTCCAGCCTTCAATAAAATATTCCAAAGCACACCTCTTTTAACAGTATCGAAAGCTTTGCGGAAGTCAACAAAAGCCACATAAACTTTCTTATTTTGTAGAAGTTGTTTTTGAACAATAGCATAAAGTGTAAATATATGGTCCACAGTAGAGTAGGATTTCCTAAACCCGGCTTGTGTTTCAGACAGAATATTATGTTCCTCAGCCCAGTCTGTTAACCTTCTGTTCAAAATGTAGGTATACAGTTTACTAACACAGCTAATGAGAGCAATACCACGATAATTATCTGGATTATTTACATCTCCTTTCTTGTGGAGTGGGAAAATAATAGCTTTAGACCATTCGCTGGGGAACAACCCTTTGTTGAATAGAGCATTAAAATAGTGAGAAAGGAGATGATAGCTGGGTTGGAGACTTTAAGAACTTCATTTATAATTCCATCAGGCCCGGGGGCCTTTCCTGCTTTGGCATGTTTTATAGCAGCAATAACTTCTGCTTCTTCTATGTTGATATCTAGGTCATGAAATAAGGCTTCATCAGACTCAGAGTCTTCTGAAAAATATACATCATCATTATTCTCTTGCTGTGCTATGTTTTCATTTAGAATGCTAGAGAAGTGATCAAACCACTGCTTCTTTGTTATATTGTTTCTTAAACGACGTTTTCTTTTCCACTTCTTTATTTCCTTCCAAAATGCCTGAGAGTTATGTCTATACTCAAGAATTTTGTCAACAGCTTCCCTCTTAAAATTAACTTCTTTAGCTCTAAGTAATCTCTTGTATTGTTTTCTCTCATTAACAAACGATGCTTTATTTTCCATGGTTTTATTTTTTGTGTATGTACGTAAGGCTTTACGCGTTCGCATTTTTGCATTTCTGCATTCCTGGTCAAACCAGGGGTGACTAGCGGTGTTTGTTTTGTGTGTATTGTTTGTGGAGGAATGAAATTGTTTTGTCATGCAACTAGCAGCGTCTTTGATAGCACATGTGAAAATGTCTAATGCACTATTAATATCATCATCGATCTCAGCAGTAGCAGCTACTAGAGCATCCTGGAATGCAGGAGTAGTTAAACTGTCGCTGAGCGTTTGGGCCTTAGCAGTTCAGTTCAGTCCTCTCTGCGCCGTCTGGTGCTTGAGGCGACGGCAAGGGAGCGCCACTTTTGTCTGTCAGCTGCTATTTTGGGTGCTGTTTGCAGAGTAAGGCCTCTGTTCTTGAGCTCTCGCTCCACGGTTCGGCGCCACGTCTCCTTTGGTCGCCCACGGTTTCTCTTCCCCTGTGGTGTCCATCTCAGTGCCACCCTTGGTAATGAGTCGAGTGACATTCTGCAAACGTGGCCTAGCCATCTCCATCTCCGTGTGGCGATGGTTTCAGCGATGCTGTCTGCGCCTGCTCTCTTCCGTAGTTCCTCGTTTGTAATCGTGTTTGGCCAGAAGACCTTCATGATCCGTCGCAGGCACTTGTTCTGGAAGACTTCCAGCTTGCGTTCCGTAGCGGTAGTGGATTTCCAGCACTCTGACCCATATAGAAGGACACTCAGCACGTTGCTCTTAAAAATACGGAGCTTGGTGTGGATGCTCAGGCTTGTGGTCCTCCAGATGGGTTTCAGCATTGCGAAGGCTTGGTTGGCTTTGCTGATTCTTGTGGTGATCTCCCTTGTGCAGTCTCCATCTGTGGTAACCTTGCTGCCCAGGTACGTGAACTCGTCCACCTCTTGCAGAGGTTGGTCATTGATGGTGATTGGGTCGCCCACTATGGTGTTCTTCCTCATGACTTGAGTCTTCCTAATGTTGACCCCGAGACCTATGGAGCTTGCTGACTGTGTCAACTGTTGTGTCTTCTGTTGCATGTCCTGGTTTCTGCTTGCCAGCAGCCCGATATCATCGGCGTAGTCGAGGTCATCCAGCATTGAGGTCAGCGTCCACTGAATTCCCTGCCTCCTTCCCTCTGTGGTGTGGCGCATGATCCAATCAATTGCCATTGAGAAGAGGATCGGCGAAAGAATACATCCTTGTTTCACTCCGGTTTCCACCTTAAACGGTTCGGTGAGCTGGTTGTTGTGGACGACTCTGCACTCAAAATTCTTGTACAGGGACCTGATGATGTTGACAAGTTTCTGGGGGATTCCATAGTATCGCAGGATTTTCCAAAGGGAGTCTCGATGCAGACTGTCGAAGGCCTTCTCAAAGTCTACAAAGACCACATAGAGGGATCCATTCCATTCGTTAGACTGTTCAAGGATCTGTCTCAGGACGAAAATATGGTCAATGCAGGACTTGCCTTTCCTAAAACCTGCCTGCTCCTGGCGAAGGATGCCATCCACTGCTGTCGTAATGCGTTCAAGGAGAATGCGGCTGAAGATCTTGCTGGTGAGGGATAATAAGGTGATGCCTCGCCAGTTGTTACAGTTCCCCAGGTCTCCTTTCTTCGGAAGTTTGACGATGGTGCCGGTCTTCCAATCGCTCGGCGCTTCCTCAGTGTCCCAGATCTTTTGAAAAATCTGACAAAGAAGCTGCGGCGTTACCGTATCTTCTACTTTCAGCATCTCGGGACACACTCCGTCATCGCCAGGTGCCTTCCCGTTCTTCAGCTTTTGAATGGCCTGCTTGACTTCCGCAATAGTAATGTTGCCGAGGTTAATGTCCAGGTCCTCCTCCGCTTCAGGAATGTCAGTGAGGGTTGGTGGGTCTGAGCGGTTCAGGATGGACTCGAAGTGTTGCTTCCATCTCTTCAGCTTCTCTTCCTCTACTGTGACATGAGTTCCATCTTCAGCTCTCACTGGAAGGTCGTGGTGCTGCCCGTAGTCGCCCTTCAGCTTCTTGGTGTTCTGGTACACTGTCTTCATGTCTCTCTGTTTTGCAGCTGCCTCCGCTTCTTCTGCCAGCCTTTCTGTATGCATTCTCTTGTCTCTTCTCGCTGATGTCTTCACCGCTTGATCTTTCTCTCTGTATTCTCTTGATATTCTTTCCTTCAGTCTTGGTGATTTGGTGTCCAAAAGTTTCTTCTTGATCTGTCTTCTCTCTTCTATGCGAGCCCACGTGTCTTCTGAGATCCACTCTGTCTTCCTGCTCTTTCTGTATCCTAAAACTTCCCCTCCTGTTTCCTTCATGGCTCTGTTGAAATCTTCAATAGTCAGCGCTGTCTCATCTTCCAAAACACTAAATCTATTCCTGAGGGCCAACCTAAACTCTTCTTTCACTTTTGGGTCTTTCAACTTGGCCACGTCGTAGCGCTGATTTCTGGTGTCTCCTATCTTTACTTTCCTAAGCTTTAATGTCACCTTCCCCACCAGAAGACTATGGTCGCTGCCAATGTCAGCATGTCGCATCACTCGCACATCCTGCAGAGAGTGCCTCCAGCGACCATTAATGATGATGTGGTCGATCTGGTTCTGGGTCTTGCCGTCTGGTGATTTCCATGTGAGTTTGTGGATCTCCCTATGCGCACACAGGGTCCCTCCTATGACTAAGTCATTCTCCTCGCAGAAATTGACCAGCCTCTCCCCGTTGTCGTTGATCACACCCGCTCCATGTCGTCCCATGGTCCTCTCTCTGTCTTCATTGTCGCAGCCGACCTTAGCGTTGAAGTCACCGATCAGCATCAGCACGTCATGTCGAGGGATGTCTTCCAAAACAGCTTGGAGAGCGTCGTAGAATGCATCCTTATCCTCTTCTTCCGCGTCGTCTATCGGTGCGTAGCCCACTACAATAGACAGCTTTGCGTATTTGGAATTCATCCTGACGTACAGCAGGCGCTCGTTCACAGGTTTCCACTGTAGAACGGTGTTGGCCTTGCTCTTATTGATGATGACAGCAACTCCTTCTCGGTGTTCGTTGTCTGTTCTTCCAGACCAGATGATGACTTCTCCGGAGCTCAACCTCTGTCTGCCAGCACCAGTCCATCTTGCTTCTGTTACTCCCATGAGGGTTAGTTTGTAGCGGTTCAGTTCACTTACTGCTTGCGCAAGCTTTCCGGTCTGGTAGAGCGTTCGCACGTTCCAGCATCCAATTCTGATCCATCGTTTTGGCGTCAGGAGTTCCGCTATCGGGGTGGAGACGTCCTTGCGGCTTTGGTCCCCATCCGTCATAAGTCCAGTTTCCTGGTCTGCTTCGCTCCCAGCGCCGGTTGTCGCTTTTTCCCTTGTTGTCGTTTCCGTAGCAAGTTTCTTTTTACAGGGTGGAGTCGCTAGCCCCACGCCTAACCCTCCTCCTTTATCCTGACTTGGGACAGGCAGTTAAGCCCCCAAAGGGGCCTCCCTGGTGGAGTTTTGGGCCTTAGCAGGTTCCCAGATAATCTTATCAAATGAAAAACACTGCGTATCATCATCAGAAACATCGTTGTGGGGTGATACACGTACACAAGACACAGTAAGGACCAGTGGCATGTGTACAGACTCTATCCTCTCGCCAACTTCAAGTTTGTCACACAAACAAATAAAGTCAGGAGATGCAACAAAATAATCATTAATACTACAACCAGTGGGAGAAATAAATGTCAGGTGCTTTGACAGATCAGGGCTACAGAACCCATTCAGAATCATCAGTTCAAAACATGCACACAAATCTAATAGTTTTCTTCCAAATGTATTTACAGTCATATCTTCAGTAAATCGTGAAGGTTCAAATAGAGCGGTATTAGTTAGTAGTGTTTCATCAGGATCAAGCTGAAACAAATATGGATTAGGCTGCAAATCCCCAGTTCTACCATTAAAATCACCACACATTAGGAAATGAATGTCTCCAAATTGCTCGAGGGCACTAGCAAGACACTGTTCTAATTCTTCCAAAAGGCAGTCGTACGGTAATTGTCTATAAAATGGTGAATCCTTGGGCGGAACATAGCACGCGACCAAAAGCACATCGCATTCAGTACCAAACAATGATCTGTCAAGTTTGAGAAAGACACTTTGAGCGCATGTCATGTTCACTTGGAAAACAAACTTGGCATACACATTTTTTACTAACACAACAACACCTCCCGAGCTTCTTCCTTGACGTGACAGTTTGACTGCAGGTAAGGAAAAACACGTGAAATCAGACCAGCAGTCAGGCGGGACGAAAGCATTGTCTAAAAATGTTTCAAACAAACACACAATGTCATAATTACTTACATATTGTAGAAAGTCTGGGTCAGATAGCTTGCTCCACAGTCCATCAACATTCCATGACAGAAAGGTAAGTGTATGCAACACATTATCTACTGGCTGCTCTACAACACACGCGCGCATCGGTGACACATCCCGTGCAATTGAGGTGGGAGACGCGGCTTGGCCGACATATCACGGGTCACTGGATTCGTCCCCGACCTCAATTGTAGGGGAACTGTGTGGCCGGCGCCGTTTCGCTGGTTTAGGTGAAGGCTGTAACGGGGACACCAAGTGTGGCGCACGTGCCGGTGTTGCGTTGACCTGCTGACCAGTAGCTGCGGCGGCACCGAGTCCTTGGATACGGTTGTCCGGTCTTCTGTCGACGCTGTTGTCTGTCGCATGACGGCGGCCGAAGTTGTCGGTGTCGTGGTTCCGTTGAACTAGGGGTCCAGCGACGACCAGCTTGTTTCCCTTGTAGTACGCCCGCATTCCTTTCTCCCGGTGCAGCCTGATCTGTTCATGTTGCCGTTTGGTTAAGTCAACAGCAACATTAACCCCCTTTTGCTTGAGTGCAGCACGACCCTTGGTCAGGACGTCCATCTTGTCCCTCCATCTCGCGAACTTCACGATCATGGGGCGGGGCTTGTTGTTGGCTCTGGCACGGTTGGCTGCTACAGATGCAAAGTCCGGTTTGTTCCCCACCCGGTGTGCGCGTACCAAATCGTCCTCAGTCCAGGTTTTATTTGGCACTGTGCCCTGCAGACATTCCAGTACTTTGGTGGCACAGGAATCGAAGGTCTCGCCTGGCGTTTCCACGATTCCAAAGAGTCGCAGATTGTCCCTACGTGAGAACGCCTCTAGCTTGTCTAGTTCTTCCTCGTAGCGTTTCCGCAGATCTTCCATGTCTTCCTGCAAGTCTTCTACAGACTCGGAAACCTCCTCCTGCTTCTCAGTCAGTTCCTTGCAGGTGTCCTCCAGGCTGCGAGCGCGTTGCTTCAAGTCAGCAATGTCGGTGCCAATCGCCTGTATAGAGGTCAGCACACCACAAAGGTCAGCACGAAGAGACCCCAGTTTCTCGTCAATCACCTGTGTCTGCTTGTCGATTATACGCTGAATGTCACTGACAGTAACTAAAGGTGGTGTAGTTCCAGAGACCTCGAGTGGATATGCGGATAGAGCTTCTTTGTCTGCCATCTTAGCACAGTTCGATTGACACAACAGTGCTACACAGTAATACACAGTACTACACAGTACACGTAGCTGGCAGTGTTGTACTAACAGTCACATCGACGATTGTCGTACTCAGTTCAATGGCGATACAGGAAAACCAGTCAGATGGCAGAAGTCTGTGGTCGCACAAAGTCCAAATTTACACCGTTATGATCAGCGTAGATAGGCCAAGACACTGGTAGTAAAATCCAAACAGTAGAACTTTGATTAGTGACGAAATCGCCTAATTTTGCATCGCTAATTGACTCTGAACTTTTTTTGGTGTGCTACATTCGTGAGCTCGAACTCACTCCGAGAGAGAGAGAGAGAGAGAGAGAGAGAGAGAGAGAGAGAGAGAGAGAGAGAGAGAGAGAGAGAGAGAGAGAGAGAGGAGAGAGAGAGAGAGAGAGAGAGAGAGAGAGAGAGAGAGGAGAGAGAGAGAGAGAGAGAGAGAGAGAGAGAGAGAGAGAGAGAGAGAGAGAGAGAGAGAGAGAGAGAGAGAGAGAGAGAGAGTGAGTGATTGACGATGATTGACGACGACGACGACGAAACGTTTTTATTCAGGATAAAAAGTTTTAGGCATAGCAATGCCTATCTTCCAAACTGTCCTGCTACTCTACACATATAAAAATACATCAGACGATACAGCAAAAGATAAAATATATATAAGTACCCATTCCCCCCCCCCCCCACCCCCACCTCCACCATCAAAAAAAAAAAGATAAAAAGTAAGAATAAAAAATAAAATACAAAAAGAATTAAAACAATATATATACATGTATGAACCTGACATGTTAATGCAGACAGTCAAACTATTACATAATCTGCAGCAATCTGCTGTGCTGGAGCAACATACTAAGCAGAAAAATAGAACATTCACATCGACAGCAGATATTTATGGACGCGAGCTCTGAAGATAGATAACTTTGAAATAGACTTTAAATGAGAGGGTAAGTTATTCCATGACTTAGCACCGGAAAATGATATGCTAGATTTGAAGATGTCGATTCTCGGTTTTGGGAGATGGAGTAAGCTGTTCCTCGTGTTCTCTCTATTCGTATGGGAAAGCAGCTCACGGAGATAGGGAGGGGCGGCATCGTTTAGAATTTTTTGCACAAGTAAGCATCTATTAAGTTCCAATTGTTTACTGAGTGGTAGGATATTAAGGGCCTTCAGTCTTTCATCAGTAGGGGACGAACCAGGAAGAATAAGCTTAATACCTCGCCGGTAAAGGGAATTAATTTTTTTCAAATGAATGTCTCCACAGCCGTCCCAGATATTGGAAGCATAATTACAATGTGTCTTGATGTGTGCGTTAAAGAATAGTTTTCGAGCATCAATGTCAACTATACGACTTAATTTGGATAATAAAAAGAGATTCTTCGAAATAGTTTTACAGGCAGTTTCTATGTGAGGCTCCCAGCTGAGCTGTTCGTCGACTGTCACTCCTAACAAACGATGTTTTAACACTTGCTCTATGGGCTGAGAGTGAAGGGACAGCACAAGGGGTTGCAAACCACGTTGATGCTTTTGGCGTGTTGTCACCAACATACGTTTCGTTTTAGGAATACTAATAATCATATGATTTTCTTCACACCAAGTTGACACTTCATCTAAACTATGTTGGAGGACAGCGCTCACGGTTGAAACATTTTTATCAGATACATGTAATGATGTATCGTCAGCAAATAGTTCACAGTTTGTGTCGGGGTGTGATATTGACAGTGGAAGGTCATTTATAAAGATGTTGAATAATAATGGTCCTAGGGTGGATCCCTGAGGAACACCATGGGTCACCAGTCCTTTCGCTGAGTATTTACCATTCAAGAACACTTTCTGCGTTCTGTCTAAGAGATAGGACGAGAGAAAAGCGACTGCATTTGAGTCAATGTGATATAAAGGTAACTTCTTTAGTAAAATTGAGTGGTTAATGAGATCGAAGGCTTTTTTAAGATCTAGAAATACTACACCTGAAAGTTTGGACTCATTTATGGCAGTAAGCCATTTGTGGGTTATGAGAGTTAAGGCTGTCTGACACGAATGTTTAGGCCGAAAAGCTGATTGTGCAGTACTAATAAGGCGGTTTTTCTCCAGGAATTGAAGTAAATGATTATGTATATGCTTTTCAAGTGGTTTGGACGCTGCTGATAAGATTGAAATGGGTCTGTACTCACTTGGGTCGCTCAGATCTTTGCTTTTTGGTAGAGGAATAACTTTTGCTATTTTCAATTCATCGGGAAACATGTTCTTTTGAATCGAAAGGTTATATATAAAGGTTAATGATTCAACAATATAAGGGAGCGCAATTTTCAGGATTTTACTGCTAATACCGTCTACACCACAAGATGTTTTACTTTTCATGTTGGTTATAGATTTTCCTACATCAAGGACGGTCATTAGGGGAACTGAGAAAGTATTGCCGGCGTTTATCTGACTGTGCTGTTTCAATTGTTCTGAACATACGTATTCACCTGGCTCACTGGTGTTCGTCTGTGACAGGGTTTTAGCAATGTTAAGAAAGTGTTCATTAAATACATCAGCTGTGAGGTGCGGGGGGACGCTCGTTGATTTGCTAGATTGTCCTTTAGTAAATGTGTTAATCACCTGCCACACGCTGCGTATGTCTTTGCCGCCCGCAATAATCTTTTCAGCATACTGCCTCTGTGCTTTACGAACTAATGATTTAACTAGGTTTCGCTGTTTTTTGTACTCGTCAAATTTCTTTTGTTGTTTCAATAGATCTCTTAGTTCCATCGCAGCTTTAATCTCATCCGTCAGCCACTCAGGCACAGTGGGATGTTTAACACGCTTAGTGCGCCTCGGGGCATGTCTGTCAAGAACACCGAGGAACAACTTACACCAGTGGGACAGCGCTACATTGGGATCGTTATAGTTATACACATCGGAAAATGGTGTTTGGGAAAGTTCATGCAAAAAAATCATCTTGGTTAAATTTTTTGAATGATCTGTAGAGGATGGTTATATGCTCCTTATGAAGTTTCTTTGGCAACTTCGCAGATAATGAAAAACAAATAGGAAAATGATCACTGACAGAGGTGCTGGGAACATAGACATTGCTAAGGGCACTGGCGTTGGTTGTATAAACATGGTCAATTAATGTGGATGAAGTAGCAGTGACCCTGGTGGGTGACTGAACTACTTGTGTAAGGCCTAAGAACGTTATCATGGATCTCCATGACGTGTTGCCAGGTTTCAATAAATCAACATTAAAATCACCGAGTATATGTATATCACCCTTGGAGTTTTGTACTTTGTCAACCATTACAACAAAATCATCTTGCCAGGACACTGTAGCTGCGGGGTTTCTGTAAATAAAACATACGAAGGTCGGGGTTGACTTGGCGGTTGCTTTTATCTCAAGCCACAGGCTTTCCACATGGGTGGATTCCAGGTCACATCGTCGTGTTACGTTGTTAGCAATAGTATTGTGAACATAAGCACAAATGCCAGTATGACCAGGCACTGAAGCATCTCGCCTATGAATGGAGAAATTTTGTATGGTGATAGCTTGGTTACTTATATTCTCTGTCAACCTACTTTCTGTAAAGCCAAATATATGATATGGGGAGGGTTGGTTGAGTAGTACTGTAACGTCTGATACTTACTGCAAAGGTGATATACATTGAGGTGGCCTATTCTAAGCAAATGATCGCTGACACTAGTAAACACGTCAGGTAACTTCGCAACCAAATACTTGTTTCAAATATACTAACAAACTAAATGACAGTTTAAACAACAATAACAAAGTGTCACAATGTGGCATGCAGATCAGTGGTCAAAATACAGCACTGAAACATGCGCGAAAGATAAAAAAGGAAAAAAAAAAAAAGATAGCGAATCGTAGATGTAAATGAAAAAAGTCTGCAGCTATATAGGTCTCTGCGTGTGCAACGTACCGTTGCTAAAAACAAAACGCGATGAAGCGTACCAGAGTAATCTTATTCCATTTGCTACCGCCACAGTCAGTGATAAGAATCACTTTAATAGCGACTAAGTTGTGCACTCTTGTACAATACACAGGCTAACACAGTTTGTAAAGTCACAGAGCGCTGCAATTGTCATAAGAGAGAGAGAGAGAGAGAGAGAGAGAGAGAGAGAGAGAGAGAGAGAGAGAGAGAGAGAGAGAGAGAGAGAGAGAGAGAGAGAGAGAGAGAGAGAGAGAGAGAGAATGACAATGACAATGACAATGACAATGACAATGACAATGATT
The DNA here is from genome assembly GCA_036245525.1 of Semisulcospira habei. Taxonomy (NCBI): domain Eukaryota; kingdom Metazoa; phylum Mollusca; class Gastropoda; family Semisulcospiridae; genus Semisulcospira; species Semisulcospira habei. Next base: position 70,832,180 of record BTPG01000006.1, read on the forward strand.
CTTTATTTTACAACGGTGAAAGTTTTGGCTGGCACAACCATTTTTCGAACTTGCCGTTGCTAATCTACAAATAATGCACAAAGTGTGAAAATATTATATGAGAAAAAAGAAATAGAAAAAAAAAGAAGAAGAAGAATAAATGATATAAAAACAAAACAAAACCAGCAACAACAACAACAACAAAAACGTGCGCGCACACACACACACACACACACACACACACACACACACACACACACACACACACACACACACACACACACACACACACACACACACACACACACACACGCACACACTGAGTATTATAGGGTCGCAGTGAAAGTATTAAGATAATGACGTGAGGTAATTGAAAATACTGGCTCTAAAATAAGAAAGGGTTGTTGCTGTTGTAACTTTCCTAGGCAAATTGTTCCACAGGCTATGGCCTGAGAACGCTAAACTTGTCTTGTAGAGATCGATTCTAGGTCGTGGTACAATAATGAATTGCCTTGATCTTGAGTACGTTGGTGATGGAAAGGAAAATAGTTTCTTAATATAATCAGGCATTTTGCTATTCAATGTTTTGAACATAATTATTCCCTTATTGTACATTAAGTGATTTTTCAGGGGAAGAATCTCCAAGGTTTTCAGTTTATTATCGGTAGTTGAGTTAGGATCAGGTAGGATAAGTTTTGCGGCTCTACGATGAAGAGCATTCAGTCTCTTCAAGTGGACCTCGCTTGCTCCATCCCACACTGTAGAAGCATAGTCGATATGTGACCTGATGTGGGCGTTAAAGAACAGTTTACGTGTTTCTACATCAGTGATATATTTTAATTTGGCTAAAATGTAAAGTTTCTTTGATATTATGTTGCATATGTTAGTAATATGACACTGCCATTTAAACTGGTTATCTACAGTAACACCGAGAAGACGATGTTCTGTTACTTGACTGATGGGTTTTCCTTGAAGAGACAAGCTGAGTGAGAGAGAGCCTAGCTGGTGCTTTTGACGGGTACTTAATACCATACATTCAGTCTTCGCTGGGTTTAGGATCATGGAGTTGTTACTACACCAGCTGTCAATGTCTTGTAGTGCGCTTTGTAGGCGTGTATCAATAATAGATAAATCCTCGTCGGGCAAGAGAGAGAGAGAGAGAGAGAGAGAGAGAGAGAGAGAGAGAGAGAGAGAGAGAGAGAGAGAGAGAGAGAGAGAGAGAGAGAGAGAGAGAGAGAGAGAGAGAGAGAGAGAGGAGAGAGAGAGAGAGAGAGAGAGAGAGAGAGAGAGAGAGAGAGAGAGAGAGAGAGAGAGAGAGAGAGAGACGGACGCACCGACAGACAGACAGACAGACGGACCGACAGTTACAGACACACAGACAGACAGACAGAGACACAAAGAGACAGAGACACAAAGAGAGAGAGAGAGAGAGAGAGAGAGAGAGAGAGATGATGATGATGATGATGATGATGATGATGATGATGATGATGATGATAACGATGATGAAACATTTACGATGATAAAGTCCCCATTTTACCTGTCTTGCCCGCCTGTCGATTTCACGGAAGTCCTCAGGGTTGAAAATGTCGCGTTTTCGGCCTACAGGTGGTGCTGGTGGTGGGTAGCCATCTTTCTCCGTGTCGGGAGCATTCTCTAGCAGCAGGACTTCTAGATACGTCTGCGGAGAAAGAGTTGTTCTTTCACAATGTAAATAATTTATGAGGCCAGAAATAACATTTACAGCAATTATTTGATTTTGGGCATTATTAAATATTTTGACTGCGGAATTCATGTTAAATATCACTTTTAGATGGAAAACTTCAGTCTTCATAATATTTTCTGTATTAACTCTTTCATTGCCAATGGTCGGAGACTGCAACTATGGTTCTGAAACTTCGTTAATTCAGCTCCATAGAGCTCCAGCCGTCAATAGAACACGGATACAAAATGGTGTCAGCGAGAGGCATAGATCCTCATGAGCCCCCTCATCTTCCGAATCTCATGAGGATCTATGTCTCTTGCAGTTGGATCGTGTATGCGAAAACAGCGAGCGACACCTAAAAGCTAGAGGCATAGATCCTCATGAGCCCCCCGCGGTCTGTCTGTCTGGTTCTAAATAGAATTTGTAATGGAACTTTGATCTGACTGATAAAAAATTACATCTGTTTTTGCAAGACAGTTTACTTTACACATAACAAGGTCTGATATAACAAAAGTCGGAGATATAAACATTTTTGGGAGGTTACGTCAGCACTCTTTCTATGTGAATCACTTCGCATATATCAAACCTCGGGTATAACAACAAGAAAAATTGGGTCCCCTGCTGATTTGTTATTTCCGGCGACTACTGTATTTGTTTTCGCAGTTTTCGATTGTGATATTTTTTTTTTCCTTTGCAGCACACAACCCACCCTTTTGGATACACTGATGACTTTATGATTACGTGTGTAGACGACGCAATATTGTATGTGGGTACAGGGGGAGGAAATCGAAATTCTGGCAAAGGTTTTGCGCCCCTGATTCGGGGTTGGTTGGTTAGTTCGGGTTTAACTCCACAGCACCGAGGTGATCATGGACGGCCCTGACGGGCGGGTTATAGGGGACAGGGAAATCTATTGCCTATGGAGTACGACTTGAACACTGATCAACTCAGGCGCACTCCAACAGTGCCACTTTGATTTACCAGGACCTTTCAACGGACATGCTACTGAACAAATCCGTTTTTTCTCCCTGGATTGTGAGTCCAGCTACCAGGGCCGGGAAGCGGCGTCAATAGGATATTAAGTATCTATCTCGTTCGTTGTTGGTAGTCGTTCGGTGTAAACGAAACTTCACTAGTATCCTGTTAACGCTAAGAAACGCAGGTGCAATAAACTCTTGCCAGAACTTTGGTTCCAACCCCCTGTGGGCGTATGCATATTATTTTATGACGGGTCGGTCTAGGACAGGGCTGTTCAATCTATCACCGCACTCCAATATGTTTTTGTTCCTTTCATTGAACTGACAGTTACATGGCGTGTTAAGTGGGATTTTGTCCTTTATGACATGCATGTTTACATCTTCCTGGTTGACAGCACGCTAGAAACTGCTGCATGAGCCATTTGCAAGGTATGGCCATTAGGTATGGGTACCATAGCTATTGGACAATTCTAATCAACTTCTTCGGAAAGGGGGCGGGGGGGGGGGGGTCTTCATCATATTTTCTGTATTAACCCTTTTATCGCCAGTGATCGTAGACTGCAACTATGTGTCTGAAAACTTCGTTAAATCAGCGCCAAAGAGCTCCAGCCGTCCATAGAACACGGATGCAACGTGCTGTCAGCGCCTTGTACTTTTTGTTCTGTGGTTTTTGATCTTGTAAAGCGCTCAGAGCATCATTTGTTTGGAGGGTAAGCGCTACATAAATGTACATTATTACATTCTAAATAGAATTTGTAATGGAACGTTGATCTAGTTGATACAAACATGACATCTGTTTTTGCAAGACAGTCAACTTCGCTAATAATTAGATCGGATATACCAAAAGTCGGATATATAAACACTTAAATAATAACACTATAATACTTATTATTATAATATTATTGTTATATTATAATAATTAGTATAATTAGTATATGTAAAGAACATTATACCGTAGCGGGAAGCAGTGAGCTCTAAGCGCGTTACAAGAAGTTATTCTACACTATACGTGTACACATGTACACAGAACCACCCACAACCCTTACACGAAATAAACCTGCACACAGTGAAGCGTGAAACCATCGCCAAATCACGGACATGTTGATGATACTTAAGTGCCACCACAATGGTGCTTTACGGTCAACAAAGGGAAGGCCTAAGATCAAAGCCACCATGATGTAAACGGTCAACAAACGGAAGACAAAGCCACCATGAAGCTTCCTACACCACTGATTTAATCGATAAAAACCGCAAATAATTATGCATTTTACACCAAACTGTAAATTGAAAGTTCTATCCAATCGACAGAGCTATATCCAACAGTAAATATACGGCAAGAATGACTTCGTCTTATTATTTTGCTAAATCCGGACAAACAATGACTGCTGCCAAACGTGCAAAATGCAGAATGCAATTTAAAATAAATAAATAAATAAATAAATAAATAAATACGCTTCGGAATACGAAGGACACGTACAACATGCATTTGAGTAAATTTCATTCCCTTCTTGTGTCAAAGTAGTTATTACAACAAGGAATAAAATGAAATAAACCGTTGTCACCTTCGCTACCAGTGATTACAAATTCCGCGTCTGAAACGACTGTATACTGACCGACATTCGCATGAGGAAGACAGTTGTAAATATTTAATAGGCGCCGAAAATAAAGAACTTGAGACTAACAAGAGACATAATTCCTGGTGAGCCCCCGTTTATCAGGGTTTATGTCTCTTGCAGCTGGATATCGTTCGCCTTGCCCCGACAGTTAAGGGGTTATGTCTGAACACAGATAAAGCAGTTAGCATAGGTGCCCAGTTTTCACGCTTGCTGTTGCTACTTTGCTTCTTTTTAAAAAAAAATTACATACACAGAAAAAAAAGTACGCTGCACACAAAAACAAGGCAATTACAACAAGATGGGATGAACCATAACCCACAAAGTCCCTTCTATATCAGAGCTGTCCTCGTTGTCAAGGGTCTCTACCTTTTGTCTTTGACCTGATTCTGATGTTGAAATATCTCCTATTGATCAAGATAAGGATTTCATCCCAAAGTCTACCCTATTGTTTGGAGCTCACATGCGTTTTTCTTTTAGGAACACTCACAGTTGTTCATCTTTTTAAGCTTATCCTTCTGATCCATTTCCTTCCTCTCTAAGCCAACTTCTGATCAACACACACGCCGGTACACACAAATAAAGACGGACACACGGCGCTTCCCGACATTAGGACGCTGAGTGGGCTGGAGTAGCGACAGGAAATCTGAAGAAGAATAGCACTATCAGCAAAATGACGTCACTATAAGCTTGACGTTATGGCATCGCTAGTCTCACGACGCTCATCCCAAAGGCACGCAGCCTCTTCCAGGGCTAACTGTTTTGTTCGACACAGTCTCTTCCAGGGCTGACTGTTTGATGGGAGTATATAGTGCATCCAAAACTTGCAAAAATGAATTAGTTGTTATTCAAAAGGTTGAAGAGGTACACAGCTGGCCACGAACTCCACCAATGTATTTCTTCAAACTAGCTATATCCAAAATTTCAAGTAAATATGACAAAAATTACGGACTCTAATCTGGGTCAACCGACTTTCTTTAAACGGTCTTTTATATCTTCAGTGAGACAACCAGTTACAACATGCTCGGAGGCTCTCTTAGTCACCCCTTAAATAAAGTATTTCGCCAAGTTTCAAGCTTGTACTTCCAGCAATATTTAATATTCTCGTATCTACATACATCACATACACACATACACACACACACACACACACACACACACACACACACACACACACACATACACACACACACACACACACACACACACACACACACACACACACACACACACACACACACACACACGGCCTTTCGCGCCGATTGTACGTTCAAAAGCGAGGCTAGCGTAACTAGACATGACGCAATTTGTACCTTTTTACTTCAGTTGTCATAGGTTTAGGCCTGCCCGCCTTTGACATCATGGACATGATATTAAATTCTAAAAAGTCCCTTCTATAAATAGAAGGGACTTAACAAAAGCGCAGCGGTTCATGTCGATCAAAGCCTCTTTCTGACACTGCTTTGAACCATATTCCTTATATGGCAGGGGCTCTTTGCCAGCGTAGAATTAACAACGATTTTATATTACACTAATGTTGTGAATGCTGGCATTGGAGAGGTTAACTCCGCCTAACCTGTTGATGATATAAAAGGGAAATGTCATTAACTCCTTCCCTGCCACAGCACGTGCATTGTTATTTCTGAAATCTTTGTTAATTCAACAACTAACAGCCAATAACGTCTAATAAGCATGCATACAACGTGATCTCAGCAAGAGGCATAGCTCCTTGTAAGCCCCAGGAGTCGCGGGGGCTCATAAGGATCTATGTCTCTTGTAGTTGGATCGTGTTCACTTTGAAGGGTTAATAAAAGTACACAGTCGATCGCCTCCGGCGCAGAAACGCAGGTGTCTCTTACGGATTTTAAAGGACATGAGGAAACAAGGCCAATATTGGCACGCTGTCGAAAGGATTTTCTAATGGGTGTGCTGGAACGCGTATGGGTCTTATCGATCGCGGAGATCCCATCTTGATCGAACTGAACGAAACTGAATAGAGCTTACCTGAATTCTTTCAAGGTCGGCCATTTTCCCTTTGTAAAAAAAGGCTACGACTCGGCGCCGTGCCCGTGCTCGTTCCTAGTCTTTTAAGCGATCTGCTGTCGTATGCGGCTGATGGGGTAATGGGCGTTTGTTTTACTCTTAAATGTATCCATTGATTTTGCACGCTGTTGCGTTTGTGGTTGTGTTATTCTTTCTTAGAGCATGTGTAAGTTACTCTTAGAAAAGATCCGGTGTTTAGATGAGTTATTTTGGTTAAGAATTATCTACCTTTTTAGTATGATTCGCTTTTCTTTGCATGAAGAGTTTCGATAGCTAGACTTTTGTTGTGTAGCTAGAATGACGCATATTTTCGCTACATTGTACCAACGTCTGACCTATATTAGACTGGAAAGGTCGGGACAGGTCGCGATCGATCTAGTGACCGCAGAAATGACGTCAAAGATTTATAGTACACAAAGTTGGCAACATTCCGTGACATTTACGTAATGCACGGAGTTTACGGAATGCACCTAGCTGTTAGTGGAAGATTGTAGACAGATCTAGAGTATTCTTTTTCATGAATATTGATGAGTTTTTGTTACGTTGTCTTTCCTGATTGGTTGAGTTGTGTAGTTTGCGGGATTGTTTTGGAATTCTGTAATAGTACAAAAGGATAGTTAGTTATTTGTGTTTAACGCCGAGCAGGCGACTAATGCATCTCACGGCCGGTATAAAAGGGGGTGTTAGCGAATTATGTGCGTGCATTGGTTGGGAGACGCAGTGTATCAGAATTGTGGATGCATAATAGAGAGTGTACCAAAGTGGGGATGCATTTGTGGATGCATTGTGCTGAGATTGCATCGTGGGAATAAAATATTGTTGGAACTGTTACTCCTTTGTGGTCTACAACCTTGTGCCCCGTGTGACGAGTTGCAGCTGAGTGAAGTTTCTTTACAAGAACCCTACGTGAGTGCGTCTGGTGTGATTGTATCATACTATGACTACCACGTAACACACGCTCTGCACACATATTGTGCAGATAATCAAAAGCGTCTAAGAACAGTTCAATCTTATTTACAATTTTATAAACAACCACTCATGTGTGCTTTCCCTCAGTAGCTTTTCGGTACTCAAATTTTCCAGAGACACGCCGCACCCCTGGGTCTAGATGTTCCCGGAAATACACGCACGGGACCAAGTATGTTCAGTGCAAATGCACAAGGTACATTTATAAATGCGACTACCGGACTCTACCCTATGAGCTCATTAAAATGCGCGGAGACGCACTTTGACAAATATGACTTCCTGGTTGGGGTTGTTTGATGGTTGGGGTTGTTTGATAAAACTTGGGAACGTTCAATTTTCCAGAAAGATGGAACGTGGATATAAATCGGTCTCAGCAAGAGGCGTAGATCCTCATGAGCCACTGAGCCCCTGCAATCGCGGGGGCGCATTAGGATCTATGTCTTGCACTTGGATAGCGTTCATTTATTCCCAGGGGCATTGAAGGGATTAATTGTCATTCAACTCTAGATCTCCACCGTGACGGACGAATCGACAATGGCGGTTCAAGGGTAGTGCCTGATTAGCTTGACGCCTTCTAAGGCGTCAGGCTAATCAGGCACTTCCATTGAAAGATAATGCACTAGCCGATGTCAGTCGGCAGCAGCACTTTTTTTTTTATCCACCTGCAGTTGTCTTGTCTCCAACGTTTCTCGCTGAGCCCTAGCAACGTGCGCGCTGGGCCACACCCAGTGTGGCCTGAGGTGACCCGAGGAACTTTGGCATAACGGGGTGACGCGTTGGCCACCTAAACCTAATCTGTGGGAAGCCATCTGCAATGTTAGATCTACAGTTAGGTCCGTGCAAAATAAAGGCATTGAAAACAAATTCGCCAGTTTGCACAAGGTCTTCGGGTCCACGCCGGTCGTCTTTGGGCTCATACGGTTCTTCGCCTCTTGCTGGTCCTTTTCATATCCATGTTCCTCGGTATTTTTTGCCGCTGAACTCGCCTTGTTTTCAAAGACATAATAAATTTACGTCCACTGTAAAAAAAAAGGGGTTAAGCTATTAAACTTATTTTCCCCAGGATCAAGCATCTCAAATTAGAAAATTGTCTGCAACAGATACTGATGACAGTATTTGTATGGGTCCTTTGTGTACTACCTTAGAGCTTTATGATGTAAGTACAATGCCAAATGTCGAAATTTATTGTTTGGAGGGTGTATTGTTTTTGTACCCGAGTCGCAGATTTATCGTCTGCGTCGACCTTTTTTTTGAATTAATATGCATATTTATGTGCCTACGTCACAAGTCAGAACCCGGCCGACAATCTGTGTCACAATACTGCAGGTCACGAGGTCATCGGTGTGGTGTAGGCCTACACACGTGTCAACGTACACCATACTCGCTATGTTGTCAAAATCACAATGCGGGTTCCGCTTAACCTGCTAGAACGATCGTGCCGAGGGTGCGGCTTATTTGACTCGCAAAGCCGGCGAGCCTGCGCCCACGGCGTCTAGTTTGACCTTTGATCCTTTACCCCTCGGAAACACGCAACGCGTTCCATCATTGAAACAGAACATTGGTATGTATACCCACTTTCTGCACTGCAGTCAATTTCACAACTCACACATCGAAGTCTACGTAACTGAAAGCATCATTGGAAACGATAAATGCACCATCGCAGCAGAAACACTACCTCTCTGAATCGAGTGAATGAGAGCCGGCACAGATAAAAACATGTTACGACCAGCGATGTACAACTTTGCGGACACGCACCGTAGTTTTCAGATGTTTGCAGCATAACATGTGATAACTAGCTCGTAACTATATGATAAAACAGATTTAAAATCTTGCGAAATCAGTAAGAGATAAATTCTACTCAAGATCATGATTTCTGAAAATCACTAGCGCTAGCTGAACTATTGGAAGATCGACAAAGACCGTAGATTAATCACTGATTCAGCAGGAAAGGGACAAATTCGATGTGAGCGGTCAAGCCAAGCGCTTGCTTTACTCGTTGCCACGTGTCCATATTCCCTTGTCCGATGTCAGTTCTGCTTAGGGGTATCTTGTCTCTCTTCCTATTTCTTCCCTTCAATTCTGAGTCTGTCATTGTTGGCGCGAGTCGATGATACTTTGCTTTTTTTCTTCGCTGGTTCATCCGCCATCTTGTCTCTGATTGGATATAATTATGCAGATGACATAAGGTCGTATAGAATAGTTATGACGTCAGCTACCATCACCTATCAGAAGTAGTATTTTCACGGTGTACCCTCACAAGATTCCGGTGGGCCTCTTTTCGCTTTGAACGGACGAAAGAAAGCATTTGGTGAGACAGTAGGATGGTCACTGTCTATGTGGGTATGTATACTGAATCACAGTAAAAGCTTTTTGCGAAATGAAGCCTTAAAAAATGTCAGGCGTGCCCCATTAAGCTCGATCATTGATCACATTTTTAAACGTGAAACAGTTTATGGCCTTGATGACTCAAATATTCTTTAAAAACAGATAAGGACACAGTAGTCAAAAGGTCAGACAAAAATCCATAGTGTCAGACTATTCATCGCTCTCTGGTAATGTAATCTCGGGTTATGTTTGCTGATCTCTCATTTAGCCCCGACACACCACAGTAAGACATGGATCGAGTGTCATAGTTCAAGGGTGGTGCCAGAATAGCTTGGCGCCCATATTCTGGCACCACCCTTGAACTATAATGCTCGATCTGCCTCTAGATTTATAATACAGTCCTTCAGAGGGCAACTTCAAAATGTGGGGACTTCGGTCCTGGGGCAGAATGTGTTAATGCGTCATATAGCAATATTATCAATGCATTGTTTTGTGACGGGCAAACAAAAAGTAAGTTTTCGTTTAGCCCTGACACACAACAGCAAGAGATATTAACGTCTGCGAATTATCAACTGCACTTTTGAAAACTGGTTTATGTGAACCTTAACGTTTATCGTTGTAAAATAAAAGTTCATTGTTCACTGTTCTCGCGTTTTCTCTCGTTCTCTCTCTCTCTCTCTCTCTCTCTCTCTGAAAACATTTTTTTTTTTTTTTTTTTTTTTTGGGGGGGGGGGGGGGGGGGGGCAAACGATCGATCATGTACGCGTTTAATTTCAATAGTTCTTAGAAAGTCTTATTTATACAGCTCTTGATAACATACGAACGAGAGACAGACTCTCTCTCTCTCTCTCTCTCTCTCTCTCTCTCTCTCTCTCTCTCTCTCTCTCTCTCTCTCTCTCTCTCTCTCTCTCTCCCCCCCCCTCCATCTCTCCTCTCTCTCTCTCTCTCTCTCTCTCTCTCTCTCTCTCTCTCTCTCTCTCTCTCGCAAGCGCGCACACACACACACACACACACACACACACACACACACACACACACACACACACACACACACACACACACATTCTTTCACGCATGCAAGTAAACACATACATTTTTAAAAAAAAACATATACTCGTTCATTTATTATTTTCAGCTGTGCTAGGTGTCTCAACATGTATTTATTTCACTTTGACGCCTAGAGGCGCAAGGCCTCAATTGTTAAGGTCGATTATAATCATGGTGTAATAATAATAATAATAATAATAATAATAATAATAATAATAATAATAATAATAATAATAATAATATAATAATAATATTCGTCTTCCTTCAGTCTCTTTATACTTTTTCTCATTGGCTTAAGTCTTCTGAGTTTTTCCCCTCACTCTTTCTATTTATATTACTTCGCTTATAGCAAAGTTCGTTCCCATTGACAAAATCGTCAGCTTTCTAAAGGAAGCCAATTTGTTTTACAAAATTTAGGTCTCTGTAGTCTACACAAATGACTTGTTCTTATGACATTACAAAGTATGTAGACATGTACGATTGACCTGTGCGACATTTTAGACAAGTATACTTTAAAACTGTATTTACATGATATTTTCATACCTTTTCCTTAGTCTAGTTGACCAGACCTTTACCCTTACCGCCCTGAGATGGCTTTAGTCGCCTGCTCGGCGTTACACCCCAATAACTAACTGACTGATATAACAGCGAGAGAAAGTAGCTCCCCTGGCGATTTGTTAAATCCGGAATTTACTGTAAACGGAACCAACAATCGCACAGAGAACACAGGACTCACAAGAGATGTAAACCCTCATGAGCCCCGCCACTGCGGAGGCTTATGAGGGTTTAGGTCTCTTGCAGTGGGGTAGTGTTCGCTTTGCCCGTTCGTATATCATGCAGTAGTCTGAAACGCTGAAATACTTGTAGTCTGTTTCATGTTAAACGGCGGGCCTTCTCTCTTCACCATCCTTGCTCTACAACGAATTGATTTAAATCATCTGAATTGAGACCCTTTTCATTTTTGTTGTTGTCCTTGTTTTCATCTTCTTCTTCCTCACATCCGTCCTCACTGCTATCGTCACTGGTGTTTTCTTTCGTCTCCTGTGCTCCGACATTCCCATTTTCACCGTTGCTTTTCCCCACCTTTTCATCGTCTGTGACCTCCTCAGATGACTGTGCCTGCGCGGGGCTTGATGCGTTGTCCGAAACTTCCTTTGATCTCTCTTCAACAACCGCCTTGCTCTGCAAGATCACAACACAAACACAAATGACGTTCACATTTTGTAAACGTTACTGTGCTACGATTATAGGCGACCCTCTACAGACAAGAAAGGGTTAATTATCCATGATGTCCATGATATGACTCGAATAAGTAAAACATTCAAAAGACGAAGAAAATGTTAAGCCCTTAACTGTCTTGGCAAGATGAACTCTACCTATCTAGTCCCGGGGGCTCATGCGGATATAATTATATGTCTTGTTAGCTCTATTTTATTTATGCCTACTTTTGGTCCTAACTATATTGTGTTCTTCACGCAAATGTAGGTCAGTGTGCAGTTGTTTCAGGCGCGCAGTTCGTGATCACTTTCACAATCTATCCGATTCAGCCTGGGTTAACACAGACACCCCAGCGGGAGATCGATCGGTCATGGTGGTTCAACAGTAGTGCCAGATTAGCTGTGGACTTTCATTTATCGTAAACCCTTCGCTGCTGAAACATAGCCGACAGTGTCCAAAAGACATGAAAGCACATTATCTGATAAACCCCTTGTGGTTTGAATGTTCGTGGAGATCCCCAAAACACGATCGGCGAGCTTTTAATTCTCTTCGTGACAATTTTCACATTGCCACAAAACTCATTATAAAAATGGCCTTTTTTGCGTTATTAACTCTAAAAGACGTGACGCATCCTGACACGCAACTTCAGCCGCGTATCAGGATGCGTCCTGCCTTGAATTAATGAGTTAAAAAATAAATGAGTTAAAAAATGGACACATACCCACTCGTAGAAGGCGGCGGTGCCAGTGCTGATGGCTCTGATTTCTGGCGAGGTGCACTTGCTGAGAAGGCTGGCTGCCTGGTCCACGCGCCCCTTGTCTATGGCGCTGCTGTTCTGGGTTTTGATGCGCTCTAGGATGCTGGCAGGGCCGCGAGTCCGCAGCAGGCTTTGCACGTACTTCCAGTTCTAAACACAACATGCAAAGAGAAACTACAAGCAAAAAAAAAAAAATGCTGTTAATTTGGATAAATTGTGTTGTAATTTTCCTTGATAAGTGTGTCAAGGAAATCCCAACAAAGAAAGAAACATGCTTATGAATGACAATTGCAACAATTTATTTTAATAAATTGTGTTCCAACTGTCCAATCTATGCTTGTAAAGAAAATCCACAAAAAGAAAGAAACACGCTTAGAAAGGACCATTGCAACACAATGTTTCTCAAATTTATTGTTGTAATTTTCCTTTATTAGCGCGTTTCTTTCTTTCGGTATTTTCTTTGCATTTTACACGCTAACAGCCAACATTCTGGGTATAGTCAACGTTTTGGACTGCTCCTAACCCACCTTAATGGACGATCTTTTCTGACCTACAAGCCATAGTGGGTCAAGCGTTGGCAGACACAGTATTCAACGCTGGACAAAGAGAGATCGTGCAGGATTCAAGATAGGGTCAAGGGATCATAACTGCTTATTCAAAGAGCTCCTTTCGATATCCTTGCCTGTGGATCTGCCACATATATCTAAAGAAAAACATATGCCAAACAAGATCGAGCAGGGAAATTTATATTTGTATCTTTTATCGCAGTCCTTGGCGTTGGTCGCTTATTCGTCGATTATTCTCATATGCACAATAATAATAATAATTTATGATAATAATAATAATAATAATAATAATAATAATAATAATAATAATAATAATAAATTATTATTATTGTCATTTTTATTATTATGAGTAGTAGTATCATTATTTGTGTGCTGGTCTATGACTTTGGGCCTTACGGCCTGTGGTCCAGTATCGCAGGTCAGATAACACTTCTTTCATATTTCCAAACCTTGAGTTTTCTTTTGTTTTCCCCAAGCAGAACGTAGGTGGCTATGATGGCGTCTCTGACCAGGGCGTGCGGGTGGTTGTAGGTTTGAACCTCGCTGACCTGTCCGGAGCTGAGCTTCTGTACGTTGCGAGTGACGCTGGCCAGGCGACTAAGACGTCTGTGGGTGGCCTCTGCCCGGGGAAGCCAGTCGGAGCGACGCAGGAAATAGGCCACCTGGGAGTTATGGGCTGTGTCTATGGCAACGCCCAGCTGTTCCAAGGAGTTTGCCGACTCTGCGTCGCATACCGCTGGGAACGTAAATATATAAAAAATATTATGTAACTCGTTTGATTAAAAAGTAATGATCGCGTTAGCTAACGGGTTCACTCATGTTTAGTACAAAGGACGCACTTTAACTTTTGTGCCACAGAAATTATTAGAAATGCAGACTGAGCATTTTCATGACGTACAGCTGCTTCTTGATCTGCGGTCGTAAGTTGCGGACCCGAGGTTCCACCCGTCCACTTTAATCCGTTCAGTGATGAGAAAATTTGAACACCAACACTGCAAGAGGTATAAATCTTCATGATCTCCCGAAGTTGCGGGGGCACATGAGGATTATTGCATCTTGCTGACCACTTTAAATCATTGATCCTGGGACAGTTAATTGCTTTTGGTGTCCAATTAACAAAGATTGTAGAAACACAGTCTGCGTCAGCTGGCACGTACTAGTTAATTGTATTTACGGCTGAGTTCAAAGTCCTACTTGACACTCCAGCAATGTCTTTAACCCATCACATCCTGAGGCTGATCTAAAAGAAAAATTTATTGTCCAATAAAGGCTACATTACAGATTCGAGATAGCACCAAGCTATTCTGGCACTACGCTAGAACTATCGTAATCAAATTTATTTCAAGCAATAGTGTATCATGATAAAAAGTGTTAAGAGGAATCACTCAGCGAGGTATACTCTTTGGCAGTAATCATTGGATAGAAGAAACAGCCAGGAACTCCAGCATTGTTTGTTGTTATAAGTGCGACATAAACCAAGTAATCTAAGTAAAAATAGTTCAACTAGGAATAAAACTGCTGTCATATCCGTGACTTCTTATATTTCATCGTGCAGTAATCACAGGTTACTGTCCTTTAAATCCGTAATTACTAAATAGCAAATTAAATACTCGCGAATCCGTCATTTTACTACCTCCCGTCCCCCTCCCGCCCCCTCCCTCCCCCTCACACCCCTGCCAAAAAGTAATAAATGAAACAAAACAAAACAAGCACCAACAACAACAAAAAACAACAACAAATAGACAAAACAAAACAAAACATTTTAGAAAACCTAATTAACGTCACACCTTGACGGTGCAGGTTGCGCAGCCGAGTATATGCCTGATTCGTGAGGTTTTTGTCACCGAGGTGTGCTCGCCGATACTCCTGCAAAGCGCTTTCCAGGCGATGCAGATCATCGCCATCGTCCTCCATTGCGGCTCTCAGCTCGTCCGTAATCCGTAAACATGATATATCGTGTCACATTAGTTGGTCAACACACAACAATTTACAGTTAATTACAGGCTTTGAAAGGAAAAGCACATAGCAGACTGAAAGTTGTTCGAGACGTGCTAAACACCGTGTGTCCGTATGCACCACGTATCCAATGTGTTAATGCTTAATACTTGGCATCAACAGCGGATGTAGGCCAGCACAACAGGACTCCAGGTCGTATGTTCCAAGACGCATACAGTTCCGCTGACATTGAAGGTGTTAAATAATTCAAGGCGCACTGGATCAATAGCTGCGAAAGTGTCATGTAGTGTTGCCGGCGGCACAGCTACACGACACTTCCGCAGCTATTGATTTGGGGTTTCTTGAATGAGTTAATTTATAGAAATATTTGTAGGGTCTGGGCATACCTGCTGTTCCTTGTCCTTGGAGAACACGAGGCTCCTGTCCGGCGTAAGCAGGTAGTTGAGGACGTTGATGTAGTCCGTGTCCACGCCCTTCTCGCGCGCGTCAATCTGCAGGCTGAACTCGGGGTTGTGGTCCTCGTAAGGCACGCGCACAGTCACCGCCACCCGGTCCTTCTCTTCCTCCTTTGTTACTCGCTCGCTCAGCTCCTCGCTCGGCAGTTTGCTGTGCACCAGTCTCGCTCGCACCTACACATACGGTTGAGGGGAGTCATTGGGATTTTAGGGTGTAATTAACAATGTGGCAGCAAATTTATCATGTTTGAAGAAATAACCCTTACCTAAATCACGAAGAATCATCACAGCAGCCTTTAGAACCAAGAAAAAGCTCAAGCTGAGCGTCATCCAGTGTTATGCGCCCACTAATGACAGGGACGAGGAAGAGAAACAAGAGTTCTACGACCGACTCCAGAGTGCCTTGGACAAATGTGCGGAGCGAGACATCACCATCGTCATGGGCGATTTTAATGCCAAAATAGGGGAGGACAACACCGGATACGAAGAGGTGATGGGGAGACAGGGACTAGGCTCGGAGATGAGTGAGAACGGGGAGAGGTTTGTAGACTTTTGTGCTCTAAACCGACTTGTCATTGGAGGCAGCATCTTCCCACACAGAAGGATACACAAAGCAACTTGGGTCTCACCTGACCATACAACAGAGAACCAAATAGACCATATCTGCATTAGCAAGAAATTTAGAAGATCCCTTCAAGATGTTCGAGTGAGGAGGGGAGCAGATGTCGCCTCCGACCACCATCTGCTTACCTTAAGAATGAAGCTCAAGCTAAAGAAAAGCCGCACAGAGACAACAAGAAGACAGCGCTATAATGTAGGCCTCCTGAGAGAAACTGGAGTTAGAGAAGAGTTCAAACTGGTGCTGTCCAACCGGTTTCAAGCGCTACAGGAGCTAGTAAATGAAGAGGAGGCGGTCACCACAGAGCAGCAGTGGAAGGCAGTTAGAGAGGCGCTGAACTCAACCTGCAAAGACACTGTAGGGTTCAGGAAACACCATCACAAGGACTGGCTGTCGGCACAGACCTTGAAGAAGATAGAAGTGAGAAAGCAGAAGAAAGCAGTTGTCAACAACAGTCGCACGAGAGCAGCCAAAGTAAGGGCACAGGGGGAATACTCAGAAGCCAACCGCGAAGTGAAGAGGAGTATCAGGGCAGACAAGAGGGCCTACACAGACAGCCTGGCAACAGAGGCAGAAAAGGCAGCAGGCAGCGGCAACATGAAACAGCTCTACGACATTACCAGAAGATTGTCAGGCAAGTATGGCCATACAGAAAGACCAGTAAAAGACAAAGAAGGCAAGCCTATTGCAGACAGAGCAGACCAACTCGACAGATGGGCCGAGTATTTTGAAGAGTTACTGAACAGACCTAGCCCACCCGACCCCCCAGACATCCAGCCGGCAGAGACCGACCTACCCATCAGCTGTGACAGACCCAGCCGGGAAGAGATCAGAAGAGCAGTGGCATTTTTGAAGAATGGCAAAGCAGCAGGCCCAGATGGCATCCCAGCGGAGTCTCTGAAAGCAGACCTAGAGACAACAGTGGAGATGCTGTACCCACTGTTTGGAAAGATCTGGGAAGAGGAGGTGATGCCGGCTGACTGGAAGGAGGGGTACCTAATCAAGCTTCCCAAGAAAGGCGACCTCAGCAAGTGTTCCAACTACAGAGGAATCACCTTGCTGTCAGTACCAGGAAAGGTCTTCAACAGGATCATCCTGGAGAGAATGAAGAGCTCCGTTGACCCCCAGCTGAGAGACCAGCAAGCAGGATTCAGGAAGAACCGATCATGTACAGACCAGATCGCCACTCTCCGCATCATCGTGGAACAGTCTCTGGAGTGGAGCTCCCCGCTGTACGTCAACTTTGTGGATTATGAAAAAGCATTTGACAGCGTGGACCGAGAGACTCTGTGGACACTCCTACGACACTACGGTGTACCCACAAAGCTCGTCCGCCTGATCAAGAGCAGCTACGATGGCATGACATGTCGCGTGATCCACGAAGGGCAGTTCACCAGGGAGCTCCAGGTCAGAACTGGTGTCAGGCAGGGGTGTCTGCTGTCTCCGTTCCTCTTCCTACTGGCCATAGACTGGGTCATGAAGATGACCACAGAGCACAGACGAAGTGGAATACAGTGGACACTGTGGACACAGCTTGACGACCTCGATTTTGCAGACGACTTGGCTTTACTGTCCCACACTCATCAACAAATGCAGGACAAAACCACGAGGCTTGCTGACATCTCGTCCCAAGTGGGCCTCACCATCCACAAACAGAAAACAAAGACAATGAGGCTGAACGCAACCAGGGAAGAACCAGTCTTGCTTGCTGGCACCCCGTTGGAGGAGGTGGAGTCCTTCACCTATCTCGGGAGCATCATAGACAAGAAAGGCGGCACTGATGCAGATGTCAGAGCACGAATCGGTAAAGCCAGAGCAGCCTTTCTCCAGTTGAAAAAAGTGTGGAGTTCCAGAGAGCTGTCACAACACACCAAAGTCCGGATTTTCAACTCCAATGTAAAAGCAGTTCTCCTATATGGAGCAGAGACTTGGAGATTGACAAAAACCACAGTCAACAGAGTACAGACCTTCATGAACAGTTGCCTTAGAAGAATTTTGAAAATCCACTGGCCAGAGAAGATCAGCAACGTCAGACTCTGGGAAAGAACAGAGCAGATAACAGCAGAGAATGAAATTGGGCGAAGAAGATGGGGATGGATTGGTCACAGTCTGAGAAAGCCAGCTTCCAGTATCACTAGGCAGGCATTGTCATGGAACCCCCAGGGAAAGAGGAAAAGAGGTAGGCCGAGAAACTCCTGGCGTCGAGACCTCCAAGCAGACATCAAGAGACTGGGAACCACCTGGAGTAGAATCGAAGGAGAAGCACAGGACAGGAGTTGCTGGAGGTCTCTCGTCGACGGCCTATACCCGGGTAGGGGTGACAGGCGTAAGTAAGTAAGTAAGTAAATCACGAAGCTTTAGCGTAATCCACTTTCTCGTTCACGATGACGCTTTTCACGCGGATCACCGGGATTTAAAAAAAGAAAAGAAAAAAGAAGGAACAAACACAAAATAAAAATATAAAAACAGGACGTATACATGACTCGGGAAGATTATGCGTACTTGGCTTTCACGTTCACGATGACCATTTTTACGGGGGATCACCGAGATTTCTTTAAAAATAGGGACACAAAGAACCCCATCTCTGGTATGGGCGCTGCATGTCTCGCGAAATCTCGAGCATATAGCTGGAAACTCCACTTTGCCAAGTAAAGATCCGCCCGTAAAATCCGTTTTTACTTGCAGAAGTCAAAGTCCAGACGCATTAAGAGGACTGCCGAGTTTCAAAAAGTCTTTCTTTTGTTTGGTTGTTCTCTGCATTTTCATGCTTAAGCGTGAAAAATGCAAAGAAAAATCAGAGCAAGAAAGGCGTTTGAAAGTTCAGTTGCAAACACAAAGCCAATTCTTACTGGACCTTTCAAAAAGTGTTTCTTTCTCGGTCACTACTTTACCTGTAGAGGGCGTAGCGTGCGGAAGTGAAGGCAGACCCTTTCTCCCTCGTGGGCCACCACCATGCCGTCCTTGCGAGACGGATCGACGAAACCCGCGTCAATGGCTTCCTGCTTGAACCCTAGGCCTGCTTCAGGGATGTTGGGAAACGGTTTCTTTTCGATCTTGCCCGTGACGTCAATGCGCATTTTACACAACTTTCTGTTGTTTTTGTCCTCGATGTCCAGGATGTAAACCCCTGCCACCGGCAGCCTCGTGAAGATATCCTGAGTCTTGGTCGTGGCCGTTATGAGGACATATTTCTCCAGCTGCAGCTTCGCGGGCAGAGAGGCTTTAGACAGTTTTTTGTTGAAAAACAGCTTGTAGCCGATCGTTCCTTCGCCCTCTGGGGCCTGTTGAAAGTTCAAATGTCACATTGTCAACCCGTTCAGTGCCGAGAAAATCTGAACGCCACCAACTGCAAGAGGTATAGATCCTCATGCGCCCCCGCGATTGTGGGGGGCTCATGAGAATCTGTGCCTTTTGCTGACACCACTTTGAATCCATGTTCCTATGACAGCTTGGCGTTGAATTAATGAAGATTGCAAAAACACAGTCTGCGTCAACTGGCACTGAAGGGATTAAAGCCACTCCGTATTCTTGTATTAGCTAGGTGACTATAGCGTTGACCTGAAAAAGCTGTAATCGCCTATTGCACGTTATACAGCGGGCTTCAAATATGTCCATCGTGAATGCAAACGGGATCAGGGGTAGGCTTATCATGCATATGAGTGCATTATGATTATAACAAGGTTCAAGTATCGCCATGTGAATTGTCAGTTATTGGATGGAAGGTTACGATATGATGTGATTTCAGACTGCCTGAGACACTTTAAACTTTTAATGAACGCAACCCTCCTTTTATACAGGGAACATAGCTAGTTACTGCGAAAGTCCAACTTTTTTATTCGCCGCATTGGCCTTTTATGAAAAATGCGGCTGAAAGGGGGAGTGTGTGTATTGAAATTTCAGTATTCCGCGGTCAGATTCATATTATCGCAGACCTCGCGGCTGACACTTCTGTAACTGTTTGATCCTTAGTCACCGAGCGCGGAACGCGCTCGGTGACTATGGATCAAATAGGTGCAGAAGTGTCAGCCGCGAGGTTTGTCTAGAAATGATAGTATACGAATACTCCACTGCTATGTTTTATAGAACCTTAGAATAGCGCAGAAGAGCGATGTGAGTCAAAGCCATCTTTTGAACAGGAGCGACGCATTTATTTCGTAAATAGTACACAATAGCTCCAACCCAACAGTTGAATTAACAAATAAAATTCGAAACAAATGTCCGTTTTGCACAACAACAAAATTTAACTTGCAACAGATGAAACAACAAAGAGTAATACAAAGCTATTTTGAACTAAAAGTATCAATAAACTGAATTCAAATGTGAAGTTGTTTCCCTTGTTACCATTTCGGTATGTAAACCTATTACGTACTCTGCGCGATCTTTACTTCTTATTTCAAAATAAATAATGGGAAATGAATATATTTTCGGATTGTGCGTGGCCTTTCTACGTGGAGGAGGTGAGCTTTAGCCATTCAAATATGAGATATGTGTGGTGTGATTTGTTTTTGTTTTCGAACAATCGCTCACTTTAGTTTGCAAACTGGCTACCGGTTCACCATTGATATCCCAGAAAGCTTAGCGCGGTAAGAGACTAGGGCATATGGTGTAGGGGGGGGGGGTGTTTCCTATGTAACAGTGGTCTTGAAAGGTTCTGTAATAGTATACTTAGCGGCTTGTCTTAACCCTTCCCTTGAGTACCGCATGGGCAAACCAACCAAACGCACTCACGAGTAAAGTGCATAATGACAAATGTCATCACCTGGTCAAAAGAGACACAGCATCGACCCCCAGGAGCGCTGACAACGGACTGGACTTTTTCCGACAGTTTCCACTCAGATGTAAGGTACAAGTGTGTGACCAGTGGTTTGTCCAAAAACTGTTGGACAGACCAGGGTCCTGCAAGCAGCTGCCATGCCTTATCCTGAGGGCGGGACAGGTAGACGAATATGTCCGGGTCAGGCAGAAAGTAGAATTCTTCTATCCACTGGAATGCTTGTCCTGCATCAGCTTCTGAAAGCCTGGAAACAGTTAAATCATTTAAACCTGACACACCAAAGCTAGATACGGATCGACCATGATAGTTCAAGGGTGGTGCCAGAAAAGCTGGGCGACTATAGGCGCAAAGCTATTCTGGCACCACGCTTAAACTATCATGGTCGATCTGTTCACTATACTGTATTGCAGTCTTCTGAGGACAACTCGAATTTGGAGAAGTTGGTTTTAGGGTACAAAGGGTTAAATCTCCATGTGAGGGCCGTCACACAAGCGAGTTATACCCTGTTAACTATTAACACTTCGTTTTTTTTCACCTAGGACGTATTTACAATTTTAATAAATAAATAAATAAATAAATAAATAAATTTGACAGGACCCTCTGACTGCCTTGTCCAACCGACTCACCGCAGATTGAGTAAGTCGGCGGAGTTAAGCTCTGCTATATCATATAGCTCAGAAGGTATACAACGCGAGCAAAACCTAGAATCGACTTCAGTGCAGTCCCAGAACACGGCGTGGCATTCACTGCAATGAAAACCGAATGCTGTCACAGGATACAGCTGCATAGAATGTGGCTGTGGAATGTAGCGTCGTGTTACTTTTCAGTATCGTCTGCTACAGGTTTAATTCGTCGTGTGTGTCTAGCTGATGGAGGATTTAACATAGACTACAGTGCCCTGCAGTGCCGAATGGAATGCTGAAATCGTTTGTCACAAAGCGCGTGGCGACTTCAACGAGTGTCCATGTGATCTGTAACAGTTGTTACGTTGTCACCAAGTTCGTCACAACACTGCTTACCGGCGCCGTACAGCTACACCCCTGTCCTCTATCAGCACCAAGTCGGAGGATGTGGCAATGGAGCCCGTGAACGCCCCCTGAGGATCCACAATGCGCCACGAGCCGTCCACGTACACGGCATTCCAGCTGCAGGTGCTCGTCGGTAGTTCCCGCTGGCCCACAGAATAGCTGCCCGCCTGCTTGTCCGCTCCTTTTAGAATGACGCACGGCAATTTAGCTAATCTGTCAATAAAAAATTAAAAAAAAAAAAATTATAAAAATTCGAGACGTGTCGCAACCGGATTCGCGGCTTTATGCCGCAAATCCGGTTGCGGCATGTCTCGAAAGAGTTAAGTTATTCGAGGTTCCCCGCATCCACAGCTGCAAAAGTTTTGTATAGCGTCGCCGCCCACAACGCTACTCGACACATTAGCGCGTATCGATTCGAGGCGCCTTGACTGAGTTAACTGCCCACAGCTACCAGTCACAAAACTATGGCAAAAAACGCCAAAAGCTCCGTCGATTCAAGGCACGCAGATGGATCCAGCAAGTGACAAAAGAAAAGCACGAGCTTAGATTGCCATTTTCCTTTTGCATTCGGGTAGTGTTAGCATTTTCTCGGCAGTAAAGAGGCTAAACAGAGTAGTGTTGTCTTTTGAGAAGGAGAAATAGTCACCACTCGCAGGGCATTTTCAGAGGTGAAAAAATAGATTTTTTTTCTACACGTCGGTGCAATGGCCTTTTGCGCATTGGGTAGCGAGCAAAATCTCATCACTGGGCACGCAGTAATACAACTATCTTGTCCTTTGCTCAGTTTGTTTCTGTCGTTTTCTGCCTCTCGTTATGAACAATTACAAGGTCATTTTATTATTCGAATATAAGAGAGAGAGAGAGAGAGAGAGAGAGAGAGAGAGAGAGAGAGAGAGAGAGAGAGAGAGAGAGAGAGAGAGAGAGAGAGAGAGAGAGAGAGAGAGAGAGAGAGAGAGAGAGAGAGAGAGTGAGTGAGTGAGTGAGTGAGTGAGTGAGTGAGTGAGTGAGTGAGTGAGTGAGTGAGTGAGTGAGTGAGTGAGTGAGTGAGTGAGTGAGTGAGTGAGTGAGTGAGTGAGTGAGTGAGTGAGTGAGTGAGTGAGTGAGTGAGTGAGTGAGTGAGTGAGTGGGTGAGTGAATGAGTGAGTGAGTGAGTGAGTGAGTGAATGAAAATTTATTTTCCAAGTATAAAAGAATAGGTGCGCAGGCCTGTTTTCATTCTTGTCCTTGCTACACACTACAAAACAAAATAACGTACATAAAATCACTCTCTTACACACACACGCGCGCGCGCCGGTGTGCAATTGCCGCGTGCACAGGTTTGTGCCAGAATAGTTTGTAGCCTACAGGCGCTAAGCCAAGCCTGCACAACCCTCCACACACACACACACACGCTGACACACACACACACACACACACACACACACACACACACACACATCAGTATATCATGTACACATACATTCTATCATTTAAAACTATACTACAGCAAATTAATATAAAAAGTATAAAGAGAGAGAGAGAGAGAGAGAGACAATGACAATGACAATGACAATGATTCTTTATTTTACAACGGTGAAAGTTTTGGTGAAACCATTTTTCGAACTTGCCGTTGCTAATCTACTTTACATATAATGCACAAATCACAAAAATACTATCATTAAATTGGGAAAAACTAAGTATATAACTAATAAAAATTGAAATATAAAGTTTTTAAAAAAAGAAATCATTGAAAAAGTGAAAATAAACATAACAGAGAGAGAGAGAGAGAGAGAGAGAGAGAGAGAGAGAGAGAGAGAGAGAGCGAGAGAGAGAGAGAGAGACCTATATTTGTTGCCACTGAAGCTCTCTCAGAAGTTATAAGGTGGCAGGTCCTACGCAAACGGCCGCATCAACTTAGAAAGCTGTTTTTACCCCAAAATAGTAAGTAGAAGGAGGAACTTAGACATTATGCGTCTCGTGGGTTGCGAGCGAAAATTTAATGCTCGTTAAAGCTCGCGCCCCAAATGTAATACTCACGGGTGAAAAATATTTCCGTGACTCATTCGACTGCTATTGTCTCAGCACCGTTTAAGGGTCACCGCCGAAAAAAAAGTCAATACGACCCAGCTGCAAAAGACATAGATGCTCATGCGCACTCGCAACCGAGGTGTATCCGGATCTATGCCTCTTGCTGACACTACTTTGTGCCCACGTTTCTAGGACGGCTGGATTAAAAGAAAACAAAAGAACGCTTACCTGCAGAGGAGAGCAAAGAAGATGGCATGTCCACACTTGCTTTCGGCAAGTAATTTCAAGAACCAATACGGTGTTGTCGAGCGATGGTCCGAACTGTACGCGCTCTCGTCAACCAGGTTCTGGTTGCCCGTCCACACGAAGAGAGCCCGGAGCTTCTGCAGGTCAGTGGTCAGGCCCTTAGTCAGGTGACTCATCAGGTCCTCGTAGCTCAGAGCCAGGTTTTGGGGCGCCTAATGAAAGTATCAGTCCAGAAAATGGTTCCTAAACACACAACTGGTACCTCTGATACGCATTTACGTTGCGCATTTAATCCCTTCACAGGTTATTGAACACCACCATACTGCAAGAGGTTTAGATCCGCATGAGCCCTCGCAGTCGCGGGGGCTCATGATGATCTATACGTCTTGTTGGAGCCACTTTATATCCATGTTCTTTGATTCCATTATGTAATAATAATAGTCAGCTGCGGCTAAAAGTTAACATAACTTCAT
Source organism: Semisulcospira habei (assembly GCA_036245525.1). NCBI lineage: Eukaryota > Metazoa > Mollusca > Gastropoda > Semisulcospiridae > Semisulcospira > Semisulcospira habei. The sequence continues at coordinate 70,856,931 of BTPG01000006.1, forward strand.
GGCTACTGCACTTGCGTTCCAAGCTTTTAAATATATTTCTCATATGTCAGAGAATAAAACAGTGAGAGAGCGAGCGAGCGAGCTAGCGAGAGAGAGAGAGAGAGAGAGAGAGAGAGAGAGAGAGAGAGAGAGAGAGAGAGAGAGAGAGAGAGAGAGAGAGAGAGAGAGAGAGAGAGAGAGATGACGACGGCGACGATGACGACGATGACGATGACGATGATGATGATGATGATGATGATGATAACGGTATTTATAATGCGCTTATCTTATAATGATTATAACTCTAAGCGCGCACTCACAACTCGCCCACGTATGCGCACGCTTTAGACAACGACTTACGTACCACAAATAGTGAAATACATTACAACAGTCAGCTTAGGGTGGGGAGTGTGGTGATATAGTGCTAGAACTGTTGAAAGAGGTGAGTTTTGAGGGCGGACTGGAAGGAGGAGAGAGAGAGTTTCTGACGGAGAGAGAGTGGGAGAGTGTTCCAGGTGGATGGACCGTATACTGAGAAGGAGCGGGGGCCGAAAGTGCTGAATTTGGTGCGGGGGATGTGGAGGCGGAGAGGGTCGGAGGCGGAGCGGAGGGAGCGGGAAGGAGTGTAGGGGTGGAGTAAGTTGGAGAGATAGGCAGGAGCGCAGTTGTTCAGGGATTTGTAGCAGAGAGACAGAATCTTGTATTGGATGCGTTGGGGGATAGGAAGCCAGTGAAGGAGTTTGAGCAGGGGAGTGATGTGGTCGGATTTTTTCTTTCTGAGGACGAGGCGGGCAGCATTGTTCTGGACGCGCTGGAGAGTGAAAGTGGTGGAGTGAGGGAGGCCGGAAAGGAGAGAGTTGCAGTAGTCGATGCGAGATAGGATGAGAGAGACAGCAAGTTTGGTGGCGGCTTCGGTAGTGAGGTATTTTCTGATCTGACTGATGCGGCGGAGGTGGAAGTAGCATGCCTGGGCCGTGGCGGAGACAAAGCTGGTCATGGTAAGAGAGGAACCGAGGATAACGCCGAGGTTTTTGGCCGAGTCATTGAGGGAGATGGGGGTGCTGTCGAGTTAAAGGTGGAGAGAGGGAGGGAGCTGGGAAAGTTTCTGGCGAGTGCCTACCAGCATGGCTTCCGTTTTGTCGTCGTTCAGTTTAAGCTTGTTTGCTGTCATCCATTTTTTTACGGCTTCGTAGCAGTCAGCCGTGCGAGTCAGTAGTGACTGAGTGTTGTCGAGTTTGTCTTTGTCTAGTAGTTGTGAGTCGTCAGCGTAGAGACTGGATGATGTTGGCCGGGGGAGAGGTGTAGAGTGTGAAAAGGACCGGGCCCAGGACGGACCCCTGTGGAACTCCGCAGGAGAGCGTGACTGGGTTGGAGAAGACGCCGTCGATGGTGACGGACTGCTGTCTGTCGGAGAGGTAGGAGAGAAACCAGGAGTGAGCAGAGTCAGTGATGCCAAAGGAGTGGTGAAGGCGGTGGAGGAGGATAGAGTGGTCTATAGTGTCGAAGGCGGCAGAGAGGTCGAGTAGCGTAAGGAGGGAGATGCTACCCGTGTCGGTGGAGAGAAGCAGGTCGTTTAAGATTTGTAGAAGGGCTGTTTCAGTGCTGTGATGTTTGCGATAGGCAGACTGGAAGGGACTGAGGAGGTTATTGTCGGCGAGGTGGAGGTTGAGCTGGTTGAGAACAACCTTCTCAAGAAGCTTGGACAGGAAAGAGAGATTGGAGACTGGGCGATAGTTTTTGAGTTCGTTTTTCGTCAAGGTTGTGTTTTTTGAGGAGTAGACTGATGATGGCGGACTTGAAGATATCAGGGACGGAACCGTTCTCTAGAGATGTGTTGATGATGTCGGTGATGAAGGGCAGAAGTTTTGGAAGGCCGTCCCGGTAGAGAGAAGCTGGGAGGGGGTCTAGTTCGCAGGTTTTGAGAGGCATGGACTTTATGGTCTGGAGGACTTCGTCCTGAGAGACGGGCCGGAAGGACGAGAGGGAGGTGCCGGAAAAGGGGGTGTCGGGAGGGCAAGGCGAAGAAGGCAGACTGTCAAGTTTGTTGCGCAGAATTTGAATTTTGTCGGAAAACTAGGTGGAAAAAGCGGACGGGAGTTCTTCTTTGCTGTGTGTGTTGGGGAGAAGAGAGTCTTTAGAAGTGCCTAGGAGTGTGTTTATGGTAGCGTAGAGGGTTTTGGAAGAAGTGGACTCCAGGATTTTGTTTTGAAGGTGTTTACGTTTGGAGTCGGAGATCATTCTGCAGACTTTGGATCTCGTTGTTTGGAAGATCTATCTGTGAACGGTGAGGTCAGATGAGCGCCAGCGGCGTTCCGCTTGTCGGCGCTCGCGCTTGGCCTCGGCTATGTCGTCAGTGAGCCAGGGGGAGGGGGGTCGGTTGGGTATGGAGCAGGTGGTGACAGGTGCATGGGTGTTTAGAAGTTTTCGAAGGGAGGAGTCGAAGTGGGATGTAAGATCAGGAGAGGAGGCAGGGTCCAAGAGAAGGTCGACAGCTTTATCGAAGAAGCTCTCTCGGTTGACAGATTTTAGTTTGCGACGAGAGACAAGGAGCTTGGGTTTTTTCGGGGGAGGTAGGTTGAGAGAGGCGAGAATAGCGAGGTGGTCAGAGGGAAGCACAGAGGAGGTGTCAGAGTCGAGAAAGAGTTGGTCGGATGTGCGGGTGATGATCCAGTCGAGGGTGTGGCCGAGTCGGTGGGTGGGTTTGGTGATGTGTTGTGTAAGATTGTGGTTTGAAAGTGATGTGCAAAGGCGTTTTGTGTCAGGGTGGTCGGGTCGAAGTGGAAGTTGAAGTGGCCAAGAAGGATGTGTTTTCCGGGTCGTGTGCTGTAGTAGTCGAGGAGGAGGTCAAACTCGGTGAGGACCATGGAGTTTGTGAGTTTGTTTTGAGAGCTTGGAGGGGGGCGGTAGATACATGAGAAGATGAGGAATCGGCCAGGGAGTGTTGCTACGGCCTCGACAGATTCGAAGGAGGGATGAGCAAAAGGGAGAGACAGAGAAGGAGAGGTGAGCGGAAAGACAGTCCCTGTAGATGATGGCAATTCCACCCCCTCTGGAGGCACGCGGGAAAGAGGCAAGGCGGTAGCCACTCAGAGTGACGCTGGCGATGATGGATTCATCGCCAGCTGAGCGGAGCCACGTTTCAGTGATCACGACAACGTCTAGGTCATTGTCTAGAATAAATTCTGAAATCACGTCGCCTTTGCCATCTTTGCAGACAGACTGTGCATTGAACAGAAACAGTTTTAGGTTGGGTGAGACAAAAGAGGAAGAGGAAGAAGAAACAGGCGAAGAAGAGGACAAAGGAGTAGGAGGATGGAGTGGGGAAAGATGAGGGAGGGGGAGGAGGAAAAGACGGGGAAGGAGAACCGGGCAAGAAAGAGGATGCGAGAGGAGGGGGAGGGGAAAGGGGAAGGAGTAGAGTAGGAAAAGATGAGGAAGAGGGAGGGGGAGGGTGAAGAGGAGCAGAAAGGGTGGGGAGGAGACGAGGAGGAAAAAGCAGGCGAAGGAGGAGGGGGTGAGGGGAGGGAGGGGGAGGAGGGTGGGGAGGAGGCGGCCGAGGAGAGCAGGGAGCGGTAGATGAGGAAGAGAGGAGGAGAAATGGGAGAAGAAGGAAGGGATGTGGAGAAGACGGGAGGCGGGGGGAGGCAGAAGGGGTGGAAGGACATAGGAAAAGGGGAAGAAGTATGTGGTTGTGAGTATGGTGATGAGTCGTGCCTTCTGCTAATTCCACCCCTGCGGCCTCTCTTTCGCAATCGGATGCCACGTAAGGCATTTGCAACACTGTTGGCGGCACCGGCCGCGCAGTAGGTGGCGTGTCGACGTAGAGACAGCAGTTGTTGGCGTGTGTATCTGATGAGCATGATTGTTTGTGAGGACAGGAAAGAGAAAGACGGGACGAGGGTGCAGTAGGGTGTATGTGTGTGTGTGTGTGTGTGTGTGTGTGTGTGTGTGTGTGCGTGTGTGTGTGTGTGTGTGTGCGTGCGCGTGTGTGTGTGTGTGTGTGTGTGTGTGTGTGTGTGTGTGTGTGTGTGTGTGTGTGTGCCGGTGAGTGGTGTGGTAGGGGAGCGACCTGATAATACGCAAGGGAGAAAAAGTACAGTAGGTGTGTGTGTGTGTGTGTGTGTGTGTGGTGTGTGTGTGTGTGTGTGTGTGTGTGTGTGTGTGTGTGTGTGTGTGTGTGTGTGTGTGTGTGTGTGCCGGTGTGTGTGTGAGTGTTGTAGGGAGCGACGCTGACCGTACGCAAAAACCAATACTGAAAAGGCAGAAAGGATACAGGGGAAAAATTACAGCGGACAATCCCGGTTGGTCAGCGGCGAGATCACAAGTGGGGAGGGCGAGATGTCGACGGGAAATAACAAATTTGGGGCAGCACACGTAAAAACCTATAGGAGGGTAGGAACACGAACAACAACCAGCAACAGATGATGATGAAACGTTTTTATTCAGGATAAAAAGTTTTAGGCATAGCAATGCCTATCTTCCAAACTGTCCTGCTACTCTACACATATAAAAAATACATCAGACGATACAGCAAAGGATAAAACATATATAAGTAAAAAGACCCATCCCCCCCCCCCCTCTTACCCTCGGAAAAAAAATTAGAAAAAAAAATATATTGTGGACTTGTGTGCCCGGGTGTTTGTGGGTGAATAGGTTGGGGAATATATACGAAGTCGAAGCAGAGGTCGCGTTGACGTACTTTTATTTGTCGTTAAAACAAACAGCACCTAGGACAAATACAACAAAACACATTATCAGAAATGGTACCAGAAAGTTGCATCATACAAATACTGTATTCACTAAATGAACCAACTTAATTTGAGTCATAACTTAAGGCTGAAACGTCATGTTGGCGCTAAATTATAATTAAAGCCAAAAGATCAATATAAGGCATCATATAATCCTCAAAGATACACATGATCAACCATACCACCCATCATGATATTAAATGGCAACGAAGCATGAAATCAGCATGCAAATCAGGGCATCTAAGGCATCATGACCATAGAGTAAGCAAATCATACAAACCCTACCAGTAACCGAACATGTAGTGAAATGGGAAACGACTACAACACAACCTATAGCAGGTGCAACCATTTATCTCTATAAATATATAGTCTTTCCTAAGCATATAAAGTAACATAAACACAACATTCCTTTTGGTCGCTTCTATAACAGTCACACCGCAAACACAATCATACGCATCCAGCGACACATAACAACAAACTAGGTAGCCTGTACTCGCATCACTTTCAATCTAACCCACTTTGTACTTCTGGCTCCACAGTCGTACACAGACTCTCACTCATCCATAAAATGGGTACACTAGGGACAGGGACACTTGTGCGCGCACAGTCATCCTACCTACTAGCATTCACACCACGTTCATACTCAGACCTAGCTATATACACAACACATCACATACATTCCTTGGGCACAATCAAGTGGGAAGAGATGTCACATACTTAAATCAATAGTCGCTCTCATTCAGTGTGTGTAGCACAGAACAAAGGAGGAGATAGGCAGAAAAACTTAAGTGTAGGTTGTGGCTTACTTGCATGTGCAAAAGTAGTTACCTAAGTCTATGCAAAAAGCAACAATAATAGACCTAATGCAAACAGGCATCAACATGCAAAGCAAAGCAACCTCAATAAACAAATCAAAAGAATACGTCAAACAATATATTATAAACAAACAGAAAGTTCAAGGCAGGGAGAGTGAAAGGAAAGAAAAGAATAATGTGTCGTACACAACTAGTGGCCACAGGAAATACTGTGTGTTGTTCCTGTGATTCCGGACCCAATGGCACCAGGCCATAGAATGCAGTATAACAGACCAACTTAGATGTCGCACAACCTAGCATGCTATAAGCTCAGCTCATGTGTCGGTCTGCGATTCCGGACCCAACGACACCAGGCCGCAGGATGCAAAATCACAGACAAACACTACACTGGAGTTACTAAGTGACGCATAATGGCCAAACACTGTGTCAATCTGCAATCCCGGACCAAATGACTCTCTTGGCTTGACTTCGCGAACGAAGATTCTATAGGGCTTGCCCACGTCGTCTGCAGGCATTTTCGTGGCTGCGGAGGCCAATCCGGGACAGGCAGGTTCGACCGCAGTGGCTGCAGGGGAAGGTCTGGTCAGGGTTCTGAGTTACGACAGCTCTGTTTTTTCTTCTGAGCCGCTTGTCCTTAAGGTTAGCTCTGCGAGAGTCCTCAAAGGACACGGCTGCCTTGTGAATGGTGGAGCGCCAGGTGTCACGGTCCGCGGCAAGCGAAGACCACTGGTGGTGGTCGATTTGCCAGGCACTAAGTGACTTCTTGAGACCGTCTTTGTATCTCTTCTTTGGTGAATCCAGACCAAAAAGGTGACTGCCAAGCGTGTAATATGCAAAGAAGTACCCAACGGAGAAAGAAACACGCTTAGAAAAGACGGGTACAACACAATTTATTAATATTTCGGGTAAATACCCTTTGTCAAAATAGACAAACAAACAAACATAGAGATTAGCCGCTACTTATCTTCAATGGCAGAAGGAATGTGCCACATTCCTTCTGCCATTGAAGATAAGTAGCGGCTAATCTCTATGTTTGTTTGTTTGTCTATTTTGACAAAGGGTATTTACCCGAAATATTAATAAATTGTGTTGTACCCGTCTTTTCTAAGCGTGTTTCTTTCTCCGTTGGGTACTTCTCTTCTTCTTCTTTGGTGCCCCTCTGTCTCGGTGTCCAGTGGCGAGCTCGCCGAACAGAGTGATCTTGGGTAGGCGATGATCCTCCATCCTGGAGACGTGCCCCGCCCAGCGAAGCTGTGTCCGCAGCAGCAAAGCCTCGATGCTCACAGTTTCCGCCTGTTCAAGGACCTCGACGTTGGTGACATAGTCACTCCAGTGAATGCCCAGGATGGTACGCAGGCAGCGCTGGTGAAAGCGTTCGAGGAGTCGTAGTTGGCTGCGGTAGAGGGCCCAGGACTCGGAACCGTACAGCAGGGTGGTGAGGACGACAGCTCTGTACACGCTGATCTTGGTGCCTTTTTTCAGCTGTTGATTGTGCCACACCCGCTTGAATAGTCGCCCGAAAGCACTGTTCGCTTTTGCCAGCCTGTTGTCCAGCTCCTTGTCCAGCTTGGCGTCTGACGTGATGATGCAGCCAAGGTAGGTAAACTGGTGTACAGACTTCAGTTCGGACTCGCCGATGGTGATGTGGGGAGGGCGATGCTCTTCCTTGGGTGCCGGCTGATGAAGGACCTCTGTCTTTTTCAGACTGACCTCAAGTCCAAAGAGCTGGGCGGCATCTGCAAAGCAGGACGTAATGCGCTGCAAGGCTCTCTCTGTGTGTGCAACGAGGGCATCGTCATCAGCAAAGAGCAGCTCACGAATCAGTTGGTCTAGGGTTTTCGTGTGGGCCTGCAGTCGTCTGAGGTTGAACAGGCTGCCATCGAGACGATACCTGATGTACACTGCGTCGTCATCGTCGAGGTCCACTGTGGCCTGCTTCAACATCATGCTGAAGAAGATGGTGAAGAGGGTCGGTGCCAGCACGCAGCCTTGCTTCACGCCGTTGCGAATGGGGAATGGTTCTGAGAGGTCACTGTTTAGTCTGACCTGGCCTTGCTGGTCCTCGTGGAGCTGGACGATCATGTTGAGGAACTTTGGGGGACAGCCTAGTCGCTCCAGGATCTGCCACATACCTTGCCTGCTCACAGTGTCAAACGCTTTTGTTAGGTCGACAAACGTTACGTACAGCCCTTTGTTCTGCTCGCGGCACTTCTCCTGAAGCTGTCTCAGCACAAAGACCATGTCGGTGGTACTCCTGTTGGCTCTGAAGCCACACTGGCCCTCTGGGAGGTGGTCTTCAGCGATGGCAGGTACCAGCCGATTCAGGAGCAACCTTGCGAGAATTTTCCTGGCAATGGACAGCAGGGTAATTCCACGATAATTAGAGCAGGCAGACTTCTCTCCTTTGTTCTTGTACAGGGCGATGATGACTGCATCACGGAGATCCTTTGGTAGTGTTCCTTTTTCCCAGCAGCAGAGAAAGAGGTCGTGGAGCTTGTTGTGCAGTGCGGGGCCTCCATGTTTCCAGATCTCTGGCGGGATTCCGTCAATGCCTGCTGCTTTGCCACTCTTGAGCTGGTGGATGGCTGTGAGGGTCTCTTCGGCGGTGGGCGGTTCGTCCAATTCAACCTTTAGTGGAAGGTGTGGGATTTGGAGGATGACTGTTTCTTGAACAGTGCGCTCAGCGCCGAAGAGGTCCTGAAAGTATTCCGACCAGCGGTTCAAGATGGAGGTATTATCTGTGAGGAGTGCCTGTCCATCAGCGCTTCGCAGGGGACTTTGTACCAGGTGCCTAGGGCCATACACTGCTTTCAGTGCTTCGTAGAAGCCCCTGTAGTCACCGTTGTCAGCGCAGAGCTGGGTCCTCTGTGCGAGTCTGGACCACCACTCGTTCTGGAGCTCTCTAAGCTTGAGCTGGAGACTGCTGCAGATGAGGCGGAAGGCAGACTTCTTCACAGGGCAGGAAGGCTGGGCTAGGTGGGCCTGGTGGGCGGCTCTTTTTTTTGCTAGAAGTTCCTGGATCTCTACGTCGTTTTCGTCAAACCAGTCTTTGTTCCTCTTTCTAGCAAAGCCCAAGACTTCCACAGAAGATTTTACAATAGCAGTTTTCAGTTGTTCCCAGAGTGTTTCAGGGGAGGAGTCTGCTGGATCAACTGTATCTTTGAGCATGCGCTGTAAATCGGCCTGAAGGGCAGCTTTCTTGTCGTCACGCTGAAGGCTGGCAACATCAAGCTTTTTCTTGGGGGGGCCCCCTTTCTTGGGTTTCAGCTTGAGGCGGAGCCTGAGTTTGCAGCGAACAAGGCGGTGGTCAGTGTGGCACTCTGCGCTGGGCATCACTCTGGTGAGGAGGACGTCACTGCGGTCCCTCTGACGCACTAGGACATAGTCGATAAGGTGCCAGTGCTTGGAGCGAGGATGCATCCAGGTGGTCTTTCGACTGTCCTTTTGCTGGAAAGTAGTGTTGGTGATGACAAGTTGCTGCTCTGCACAGAGCTCCAACAGTAGGCGACCATTGTCATTGCAGTTCCCAACGCCATGCTTGCCGAGGACTCCTTTCCAGGCTTCAGAGTCTTGGCCCACTCTGGCGTTGAAGTCGCCAAGGATGATGACTTTGTCGTCTGCAGGGGTGCTCTGTAGGAGGCTGCGCAGGTCAGAGTAGAACTTGTCTTTTTCTGCAGGCTCTGCCAGGAGGGTTGGGGAGTACACACTGAGAAGGGTGACGTATTGCTGGTGTCTCAGTGGGAGGCGCATGGACATGATGCGGTCGGAGTGACCCGTTGGTAGGTTTTCCAACTTAGTCGCAATGTGGGTCTTCACCATGAAGCCCACGCCTGAGAGCCGTCTTTCTGATGCAGGCCTGCCTGACCAGTAGAGGGTGTAGCCAGCGCCAAGTTCTTGGAGGCTGCCTTCCTCCGGAAGGCGTACTTCGCTGAGCGCGGCGATGTCGATGTTTAACCTCCGCAATTCATGGGCAATGAGGGCGGAGCGACGTTCAGGGCGTGCGCTGTCTGCTGTGTCGAGCATGGTTCGGATGTTCCAGCATGCAACGTTGAGTCCGGTCGTGGTCGTCATGAGAGTGGATCCATTGTTTTTTCTTGTTTTCTGACCGCATGGGAAGATGCCCGTTGACCGCGGCTAGCCAACTGGGTTACGAGGGGATGAGCTTTGGTTAGGCCACCTTTTCTAGGCCCCTCTCCGTGTGGAGCAAGCAGTGCTGTCCCTAGAGAAGGCTGCTTGGTCGTTCAGGGTGTGCCGAGTGACGTTGTCATCCCCAGGTCAACATCAGGCGACCAATATCCTGAACCGCCTGCATGCAGGTTTGAGACTGCGGCTTCCAGTGACATCTTTCACCTGCCGTTTTGCCCCTTGCCCATCGCTACAGGACTTGGAAAGTTCAGTGTCATAGTCCGTGGGCGTTTCCTAAAGCCTGCGCGGTGGAGCTTTTTGGTGGAGTGCAGTGTGCGCAGTACTGGCCCCACCCTTTAAACCCTTGGTTCGTTTGCCATGGCCTCACTGGGACGGTGGCATCGAGGTCCTCGGGTCGTAGGTTTTATATCAGACTGTCCTTGTCTTAGTCTCTGGCTCAAAAGCCTTCCCCGGAGACACGGGGGCTTTGATGTCAGGGGTTTCCTCCCTTAGCCTTTCCGCAGCCAAGCGGCCAAGCCTGCAAGGCAGCAGGGGACTCGTGGGGGCGGGGTCGTCTATGTCCCGTGCAGATGTGAACATCTGCCCACTGCCCACGGACCAAATGACACTAGGCCATATAATGCAGAATCCCAGACCGACACAACATGTGAAAGAGAGAGAGCGAGAGAGAGAGAGAGAGAGAGAGAGAGAGAGAGAGAGAGAGAGAGAGAGAGAGAGAGAGAGAGAGAGAGAGAGAGAGAGAGAGAGAGAGAGAGAGAAAGAAATCTGCATCTTAAAACATGAACAATTAGTGTGACATCAAGAGTGTGGATCCGGACCTTAAGAACTTTTACTAAAACAGGCTGCCGGTGCCTTTAACCCCTAGTCACATAATATACATATAAGGGGCGCCATGTGCGCATACGTCGAACTCACTAATAATTACTATGCGCTAAGCCGTAGAGAAAAGGATCATTTCATAGGAGTGTGCAACCGACTACCCAGAAAATCAGCGAGTGTTGCCACTTGTTGTAACAGATCAAAGTAAAAGCCTTCACCAGTTAGTTGAATGTATTTAACGTTATAATCAAACACTGCCGATCATACACTAAATTTGGAAAGGTAGAAATCTATCGCATTACTCTGCTCGACCCAATGTAAACAAGCAGACGACAAATAGCGGGTCAAGGTCAGACCAAGATGGCTGTCTATTTTAGCACTCGTGACGTCACACGTATTGCCTGAGTGGAATTCACGCGGAACTAAGCATGACAAGGTGAGAAAGGATAGCAGCGGCAAGAAAGCCCAATTAAACATGAAATAAAATGCATCAAGCACACAATACAAATAACGTATCAAAATCATATATGATCTCAAAACAAACATTCGATGGCAAATCAAACCAAACAAATGAATCAAGCAAAACAACAAGCACTGAAAGCATCTTCGATCAGTACAACAATCAAGCGAGCATAAAAATAGCTGTCATGTTGTTTTGCCCTGGTTAGAGTCTGAGCTACTGATCTAAATACTTCTTTCAGAGACGCAGAGTGTTACAAACAAACTTGGCACAATGCCAACGAAGCGAAAATGAAAGTGTGCGTCATACTGCAACGAACTGATCACTCAGTCCTGCCATAAATTCAGTGGATAATCTGGCACTGAAAATGTTACTCTACAGCAAAGGAGGCTAGCGCTTAGACATCAGGCGAAATGGGAACAAGGGTTTCCAAAACAGTCGCGAAGCAACTTGTTGCGATCGTATCGAAAGAAAGGCCGCTAATGGCTGACTGTCCGACACAGGGCAAAACCGACAATCTAGCTCGTAACTCTTCATAAGTCCAATAAACAGCTGGTGGATAAAATAACATCATTCATCAACGCACAATGTAACAAGAACATGACTTACGGATATCCCAGTGGAGATGCGGTTGAAGATAAGCTCAGTGATGGCTCAGAGCGGTGGTAGCTATACTGTCAGTGGGGCAACTCTTAGGACAAAGACTTCCCGCTCTGGCACTGACCGGCTTAAATACTCTGTGAGCGAACCGCAAAGAAAGCCACACGGCGCGGAACACAAAATGGTACCAGACAGACCGGAAAATGGGTGAATCTGTGCTTCCGAGGTACTACAAAAAGAGCCATAACTCAATAATTACTTATCACAAAGGCTTCGGGTTTGGCGTAAAAGACAGGAAATGTAAATAGCTACAACCTACCAAAAACTATATTCAGGAGGGAAGTCCTAGGAATTTATTATTAAATTTTAAAGTGGGCTAAGAGGGCTCATTGAAATTTGTAAAAGTAAGTAAATCGCTAATTGAACTATGGTGATCCTAAAATCACTAAACACCGAGCATATGAGTAGACGGGGAGTTGCACGAGGAAACTGATGTGAGTTACGGATTCTCGATTGGTAAAGCCGTTAAAAAGTTATAGAGACTAGAACACGGACTCACTAACACAACTTTTAGAGTACTACAAAATGACTAGCTGACTGACTTCGTTGCTGGGTTGCGGCCCCTGGCTAAGCGTGGGTAGCACAAAGGCTTAGAGACTTTGGTGGCCAGAGGGTAAAGGTATAAAAAAAACACATCATAGCGTCTCAGCTGGAGGGACCGCATCAGCCGGTTACAATATACTGGTATGAACCTGACATGTTAATGCAGACAGTCGAACTATTACATAATCTGCAGCAATCTGCTGTGCTAGAGCAACATACTAAGCAGGAAGATAGAACATTCACAACGACAGCAGATATTTATGGGCGCGAGCTCTGAAGATAGATAACTTTGAAATATACTTTAAATGAGAGGGAAAGTTATTCCATGACTTAGCACCGGAAAATGATATGCTAGATTTGAAGATGTCGATTCTCGGTTTTGGGAGATGGAGTAAGCTGTTGCTCATGTTCTCTCGGCTATTCGTGTGGGAAAACAGCTCATGGAGATAGGGAGGGGCGGCATCGTTTAGAATTTGTTGCACAAGTAGGCATCTATTAAGTTCCAATTGTTTACTAAGTGGTAGGATATTAAGGGCCTTCAGTCTTTCATCAGTAGGGGACGAACCAGGAAGAATAAGCTAATACCTCGCCGGTAAAGGGAATTTCTTTTTTCAAATGAATGTCTCCACAGCCGTCCCAGATGTTGGAAGCATAATTACAATGTGTCTTAATGTGTGCGTTAAAGAAAAGTTTTATAGCATCATTGTCAACTATACGACTTAATTTGGATAACATAATGAGATTATTCGAAATAGTTTTACAGACAGTTTCTATGTGAGGCTCCCAGCTGAGCTGTTCGTCGACTGTTATTCCTAACAAATGATGTTTTGACACTTGTTCTATGGGCTGAGAGTGAAGGGACAGCTCAAGGGGTTGCAAACCACGCTGATGCTTTTGGCGTGTCGTCACCAACATACTTTTGATGATGATGATGATAGAACTTTATTGCCATTTTGTAACGATACATTAGGAAATCGTTGCGGTGCTGCACAACATAAAAGGAAGAACATTAAACACATCAAAATATAATTAAGCTACTCACGTGCACACACACACACACACATACACACACACACACACACACACCACGCACACGCACACACACACACACACACACACACACACACACACGCTCGTGCGCGCACACACACACACACACACACACACGCGCACACACACACACACACACACACACACACACACACACACACCGTATGCCTTAGTAACTATTGTGGTCTAAACATATAAGGCAATAAGCACGATTTCACAGTAACACAATTTACATAGGCGTATCGTAATATAAAACTGAACACGTCACTTGCATCATAGACACAGCAGTGCAGTTAGCCCTATTTCCTACACATTAGTTAGGCCAGCCACCTGCTGCTGTGGTATGCAGTCACTGTCTGACATCAACTATTCCTTCTATAATCTCTGTTGCGGGACTAATGATGTGTGTCAGTGTTATGCCTGTGTGTAATGTTCTCTAACTCTGCTTCCTCAGTTTTCTACATACTTTGCGGGATGTTTGACAGCAGATACACTTAGTAGTAGGATATTGAAAGAGCATTCTCTTTTAGTATCATAAACAGTTCTTCCAGTCAGTACTGCTAGGCGCGCGCTAATGATTAATTGCCACCGATGGCTTATCTTGTACTCGAGTCAGTTTCACCCGACCGCTCCGTAACTACAAGTGTGTTCTGCACAGCCGTGTAGATGAAGTATTGTGCTGATAGCTGTTAGTTAGTTAGTTATTTGGGTTTAACGCCGAGCAGGCGGTGCTGATAGCTGGGCAATACTGTATATATATATATATATATATATATATATATATATATATATATATATATATATATATATATATATATATATATATATATATATATATATATATATATATATATATATATATATATATATATATATATATATAATATATATATATATACATTACATTACATTAAACAGTGGGACGGATGGGTCAGGTTTGGCGTTTGTTTGCATCGTTAAAAACCTGGACAGCAGTTGGGTAAAAACTGTTTTTAAAATGACTCGTGCGTGTTCCGATCGCTCTGTACACCCTGATGGCAACATCTCAAACAACTCATGGGCTGGGTGGGAATCATCTCGGAGGATGGATCTAGCCTTTTTTTTTTAGCATTCTTTCGTGGAAGAGGGACTCTGACGAGGGCAAATCGATACCTATGATTTTCGGTGCAGTGTTTACTACTCTGTTTAATTTGGATTGCTCTTTCTGTGTGGTACTGCCAAACCAAACGGTCAGGGAGAAGGTCAAAATACTTTCAATAACTGTCCGGTAGAAGTTTGACAAAATTTGTCTGCTGACGCCAAACGTTTTAAGACGTCTGAGAAAATACAGTCGTTGCTGTGATTTTTTCACACAGAGAATCAACGTTTTTTTCCCATTTAATATCGTTTGAGATGTGGGTGCCGAGAAACCTGAAACAATCAACAATTTCAACATAGTTACCATGAATAGTGAGGGGAACAATGTCACTTTTGATTTTCCTGAAATCCATGACCATTTCTTTCGTTTTAGGCACATTCAGGTCAAGGTTATTGTCAGAACACCAGCCAACAAGTTCATCTACTCTCTCTCTGTATGCTGTTTCATTGTTGTTTAAAATAAAACCTTCAACAGTGTTGTCGTCAGCAAATTTAACTGTAAGGGTGTTATCATCCGTTGATGTACAATCATAGGTAAAAAGAGAATATAACATAGGGGACAAAACACATGTTCAGTAACAATGTCAGAAAGGTGACTAATGGCAGTGGCTGTGTTGGCTTGAGGAGGAATATACACAGCGGTAAGGATGACAGACGAAAACTCCCATGGGCAGATAAAAAGGACTGCACTTTATTGTAAGACTTTCTAGGTCAGGGGAACAGAACTGGGTCAGTACTTTGGTGTCTGTGCATCACTGGTTATTCACGAGAAAGCACACCCCGCCCCCTTTGCCCGTGCTGGATAAAGTAGGACAGCGATCAGACCTGAAGATAGTGAAGCATGTGGGTGAAAACAGCAGAGTCAGGCATAGATGTATCTAACCAAATTTCTGAGAAACAGAACACACAACAGTCTTTGAATTCGCGTTTCGTTTCCAGCAAGCATAGACGTTCATCACGCTTGTTACGAAGCGATCGCACATGTGCTACGATCATGCTTGGCAATGCAGGTCTATGTTTGCGCCGACGTAGTCTGACAAGTGCGCTACCACGACTACCACGTTACGCACGTGCTTTGATGGTACAAAAATGTCGTTGGCGCAATCAAACATGTTGAATTGTGGTGTAAAACTTGCTCCAAACTCACCCAGAGTCTCGCGAAACAGTAGCAGCATCTCTCTGTCATACTGCAGATGAGTCGACGAGGAACGAATCACACAGAAGACGGACAACAACAACAAAACAAACACAGAGCCCAGCACCATGTCGCCATATGTCGGCGCCATCTTTATGAATCTTTGTTTTAGGAATACTAATAATCAGATGATTTTCTTCACACCAAGTTGACACTTGATCTAAACTATGTTGGAGGACAGCGCTCACGGTTGAAACATTTTTATCAGATACATGTAATGATGTATCATCAGCAAATAGTTCACAGTTTGTGTCGGGGTGTGATATTGACAGTGGAAGGCCATTTATAAAGATGTTGAATAATAACGGTCCTAGGGTGGATCCCTGAGGAACACCATGAGTCACCAGTCCTTCTGCTGAGTATTTACCATTCAAGAACACTTTCTGCGTTCTGTCTAAGAGATAGGACGAGAGAAGAGCGACTGCATTTGAATCAATGTGATATAAAGGTAACTTTTTGGTAAGATTGAGTGGTTAATGAGATCGAAGGCTTTTTTAAGATCTAGAAATACTATACCTGAAAGTTTGAACCATTTATGGCAGTAAGCCATTTGTGGGTTATGAGAGTTAAGGCTGTCTGACACGAATGTTTAGGCCGAAAAGCTGATTGTGCTGCACTAATAAGGCGGTTTCCTTCCAGAAATCGAAGTAAATGATTATGTATATGCTTTTCAAGTGGTGTGGACACTGCTGATAAGATTGAAATAGGTCTGTACTCATTTGGGTCCCTCAGATCTTTGCATTTTGGTAGAGGAGTAACTTTTGCTATTTTCAATTCATCGGGAAACATGCTCTTTTGAATCGAAAGGTTATATATAAAGGTTAACGATTCAACAATATAAAGGAGCGCAATTTTCAGGATTTTACTGCTAATACCGTCAACACCACAAGATGTTTTACTTTTCATGTTGGTTATAGATTTTCCTACATCAAAGACGATCATTAGGGGAGCTGAGAAAGTATTGCCAGCGTTTATCTGATTGTACTGTTTCAATTGTTCTTAACATACGTATTCACCTGGCTCACTGATGTTCGTCTGTGACAGGGGTTTAGCAATGTTAAGAAAGTGTTTATTAAATACATCGGCTGTAAGGTGCGGGTGGACACTCGTTGATTTGCTAGGTTGTCCTGTAGTAAATGTGTTAATCACCTGCCACATGCTGCGTATGACTTTGCCGCCCGCGATAATCTTTTCAGCATACTGCCTCTGTGCTTTACGTACTAATGATTTAACTCTGTTTCGCTGTTTTTTGTACTCGTCAAATTTCTTTTGCTGTTTCAGTAGATCTCTTAGTTTCATCGCAGTTTTAATCTCAACCGTCAGCCACTCAGGCACAGTGGGGTGTTCAACACGCTTAGTGCGCCTCGGGGCATGTCTGTCAAGAACACCGAGGAACAACTTATACCAGTTAGTGAGGGCTGTAAGACCCATTATTTGATGAAATGGGGACTGAGCTGACAAAAGTACCATAATTTTTCAAGATGATCTACATGCTTTATGCTTTCAGATTTTGATATGTTCCAAGGTAGCACAGCAATAGGTTCTGAGGAACAGACTATTTAATTCGCCAAGGTAGCACAGCAATAGGTTCCGAGAAACAGACTATTTAATTCACCAAGGTAGCACAGCAATAGGTCCCGAGAAACAGACTATTTAATTCGCAAAGCGTGGCGAACGCAAACAAATTATTGGTTGTGGTTGTGTCTTTGACAACCGACATTAATTAAATGAGAATAAACTCTTCGAATAGATTATTTATTTAAAATGAGTCATCCAAAAAGCTACTGGACTAAAAGAAACAAAGAATTATACTTGTGTATGGTCCCATAATTGTTTATTTGTTATAAAAAAGTGTTTTTTTTATAGCTTTTTCCAGGGTTGACCTATAGTGGGTGAAGGATGGATTGGCAAGCCTGTTTGATTTGCCAACATATAACTAGTGAGAAGTTAAACTGCCCCTTGAAGGCCCATGGGAGTCAAGACAAGTCGCAGCCATGTAAACACTTTTTGAATATCGTCAGTGAATTTCAGGGACTGCGCATGCTACCTGTGACTCGTCCCTTTGGTGAAAGCTTCACAGCGGACGACTTGGTCAATAACCAGGCTCAATGGATTGCTTCATCAGGCACAGCAGAGTCGTTTCTGAGCTGTTCTCACGTAACCAGAACACGCCACGCCAATCAAGTTAACCCTGTCGTTTTGAGAAAACTCCAAAAGGAAGCATTTATCACCTTGCAGCCGGAAGCAGAAAAAGAGCCAGAAGAAGCTTGGCTACAAGAAATGGTTGGAAAGAGCCCCACATTTCAGTATTGGGACACCATACTCAGACTTGAACTCCATGTTATTCTGTTTGTTAGAGCACATCGTGAGGCTGACTTTGAGGTGAATGTGGGTTCCCTGAAAGCTCTGGCCAAGTGGTTCTTTGCCCTGGACCATCCGAATTATGCCCGTTACTTTTCGAGACATGAAAAATCTGCCACCTTCTACCTTGGAAGAATTTGTTGAGCATGGTCACTGGGTTGTCTCAAAAACGGCAAACACGTTCTCAAGTATGCCATTAGATCAGGCTCATGTACAAAATAATGACTTGGTGACAGGTTCTGGGGGAGCCGTAGGGCTTACGGAAAACCCATCTGCTCTCCAAAAATGGCAGGTCCAGAACAAGCACGCATGCTGACTGTTTGAAGACTGTTCAAGACTAAACTGTGCAAAACACTCTCATCATGAAGAAGGTTTATCAACTCGAGAGTGTTTCTAACAAAAAACTCTCAGCCTTACAATAGTGTTCAAATAAATGGGCAATCCTTTCTTGACAGACAGTGGAGAATTAATGACATTAGATTCGCATGATGTCCTCAATGTCATACATACAGTCCGCACCATTTCTCTCTTGGCTTGACTTCGCGAACGAAGATTTTATAGGAGTTGCCCACGACATCTGCAGGCTTGTTCGTGGCTGCGGAGGCCAATCCGAGACAGGCAGGTTCGACCGCAGTGGCTGCAGGGGAAGGTATGGCCGGGGTTCTGAGCTGCGGCATCTCTGTTTTTTCTCCTGAGCCGCTTGTCCTTAAGGCTAGCTCTGTGAGAGTCCTCAAAGGAGACAGCTGCCTTGTAAATGGTGGAGCGCCAGGTGTCACGGTCCGCAGCAAGCGAAGACCACTGGTGGTGGTCGATTTGGCAGGCACTAAGTGACTTCTTGAGACAGTCTTTGTATCTCTTCTTTGGTGCCCCTCTGTCACGGTGTCCAGTAGCAAGCTCGCCGAACAGGGTGATCTTTGGTAGGCGATGATCCTCCATCCTGGAGACATGCCCCGCCCAGCGGAGCTGTGTCCGCAACAGCAAAGCCTCGATGCTCACAGTTTCAGCCTGTTCAAGGACCTCGACGTTGGTGACATAGTCACTCCAGTGAATGCCCAGGATGGTACGCAGGCAGCGCTGGTGGAAGCGTTCGAGGAGTCGTAGTTGGCTGCGGTAGAGGGCCCAGGACTCGGAACCATACAGCAGGGTGGTGAGGACCACGGCTCTGTACACGCTGATCTTGGTGCCTGTTTTCAGCTGTTGATTGTGCCACACCCGCTTGAAAAGTCGCCCGAAAGCGCTGTTCGCTTTTGCCAGCCTGCTGTCAAGCTCCTTGTCCAGCTTGGCGTCCGACGTGATAATGCAGCCAAGGTAAGTAAACTGGTGCACTGACTTTAGTTCAGACTCGCCAATGGTGATGTGAGGAGGGCGATACACTGTCTTGGGTGCCGGCTGATGGAGGACCTCTGTCTTTTTCAGACTGACCTCGAGTCCAAAGAGCTGGGCAGCATCTGCGAAGCAAGACGTGATGCGCTGCAGGGCTCTCTCTGTGTGTGCAACGAGGGCAGCATCATCAGCAAAAAGCAGCTCACGAATCAGTTGGTCTAGGGTTTTCGTGTGGGCCTGCA
Organism: Semisulcospira habei; assembly: GCA_036245525.1. Lineage (NCBI taxonomy): Eukaryota > Metazoa > Mollusca > Gastropoda > Semisulcospiridae > Semisulcospira > Semisulcospira habei. The sequence goes on from BTPG01000006.1 coordinate 70,876,409, forward strand.
GTCGTCTGAGGTTGAACAGGCTGCCATCGAGACGATACCTGATGTACACTGCATCGTCATCATCAAGGTCCACTGTGGCCTGCTTCAACATCATGCTAAAAAAGATGGTGAAGAGGGTCGGTGCCAGCACGCAGCCCTGCTTTACGCCGTTGAGAATAGGGAATGGTTCTGAGAGGTCATTGTTGAGTCTGACCTGGCCTTGCTGGTCCTCGTGTAGCTGGACAATCATGTTGAGGAACTTTGGGGGACAGCCAAGTCGCTCCAGGATCTGCCACATGCCTTGCCTGCTCACAGTGTCGAACGCTTTTGTTAGGTCGACAAATGTTATGTACAGCCCTTTGTTCTGCTCGCGGCACTTCTCCTGTAGCTGTCTCAGCACAAAGACCATATCGGTGGTGCTCCTGTTTGCTCTGAAGCCACACTGGCCCTCTGGGAGTTGGTCTTCAGCGATGGCAGGTACCAGCCGATTCAGGAGCAGCCTTGCAAGGATTTTCCCAGCAATGGACAGCAGGGTAATTCCCCGATAGTTGGAACAGTCAGACTTCTCGCCTTTGTTCTTGTACAGGGTGATAACGACTGCATCACGGAGATCTTTTGGTAGTGTTCCTTCCTCCCAGCAGCAGAGAAAGAGGTCATGGAGCTTGTTGTGCAGTGCTGTGCCTCCATGTTTCCAGATCTCTGGCGGTATTCCATCAATGCCTGCTGCTTTGCCACTCTTGAGCTGGTGGATGGCTGTGAGGGTCTCTTCAGCGGTGGGCGGTTCGTCCAATTCAACCTTTACTGGGAGGTGTGGGATTTGTATGACGACTGCTTCTTGAACAGTGCGCTCAGCGCTGAAGAGGCTCTGAAAGTATTCCGACCAGCGGTTCAAGATGGAGGTATTATCTGTGAGGAGTGCCTGGCCATTCGCGCTTCGCAGGGGACTTTGTACCAGGTGCCTGGGGCCATACACTGCTTTCAGTGCTTCGTAGAAGCCCCTGTAGTCACCATTGTCAGCACAAAGCTGGGTCCTCTGTGCAAGTCTGGTCCACCACTCATTCTGGAGATCTCTGAGC